>CM076461.1:19760507-20218563 GCA_038419695.1 Scomberomorus guttatus
CTGCAAAGTAGAGGTGCACAACGGCTTAATTAATCACACGCGAACCGCGCACAACGAGCACGGCGCGCGGGACAGCGAGGAGATGATTCCTCAGGACCACCCCGGTCCCAGGAATTCTCCAGGGGTGCTGCTGATGGCCTTTATGATGCTGTACATTTATTATTCTACCTGTGTACACTTGGATGACTAAAAGTGGAGAGCTATCACAGTGAAACCGTGACGCTCTAAAGCACGTTTTGCGCTCCTTTGAAAGATGGTGACAAATCTCCCTCTTAACATCTGGTTCCACATAAATTGTCTCAGTTACCGCCCCATTCCCCTTTTCGCACATCCGTGCAGTGCAGTCCTCGTTTTGGCACCGCCTTACTATATCTTATGGTATTAGTTGGATTATTTTGATAATGTCCAAAGATCAGATGGATCAGGACTAAAGCATGGCTCATCCACACCAGGCTGGATGATATGAAGAATGACTGGATGAATGATTAGATAAAAAGAATGATTGTGTGAAGTTATGGGTAAACCAGAGACTATATAAACTTGAAAGCTTGATTTAAAAATGTGTTAATCTAATGCACTTTGTACCAGATTATGACTGAACCTACCTGAGTATGCCTTTTTTTGCCCCTGATTACCAGGCTGCATCTTGCCTAGTGTGTGTGCATGTGTGTGTTGGTGCATTTGCGTGTGTGCTTTAAAGGGCTTTGATGCTGTGTGTGGTGTACATTACCTAAACGTCCTTGCATACAAAATCATGTGCCTCCAAAACCTGATTGCATGAAATAAATATCAATGGTTGTCATCCATGGAGTGTTGAATGACTGACCATTGATACTGATGCTGTACTGATGCTGTATACTGATACTGTTGTTATTAGTGTCAGTGTAATACATTATTAAAGCTACAGTATAGAGCATCAAACCCTCAAATAGAATATTGACCCTGAAGGCTTAAACCCATAATGTTGAGTGAATGTGCCATATCCACCTTTCTCCCACCTGCATCCTCTTGGTTTTGCTCTTGAGTCGTTCCTGCTTGCACAGCCAGTTTGCAGAAGGAGCTGGTTTACAATGGAGACACCCTCAATCATTTTCACCTTTCTGTCTGGAATCTGTCAGATGTGAAAATAGCGTGTTGAAACATCAGTTGCTGTCATACAGCAGGACATGTTGCTCGTCTTGCCCCTTAAATGGTTAAGAGGGTCATACAGGACAGCGAACAATTATGCAGAAAACAATTTGTTACACTGAAATGAACTTTGTTAGCTAATTCACTCTTATCACAGTATACAGTACATTTACAGAATATGCCATAACCGCTGAATAAAGTACTTTTATATTAAAATTCCATTTACTGGAAAACAATGCATTTTTAATTACAACTGCTGTGCTGTAGGCATAAATAAAAACTCCAAAAAGCAAACAAAACCACTGCAAATTGTTGAGTGAAAATTTTGGAACAATCCGAAACGCCTTCTGTCTCATCTTTGTCATCTTCATTCACCAGAAAATGCAGCATATTAAGAAAGAGAGATGGTATCAAAATGCTGGTTCACTGTGACTTATCAAGTCTCATTCAACCTTAAAATTGATTTTCTTTTCTTGAACCAAGCCAAAAAAAAAAAAGAAAAAAGACTGCAACAGAAAAGGGGGCTCAGTGGGATGAACATTTTTTTGCAGCGTGTAGGGTTGAATTTGCCAGGGCTCATTTTGGTGCATCAGCACACATAGCACAAATCCCATTATTTCTTTTCACCATCACATAAGAGGCTCGGTAATGATGCTTCGTCTCAATGGGTGCATGAAGATTAAGTGTCATCTTGGCGTCTGTTTAAGGTTTCTGCACACCCCGTTCTCTCAGAGGAGTAAGCGATGCAGGGAGTAGGGGAAAGCAACAACTTTCAAGATCCGTGATAGTAGATAGAAAGAAGACAGATGTTGACAGGTATCAGTACATTAAAGTTGTAAACCCACTGTAAGATTTCAGTCCCGGTTGATTTGGTGACACCTGTGTTTACTGGCGTTAGGAAGTGTGGTTCAATAACAGCAAACACTCTGAGCAGCTATTATGTCAGGAATATAACTATTGGTTTACAGCGCAGCTAAACAAACTCACACTGTTTAATAAAGAAGTCGGTCGATAATAATTACAGCCATGATCTGATCTCATGCTGCGCACAGTGCTGAATAGTTTTCCGCACAATGGCAGGGCACAGAGTTAGTTACCTTGCTGAAAAGGTGAAGTGGAATGATCTGCTAACACAAAAATGACCGCGGTGACAAATACGTTGCATTACATGTGGCTGCTTCACAATAAAAGCCACCATGTGTTTCACTAGTTTAATGCTTTTAATGTGAAGTCGAGGAAGGGGGAAGTGTTTGGTTTGCATTAGCAGTAACTTAATACAGCTCTGATACGGCTTTGAGAGTGTTAACAGTAAACAGTGAGGCTAACATTAGTTAGATAAAATTAAAAACAGTAACATTAGATTACACACTGCATCATTTCCTGTACATCCCTCATGCATGTGAGGGCAGTTTGAATCCAGGGAATGGCGGACTCCACCGTTAAGAAAAACGACTATAGAGTGACTAAATAGTGACTAAATAGTGACTAAATAGTGAGGTATTAAAGAATGTAAATACACTGAAAGGCTAATTCTGAAAAAAAAGAATGCCAATTATAAATAGTATCAAAAAACAGGGTTTGGTTTCATGAAAGTCTCAATTATAATAACTTTAAAGTCTCCTGTATAAAATGAAATGAAAAAACTATGTCTTTGTACAAAGTGGAGCAATGCCCAATATCTGACAGGATATTATGATTTGAACAAATTATATGTAATTCACCAAATTGTTTACATTGCTGATTGTGAATGCTGTGAATTGATTTGCTCTTAGCTCATACAGGTCCAATAAATGACCCCTGATCGCCGCCCAAACCCAAGTGATACCAAAAAGTGAGAGTGCTAAGATTTGCTAACATGACATCTAATGTTATCAAATGATTCCAGACTTTTTGAAAATTTAATTTAGATTTGATACAAGGTTAGTTCATGCCTAATGTAATATACAGAGCATTATCGAGGAGGGTAATGGCTTGTGGACCATCTTTGAAATGTTGAACAATATTACATATCAGATTTCCTCACCATTAATAGCTGCTTTACAGTCAAACCTTTCAGATCCACCATTACTTCATTCCCCCAACGCACGCCGGCACTGATAGAGTATCCCTTTGCAACAAAGCACTTTGTTATCATCTCTACAGTATATCAAAGCTCCATGCTGAAATCTTGCAGTATAGTGGGAAAGCAATAGCGGTCTGGATGACCAGGGGAAGGGCTTTGAGAATTTTCATATTGTTACAGTTGCCTCTAAAGCTGAATGCTGCATGAAAACGTAGAGCAGAGAGGACGGTGTTGTTTGAAAGAAAGGCTTTTCATGTTGATATAGTGCATTCATTTCAAATCTAGATGGATGGGTGCTGCCGGTGAGAACAATATGGTGAAGTAGTGGGCAGCTTTAAGAGTACACACACATGCACATATATACAGGTACTTACGCAGATAGCATCTTTCCCTCCCTGCATCTCTCTCTGCATGTTTTCTGCTCATCTCTCTACCTCTCTTTCCCCTTCAGCCCAGACTCTTGTAAGCCACGCTGAATGTTGAGCCATCAAGAGGCCATTTTGCATATTGTATATCAATAAAGAGCATTCAGCTCTCGAGCTGGGGGTTTTATTGGGCTCTCACAGATACAGATCGGAGGCCATGCATGTACAATATAAGCAAACCGCGTTCTGTCATCTGTGCATTTTATGGAGGGGTAGTTTAAAGATGTTGTCTGGTAGATCAACCAGTCAACTTTTATGAATATGGGAGCAGCATTTCAGCAGCTATATCATTAAACCCATAGTGGTAACTGGAGTTGAAGCAAATCAAAGTACAATATAGAGTGACAGATGTAAAGTAAACGGTACTAATCAGATGAAAGTCAGTTGTGGCTTGGAGTTACAGGACGCATGGTCATGAGTCTCAATTTGAGCGATTAAGATGCTGATTTTTTTTATTCTAGTGTAATATTCAGCACATGTTCTGAAGAGGCTTCCATGACTGATTCATGGTTTAATTTGACTTACTTGCTAATACCCCTGTGGTAATTAACAGTATAACATTTACCTTTGAGTTAATCAGTGGATGTTACATTAGTCATTTAGAATGTTGCCTGTCCTGCAGCTGTATCTTCCTCACAGAGCCAAACAGAGGAAGGAGGGAGATTACTGTCGTTATGAAACACACGCCAGCAGAGATGAGATGATTAGATGCTGCAGACATTATTGAGGCTAAAATAATCAGGTACATTCAGGTTTTTTTCTAATACACAGTGGAGAAGGTTATTCATTGCTGGTTAAATGTTGCAGTGGATGAAAAATCAGCAATCCTCAGACTTGTTGTTGTAGACAGACATTAGTCATGAACATGATGCATATACAGTGATGGCTGTATTTTAACAGAGGTTAACTGAAGTAGCATTATTGATATATTATTAAAGGTGGAATGAGTCATGTCAATAATGTAAAATTGCAATGGTGTAATATAGTGTACACAATGTTTAAGAGACTGTGAAAACATCATTTCTTTCACAGGGTTTAGATACTGTGGGTGGTGAAGAACTGCAACCTTAGCTCTGCTAAGGCCTGGATGACATTCAACATTTTTAGAGTTCTCGCTTTCAACAATATCTGTGCATAGTAACTGCAGTACAGTTTAAATAACAGTACGACATTTTGGGCAATTTATTTATTCATTTTCTTGTCCAGAGTTAGATAAGTTTCATGTTTGTACGCTAAATATAAAACTACAGCCAAGAGACAATTAGCTTAGCTTAGCATGAAGATCATAAACAGGGAAACTGCTCACCAGCACTTCAAAAGCTCACTAATTAACAAAGCAAGTTGTTTAATCCGTACAAAAACTGAAGTGTAAAAGTGACAAGACTTCAGGAAGTCACTGTGCCTGGCTGAGGAAGTAATCTTCTCATCTAAGTGGCAAGAAAGTGAATAACCGTATATCCCAAAATGTCAAACTATTGCCTTAAGGTTTGGGAAAGATTGCAGTTATGGCAAATAAGCTATCATCTGGAGTGGTATTCTTAATGCGCTAAATGAATGGGCCCATTGGCAGTTTTTGATGAAAACTGGAGGTGGGTCACTTCAGTCAGACACTGAATTGGCAGCTGAAAAAGCAGAAAATTAAAGGAACTGTTTTTAAATTCTGACAGCAACACGATGAATGGCTTACAGAGAACGTGGCTACATTTGATCGGTTGAAGTGAATTGAAGGAAAACACTCGCTGATAGAGTTGGAAGCGGGATGAACTTTCGCTAAGCTTTATTACATCTGAAACTAAAAGCAAATCCTTACGAAGAAGACTGGCTTTTGGAGGTACTTATGAGACCTACATATACAGTGATTAAGTAAAATAATTAACGTCAGTATGGTCAATATAATATTCCTATAGGCAGAGGTTAAGGCTGTTCCAATTGTGCTTAATACCACCCTGACATTTTCTAAGTGTGTTTGTAGTAATAATAATACCAATCTTTACTCCTGTGTCAAAGGGGCTTTCTCTGTCGCTCTCTCTGTTGGCAGGCTTGGAGTGCTGGCGACAAGACAAACACTAATAAAATAGCGAGGCCCGTATTGTTAATCCAGGATTGGTGGGGTGAGGGCGTCACATCCACATGCACACACTCACATGGATGCTTTGTCATATCCCCCACACTCTCTCTTTTCATTCTCAGCACTCCCCCTCAAATATACCTTCATTGTTACTCTTACTGGATAGTTAGCATCTTTTTATGACATGTTTCTTACAGAATGATGAATATTTAATCACACCTGCTGTTGTTATTGCAGGAGGACGGGTCAACCCAGACTCATAATCACTATTCGTACAGTACACATTCACAGTAGATCTATGGACCACTCATCATGCTCAAAATGATGTAATGGAGAGAAAGATACCCACCCAACCCCCAACACTCCCAATACAAACTCTGTGTCTGAATCGTCTTGTCGAGGGGACCTGAAACAGAGCTTGCAGGCGAGCGGCAAGGTTAAAGAGGCGAGGGTAATTGCTGTAACCTATCTGGGTGGAAAAATGTTTGCTCGTGTTCCCAGTGTACTCTTCTCTGATGCACTTGGGCATGAAATTGTTCCCCTTTCCACCCTAGCAAGCTCCAAACCCAAGTCCATGGCCCATCCCTAGCCAGGCGAGCTGGCCTTTCTGCATATGTGTGTCTTTGCACGCAGGGGTTGTCTGTTGCCTTGGGTCACGTGAGTGTGTGAGTGTTTATTTGAATGTTTGTTGATGTGTGTGTGTATGTTTGTGAGGGAGTGGGGGTAGCGGCGGATTGGGTGAGTGTTGGGTGTCAGCTGGCCCTCTCCATTCCTCTCTGACTGACAGAATAAGTGAGTGAGCGCTGCAACGATTATTGGCTGCATGGAGAACTGCGGCAGAATGATCACCGAGCATTTCACGCTAAAATCAGAGAGAGAGAGTGAAAAACAGACTATGAGAGAACCTGATTCGAGGAGGCTCAAGTGCTTCTGGAAGGGAAAACATACTGTATTAGCATGTTCATTCATATATTGATAGAGGAATGTGTGTGTTAGCGCAGGAGGGTGTGTCTTTTCAGCATTGCCCTCTTTCATGATTGATGAATTGATACATTTCATGATTGATGGCCATGACTTAAAGCCATTCGTTACACGGGGGAGCATTAGAGTTCAACGAGTCATATAGTATGAAAAATATGTCTCCATTCTTGTATGAGTTTTTTTGTGTTTGTGCGGTTGTAAGCCCCTGTACCCTGAGAAAACTACAATAGCATATACCCAACATGCCTTCTGCTGTGTTATGTGCTTAAGAAACCCAGGAGATGTGTGTTTGTATTGCATACAACTGCATATACTAAAGTCATTGTCAAGGGGATTACACACACTCTGTACAGTGTTTCCCATGTCAATTCTGTGAAGGAGAAATATAATAAGCACTTGGCACCCAGTTGTGAAATACACATTCTTTTTCTGAATGATTGCATTAATAGGACACACGATTTCTTCATGAAATGACTTATTCATCAAGACAGAAATGAAGTGACTTTAATGAGTTTGTATTTTTAGTTAGCAATAAAATGGTTAAGTGTTATTGCGTCAGTATTAGAAAATTAAAAAGATGTATCTCCTTTTCTGTATTAAATTGGCTGTTCACTAACCCCCTGCTCCCTTACTGTTATTACGCCTAGCAAGCTTTCCATTCTCGCATAGCAGACTACATTAACTGTGACTGATTTACCACTCAAAATTGAACTGAAACAATGAGTATTCGATTCAGGTGTAAACAAAAGCAGGCTTCTCATTTCTCAACAACAGTTGATTTTGTTGGCTGAAATGACAAATATCACTAGCTGTTAGCTAGCTTTAGCTAATTACCTGATGCTAACGCCTTTTTAATATTCCCAGCCAATTTGCTTTAAAACATGAACCCTGTAACATTGTCCAGAATGGTTATGTACATAATACAATGCTAAAAGACTGAGACTAAAGTTACATTAAAGTCAGCATTCTCTCCAGTTGATTATCCAAAGCAGCATTGTGAGCTAGTTAGCCGGTATTGCTAACACTTGCAGCTTATGTTAGAGCTAAAACACACATTTTTTAATCCATTCCTTGCAATTTTACTGTTGTGCTTTTGTTTTTTGGAGGGCTAAAAACAACCACTGATGTCATAGAACAAGGCCAAATGAGTCAGATCAGTCACTCAGGAGCATGTAGCTTGATTCATGGAAAATCCTTGAAACAAGTTGATTGATTGGATATGAAATTATCTCTCCCCAGTGGCAAGTAAATGGGAACAACATTATAAGACTTGACACCAGATTAAAGGACTGGTGGATGTTTCTATGGTCTAGGCATGGCTTTTCCCCTCATGCCTGCACCATAAGAGGGATGCATTTTACCTGAAGATGATCAGAGGATGAAGAAGCAGGAGCAGGAGAGCAGGAATAAAGGAGGGTTGGATGATGGCCTAATGGAGTGGATGAGCAATTGCGCCGATGACTCAGGATGAAGGGTTGGCAGTCATTTGATGAATGGATGACGGAGGGGAGGCTGGTGGGAGGGAAGGATGGAGAGAGATATGAAATGATAGAGAGAAGTAGTCTTTAAATGCTACATCATGTGGTAGCTATTCATTCCATTTACCTCCCCTTCTCTCCAAAAAATTCTTTGTCTTTCCTCCTTTTTCCTTTTTTTCTCACTTTCAGTTCTTACATTCACATCACTTATTTTTCTTCCTTCGTCTCTTCTTTACATATTTACTGGCTCCCTTCCTGCCAATTTTCTGTCTTTTGGGTTTTATTCCTCACTTTTCATTCTCCCCTTTTTTGCTTCCTTCTTCTTTTCTCTCTTCCCTCCACTCATCATCTCATTCTCTCCACTCCTCCCCCATCTCATCTTCTGCCTATTTCCCTAATGCCCTCTTAATATCTGCCTCCATCACTTCTTGCCCTGCCTCCATTATCTAGACTTTGTCTCCCATTTTTATTTCACTACATTTGTCTAACCTCTCTGCCTTACTCTACTAGCTTAATTCCTCCCCCCACTCCACTCTCATCTCCTTGCGACCTCTATCTCTTTGCCTCTTTGCAACCCCCCACTGGCACAACAATAATATTCCTGCCTCCCCATCACTCTCCCTCTGCATGTTTTCCTACCTCTTTTACATCCACTAGTCCTTGCCTCCTCTCTCCACAGCCCACTCTCTCTCTTGTAAGCAGGGCAGGTGGCAGTGCGAGTACATGCTTTCAGTGGGACAAGCCTGCGCTCAGATTTAAATAGATAATGGCATAGCCCTAGTGCGTGTTGGGCTCTCTGAATAATGCAGGAGATCCTGAAGGCATTGTTGCCAGGCATCACTGATGGTGACATGCATACGCCAGCTCACAAGCTTGCAATATTGATAGCAAGAGAGAGGAAGGGACTCAGTGGCGGTTATTTTTACCCCCCCCCCCCCCCCCCCCCCCCCCGTATGTCATCTTTGGTCTTTGGAAGTTGACTCTTGTGGTCAAGCAAAACATCATCAGTTGTTTCCACAAGTGCCTCAAAATGACATATGTTACATTCAAGTGACAAAGCCCTCCAGAGGCCACAGTATGACTCTTGTCCATCAGGATGAAGGGAGGAAGTCAGATGGTGCTATTATAGTCACAATGTCACCAAAGGGAAGAAGTTGGGTTGGATCAACAAAACATGGGAGACTGCTGGTTTTTTCACATTTCACACAATAAAGACTTCTTTTGACCAACAATTGTAACCATGACAATCAAGTACTAATTTTAACCCAAATCAAGCTCATGTTTTCTAATCTACTTATTTTAACCTAAACAATGATCATTCTCTTACCCTGACCAAGTTGTGTTTGTACCTGAACCTAACCAAATCTTAACTATTGTTGTCAGATAATAAAACATATTTATTTTTCAAACAATAGCATGTAACGGTTTCGGAAAGCACTGAAAAAATAATGCCATCCCGATGATAGGGGCATCAGATTCACTCGTGTGTCATTCTGGAGGGCAGTTTCAAATGATTTTGTTGTTTAATTTGGAGGACTTGTTGATTTTTATATATGATGTGAGCCCTCAAATGACATAGTTGCATGCGGTGCATGTTGCTGGTTCGGAGCAGTGAAAACCAGTGGCTGTTTGTCGTGTAGGCGACAGGCAATTGGCTAGGGAACCAGTGTGTGGGGGGTGCCGGAGAAGGGGAAAAAACTACTTAGCAGCCCTCTCGCACCCTTTCTTCTGACTGGGTCATAACTTAGTTTTATCTGGACACACAGACAAGACAAAGGGACTTCAGAATCAGGGTGGCTTACAAGGATTTAAACCGATGTATCTCCATCTCTGTTGCTGATGAATGTGCATAAATCCACTTTGAAATCAGAGAAAAAGAATGAGACTTCACCTAGCCCACCAAAACATCCAGAACTCCCACTCTTGGCATCTTATTTTCTCCAAGTCAAGTGGTGAGGGGAGTTTACAAATAAACTGCTGAGAATATACACACCAACCACATCATGCATCCTCAATCATTTGCTCCAGTTCTGCATGCTCTTGATCTGTGGTGTGTGTGATTGGTGACAAGTAGCGATTACTCCATTTAAAAATTAATTTATCACCAACTTAACATAGCCGGTGCAGCCAAATGTATTTTTTGGATAGTTTAAATGGGCAATTAGAGCACAGTGATTTTTTAATTACCCATCTCTTTCAAATAACTGTGGTACTGTTGTTGAAAACATCACATTTACTTCAAAACAACATTCAAAATGCTTTTGTTTTTATATATAAAAATCCCAACCTTGGCTGCAAATGATTTAAAATCTAAAAGTACATTCTAAACATTCTAGTCCCCTAACTCATATGTATGCTAAGATGTTAGCATGGAGCATTGGACCAGGTTCTGCCAGTGACACATGGATGTGCTATCGATGATGTCATACTGTAAGTGCTCTAATGGTGCCACTGGAGAAATTACTCATTAACCACTGAGAACCTATAAAGATAAGATCACAAATACAACCGTATCTTCTCTTCCTCCTCCTCTTTCCTCTGGTGACGGCGTTGAGTTGATACTGTCATTTGATCTCATGTCATGCTCTTATGAAATATAATCACAAGGATGATTGTTTAGCTGTGTCCGCACTAATAACTATCAGTGTTATCCATTCTGGCATGATCAGTAATCTTCTGGACTGTTGGGCAGCATCTGAAATTGGCTGGTCTATCGGAAATAGCCAGTCAGGGTTTGTAACACGCCCAATCAGTTAAGGGAATGATGGAAACCTGACTCTAAAGAAAACAGGCTCCTTTCAAATACAGGTAGATTCATTAGCTCAACTAGGCACAATTTTTAAACCAGTTTGATATTAAGCCACTAGCCACCACTAGGTCTCAGTCGCTCCCCAGTGCCAGGGCTTACCAGGCTCGTCATAGCCTCTTTTCCAAATTTCTTTTCAGCAAAAGTAATGTCTCATGTTTTATTCTTGAAACACATTGACCATTTACGAGGTGTGATACATTAGTTATGGCTGAAATAGCGTCCGTCCAAACATGACTATTACGTAATCCAAAGCTGGATGTCCCCCCACTTCAAAACTCATTCCAGCGCCACTGATGCACTGGTGCTTGAGGAAAGAAGGGGGGAAAGAGATAGAAAGGATTGTGTTTGTGATATTATGTTGTTATTTTCTCTTGTTATTCACTACTTTTTCTGTAAAGCCTTCAGTTCAGCTCAGTTTTATTAGTCATATGTAGGCTGACACAGGGTACAATGAAAATTTGTTGGATGAGAAAACAGGTCAGCTCAGCAATAAGAGCACTAGTCATAAAATAAAGAATATAAGATAAAAAATTTAAAGAGATGGGATGAGATATAAATAAAGTATAACAGTATATACATATATGAAATGAACTTATGTATAAAAGTAAGTGACAAGTCTATACAACACATTGCAGCAGCAGCAGTCCTGGTTCACTAGCAGCAGTCATGGTTGATAGTGCATTTTTATGTAAGCAGTACAGTAAACAGTGCAGTAAACAGCAAACAGTGCAGACAAGCAGGTAAGCAAATATGCAATGTGGAATATTTAAATATATGAGTTGAGAAGCCTGATGGCCTGGTGGTAAAAACTGTCCTTAAGTCTGGTGGTAAATGCTGCCATGCTCCTGTATCGTCTGCCAGACGGTAACAAGGAGAACAGTTTACATGGGGTAGCCTTACCTGACCAGGCTCAGTTAAGGTGGACTGGCTATTCTCATTTTAGTGTCAATCTCAGCCGCTCCTAAACAGAGAATGGAGGAATGACCGGCTGCTGACTCTCTCCTGAGTTTTGCTCAGTGCCCGCCACCACCACCCCAAAGCAGTCAACCTAGGGGAAACACTGCGAAGCCCTTAATGATGACTGATGTCAGTGCAACAGGGCGGTAGTCGTTTAAACAGGAGGCTACTGGTTTCTGGGTGGGGACCATGCGCTGACTCAGGCAGAGGTTGAAGATGTTGGTGAACACATCTACCAGCCTCTCCAGCCTTCTCCTGAAAGGGCGCTTCTTACTTTTCAAGAATACAGGGCTGGTCCCTCAGGGGGGCATTTTAGGGAGCTGTTTGTGTGTGGCTGCCTTTGACTGTCTGTCAGAGAGAAAGGGAGAGAAGGGAGGGAGATGGAAATAGAAGAGAGGAAGGACTAGACGGTGTTTGATCAGTGGGGTGCTGAGTCACACTGGGATGTGATGGAGAGACTGGCACTTTGCAACGGAGGAGAGGGAACAGAAAGAAAGAGAGAGGAAGACAAAGAGAGAGAGAGCTAAATGAGAGTTTTTGAGAAGTAAAGCCTCAGTGGTCTCCTTTCTCCTTCAAGGTGTCTTTCACAGAACAAACACACGTGCATGACACATATGCACAATACACAAGTATTGTGACAAGTATTTTTCTCTCTCTTTTTCCCTCTTCCTACCCGTCTCTGTCTCTATGGGGGTCTGTCTTTGAGTCAGAGTGTAATCTGTGAAGCAGGTGAAGCAAAAATCCTGTCATATACTGTATTTTGCCATCTATCAGAGGTGTGGTACAGTGTGTGCAAGAGTGCTGGCTGTCAGCGGTGTTCTCGCCTGAGCTGACAAATGTGGGCCCTAAAAGCTCCTTTTTTACACCGCCAACTATGCTGAGCCTCCCGCAGGATAATGTTTTGTACGTGTTGTAGTGGGATTCATTACAGTGTCACATGTGCTGACTGTGTATGTCAACAGAAACACATGTGATAAGCTGATGTACATCTAACTTACTGTTTATGCTCCATAGCAGTTCTAGGCAACTTTGAGTTTTAATTTAAGTCATCTGAATTTTAGCAGTTTGGGGGAGTGAACATTGCAGATACAGAAATCATGGATTTCAATACAACTGACATACATTTATCAAATAAGAAATTATGTAGGTTGAATATGACCAACCAAACAAAATGTTTGATCATATTCTGAAGTGTTACCTAGTGATTATGTGGCCATTAGTTCAAACATTGCAATATTGCCAAATGTATTTCCATTTTCTCATCTTAAGCTGGCAATATGGCATTAGCTGACACCTCAAAACAATAACAACTTTTCCAAAGCTAATCAATTCATGACAGACTTACTCCATTTACTTGTCATTTTTTGATTGGGTAAATACTACAGTTGTTTAAGCCTGTTTAGTTTCCAGCTGAGGGAATCCATTTAATTTGTATTATTTAAAAAATAATTTGACAGTTGAATGAAAACAGTTTTGATGAGCTTTCAATTTTGCCATTTATATTTTTCCCAAAAGTAAAAAGTTAACTCCGTATCGTGTCTTTATAACAGCGGTGCTAATTTCCAGTTGGGGTCAGTTTGGTTTAAATGTGGCTCGTTTGGATGAGGGCCAGAGGCAGCAGCCGCTGAGAGGAAGGGAGCAGAAGGGGCCCACAGCTGTCACAGCGCTCTGACCTGACTGAATACAGGGGAGCAGAGGTCCAGTGGCCTGACATGATACTGCAGGGACCCTGACCTCTGTCTGGAGTGTGACGGTCACAGCTAATGAGGAAGCACACTCGAAAATGAATAATAATTTAGTGAGAATGAAACAGAGTAGAATACAGAGATTGACTTATTTATTAGTTACGACAGATAAATTAGTCTTGGCATTAGCGGTAATATTACTTTTATCAGTAACGTTATTTCCCAAATACAGGTACTATAAGCAGTACATTACACAAACAGGCATACAGTAGGTCATAATACTGCTGGTGACCCCTCACTGTGTAAACATGGGTGGCAAATGCAGTGACATTAGCAAATAAATAGGCAAAAAACAAGCCCCACAGGGGGGCCACACTAGCAAGGCACAAACACACAAACACACACACACACGCACTCCTGCAGTGTGACAGTTAGTTGCATTGGTTGGATCACCGGAGGGCTGTAGGACCGAGGCCATTAGAGAGTGAGCACAGCCAGAGTTCTGGTACCTACAAACCCACTAATGGAATATATTCACTGTCCCTGTGTGTGTGTGTGTGTATGTGTGTGTGTGTGTGTTTTAATGTCTACGTGTTGTTGCTGCTGAGCAAAACGCTCAGTGTATGTACTGTATATGTGTATGTACAGTACATTAAACCCATGAATGCGTTCCTATCATGCTACTGGTTTCCTGCTCATCCTCAGTGTCGGTTCCACTTATCACTGATTTACTTTGCTTAAAGGAATGCAGCACAATATCACACATCACTGTAAGACTGTTCATACAGTGATAGAGATAACTGCCTAAAAGCATTTTGTTAAGAAACTTTGTGCTGAAATTAAAAGTTGATTAATCAGTTAATCAATCATCAGCAATTTTGATAATCAAGTCATCTTTGAAGTCACTTATCAAGAAGAAATGTCAAACATTTGCTTGTTCCAGCTTATTAATTATGACCATTTGTTGCTTTTCTCTGATTTATATCACTGTACATTAAATAATTTGGGATTTCTGGAGTGTTGGTTTGACAAAACTGGCAGTGTGAAGATGTCACTTTGAGCTTTGAAAGAATGCAATCATCTACCTGAGCTGATAACACTGATTTCCCATTTTTAAACAGTATTTGGATGGTGAAACACTGATTGAGCTCCCTGTGACAGACTGAGAGCACTTTATTACCTCATATCAGTAAGCTGATATGCTTCATGCACAGAATTCAGTTGTGAGCCACGACTTAAATCAGTTTCCAAAAGCAATTAAGTGACCAATCTCCAAATTGTTAGGTGTGCAGGGGTTAGGCAGTGTTTATTGTGCTCTGTGTTGGATTTATTTTTGAGTGAAAGCAGCCAAGAATTAAGAAAGTGATGGGATTGTGTTGTGCCGTGTGTGTGTGTGTCCTCTGAGCTGACCGTGCCGCTTCCTGGGCAGCCCTCTGTGACCATTTTCTTTGACAGCTCTTGTGGACTGGTGTGTATGTTTCTGAAGGTATAAGTGTGTGTGTGTGTGTGTGTGTGTGTGTGTGTGTGTGCGCGCTTTGAAAATAAAACCTATCGCTCATAGCTCAATGCATCTACCCCCTCCACACCAACAACTTATATGATTTCCCCTGTCACTCACTCCTGACATTTTTTAACTTCCCTTCTCTCAGCTCACCCCTTCTTCCCCTATTATTTTCCGTGTTCTCTCATTTTCAACCTCTGGCGTCAGGGTCTCTGCTGCGGTCCATCAGTCTTGGAGGATTTAGGTGGAGATGGACAAGGTGAGGGTCAAGGTGAAGCCAACAGGGAGTTTAGTAGAAGGAGAGAGGGGTGAGAGTCAGCAATGATAGAGAGCTTGGAAGATGAGGGACGGGGTCGCCAGAGAGAGGTTGGATGAAGGTGCTGAAACATAATGAATTAAGGAAGGAGGGATGAGGATGGTGAGTGTGAGGGTGAGGTGAAGAGGGTGGATGGGGAAGGAAGGAGAAGGGGAGATGATTTAACGGTGCAGGAAATTGAACAAGAAAGAGCAGGAAGGGTAAGATGGTTGGGAGAGTCAGTAACAGCAGGCCTGGGTTCGCCTTGAGCACAACCAAATTCATTAAGAACAATATTTATCTGTGGATTGGAAGATTGGAAAATACACACACAAAAAAAAAAAAAATCAGAAAACAAGCTGTAAAATCTCCCACTAGAGAAAGATGATTCTGCTCCACCAGGGCTGGACTAGGACAAAAAATTGTCCCTGGCATTTTTTGGCCCAGACCGCCCCGCCCCTCCCCCCACAGTCGGTCAAACACCACCCACGAGTACACCATCCTTGCAGTCCCCTTAAATATGCATACTGTACTATTCCCCCAAACCACTACAAAACTGAGTGGTAAGTGCCGTGGACAAGTGTACCAGTGCAAGTGTACTCACTTGCTCTTGACTGACTCTCTTCTTCCCTGCTACCTCAACAGCCTGGCTTGACTAGACAATGACATAAGGAGAGAGGGAGAGATGACAAAGATGTACAAAAAGCTGTACAATTTAAACAACACCATACTGGTAATGACCAAATAGTTGTTTATTCAATTAATGCATGGAGCTGTTCCATCTTATTTCATTGGATTATTCAGTTCATAGTATCCAAATATTGATGATGACTAATGCATAAGGTGTTTACACAGTTAATAGATCAGCTTTTTGTTTTGTATTAATGTTCAGAGAGGAGTAATAGACCTGTGTATGTGATAGGGTAATTAAATCAAGGGTGTGCTTGTTTGTTTGGCGAGTTTGAACTACAGTTGACCCCTCTCGCATGCACACTGTCGCTCACGCACCTACCATGTGAACGTGCATGCTTGCTGGACAGCAGCACCAAACAGTTTGAACATACTGTAGGTGGAGAAAGGTCTGGAGTAGGCTACATGTACTGTAAGCCTAAGCCTATGTTACCCCACAGAAAGTAACAACTGTAATTCATTCCATATATATCATTGTAGTAACCACATGCCTGAAAATAAACATAGGACAACTTTGTTGTCTGTTGTTGGAAATGAAAACTATTTTCTTCCCTGCACTAGGCTAATACATAAGCAGGCATACATTTTAGCATCTTTATCAAGGGAACCCTTAGCCTAATAATTTTAATAATATTATGATACGATCTACGACCTAGGTCACTCACTACTTAGCCAACGCTAACGTTAGCTAGTTTAGCATTAGGGAACTATGTCAAAAAATAGCTTATGCTATTTGGCATTGACTGACTGAGTGAGCACCAGCAGTAGCTGATTGTCTCACTTTATGATAGCGTTACAATTATGTTACCTTATTATCATCATCATTAATTGAATTAATCATCATCGTCATCATGGCATGGCACACACATTTCCTCCTTGCGCCCTCCCTGAGAGTCCCTGTTTCCCTGCATGCTACTCGCTGCTTACAGCTTTAACCACACTCTCCTCCTGCTTACTCCTCCTCGACTTCCCTGTCACACACCTGCCCCTCTTGCTACTCCTCTGCCTGCTCTTCTGCCTGGCAGTGGCCGTGGTCAGCCACCTTTCCTCCTTCCACCTGTTGCTGCAAATTGGCGGGTACTGTTGTCGCCGTCGATGTTGAAGCTACTGCTGCAGCCCCTGCAGCCAACATATCTGTGATTTTTGCACATTTGGCAGCATCCGCATCTGGATTCTTCATTTTTTTGGCCCGCAGATTCTCCACACCCTCCTTCTTTCATTTTTGCTTATCCATCTTGACAAAGACGCCCTCTTTCATCCACAGATGTTTGACTCTGAGCCACAGCATCTGACACGAGAAACAGAGAGGACAGAGGGGGAGGGGTGGGTCAGCCCAGTAAGAGATGTGATTGGGCCAGCCTAGTGTCATTATAGAATATGAACCAATGGGCCACTGCCACTGCTTTATGGGCCGGTCGTTAGCAATATATATATTTAAAATTTTTTAAATTAAAAATTAAACTTATATTGGCCCCAAGGTGCGCCAGCCCACTGGGAAAATGCGGGGTATACCAGATTACCAGTCCAGCGCTGCACTTCACCAATGCAAATCAATTTGTTTGAAGGGTTTGCTTAAATTAAGTGCAGAAGTTTAATAGAAGTTAAGTGATCTGCTGTACTGTACTAAAGGTGGTAAAAATCACATGTAAAAACAGTATACTGTGTTGCTGTGACAGTGAGCTAGTCAGTTTTGGTACCATCGTGTCTCTACAGAAACCAAAACCAAGACCTGTGCAAACTGACTATATCTGGCAACCCACACTATAGAGACACTGAGAAGTGCTGGGAGGATGTATAAACTTTTATTTGTCAAGAAATAGCTCCAACACGTAACTCCCCCTGAAAAAAACTAATTTCTCGTTTCCCATTTCTGCTGAAGTCCAAGTTAAGCAAATGAGGTATTTCATGTAAATAAGACAGCTGTAGCGTTGTTGGTTGGCATAGTTTTGAACTTTTAACCGAGTTAGGCTAGCTGTTTCCCCCACCCCCAGACATTATGCTAATCTAGACTAAACAGCTTAAAATGTAAAGGATAGGTTCTGATTTTTCCAACTCTATTTTAATACAATACTTGTATGCCATATGTGTGCTGTGAGAGTTATTGGCCACTGTAATCATTCATTCTGTCCATATTGGCCATGAAGTGATTCAGCAGACTGAGTTAGACAAATCAAATGGGTATCTTCCAAAGTTACTGTGTTTTTAGCACAAAATTCTCTCCTTGTGTTTCCCCAGACAGTATTACTTTTGTGTAGCTGCTGCCAAGGGATACATCCTGGTAGTTGCATTGCCAAGACAAAACACCTGCAACAAATGCACATGCTACTACCAGGACAAAGATACCCACTCAATTTGGCTAACTCAAACTGCATTAGCGTGTCATTAGCTTTGGCTTAACTTTGGAATACACAGAACGAGGACGTGTATTTTGTCCTCTATTTCTTACAGTGTAGTCAAGCAGAAGGGGGATCACTTCATGGCCAGAAGAAAGCTACAGTGAACTATTTGACGTACATATGGAATGTGAGAATTCTATTAAGACAGATCTGTAAAATGTTGAACTATTCCTTTAAGACGGCCATTATTTTTTTACAATGGACTCATAACACATACTCCTGCAGAATATATGGGCAGAAGGATGTGTAACCAACATGACTTTCAAACATATTCATGTGGTCATTATGATGATTCTCGTATATATCCACCCATTGAAACGACCACTTTTTAAGTAGTAGGTCATCTGTCCTTGTGTCCACTCTGCCCTTCTCTCTCTCTTTCTTGCTCTCTCTCTCATTCTTTATTCAGTGCAGCCATTCAGGTCAGTTCTAATTACTGGGGTCCAATTGGAATTGGCTTTTCAATTTTTGACGCTGCAGTGGTGGAAATCACAAGGTGCCGGTGCCAGCTAACTCCCACCCCCACCCCGCCGCTCAGCGCTCTTCTAGTATGACTTAATATGCCTGATACATTCACCTCACTGCGCCAACGCTTTGCAATGCAGTGTGACTGTGTATGTTTGTGTGAGCGTGAGCACGAGAAAGAAAGATGAGGCTATTACTGTAAGTCACTACAAGGCCAGCCTGTATTTGCGGTTAGAGCAGTGTGTTTACACGGTGAGCATGTGCATACGCATGTGTGTGTGTGAGTGTGCACGGGTGAGAGAGAGGGTAAGTGCGTGTGTGCACCAGTGTGTTATGGAGGAAAATTAAGGGAGAACAGCAGAGTGTAGAAAGAGAAAAGGAGGCATCTCTGGGAAGCGAAGCGAGGATGGGAGTGGCAGAAAAAGCCTGGGTCTCTCTCTTCTGTCTTTCCTTGGGTCCGCAGTGCAGGAGAAGAGAAGATTAAAGTGGAGACACTGCTTTTGAAGTTGGGCAATGTAGAAGAAGCAGTAGCTACACACACACGCACACACACAGTGGCGTCTTCCTTATAGCCTAGTGAAGTGTGGGAATATCAATGCGTCTCAGACTGCCTTTGATTCAAACTGCCGTTATGTGATCCCTCACAACATTTTAGCATTCTCTCCCCTCAACCACAGAAAAACACCCCTCAAAAAAATCGAATCCCATCCCCTATTTAAATGAGAGCAAGGTGATAAAGAAGTAAACTTGATTAAGTCCTGACTGAGTTGTGTTTGTTAGGATTTGGAGCCTGGGTCCACGCAGGTACACTGGCAGCCCTAAAGCCCACTCACTATCAATGACGGGGGTGGAAATTACAGCCGTAAATGTTTGCAGTGGTGGTAAATAAGAGGATTAATCGTCCACTTTCGATGGACACACACACGGAGATACACACACTCGCCCGAGCCCAGTGAAAGAGGCCTAAATATGAGTCTGATGCAGAAATGTCAAGAGGTAATTGTAGGAATAATACTCAGACTGGTGAAATGTCAGACTCACCCTCCCATTAGCGAGTAGACTCCAACCTGCACCCTAATGCCATTCATTACAGGCATATGGACGCTTCCTAAACCAATGGTAAACAATGATCATCGACCACTTCATGTTAATGACCGTGTGTGTGTTTTAGCGTACATGCTGTGTCTTTTGTGCGTGTCAGTATGTGCTTCAGGAGTCAGAGGACGTCTGTGTGCGCAGGCGCGCGCGCGTGTGTGTGTGTCACATCCATTCCCAGCTTTCAAATCAATCTGCATTTATGGACATCGACATGTGTTGAGCGGTCAGGAAGAGTGATCAGGCTTATTCCGTCACTGGGATCGCAGTCAAGTGCCCAAAGTGACAAATCCCAAACAATATTGCTGATGGCACTCCAGAAGAGCTTTCCTCAGCTCATAAAGCGTTGTGCATGTGTGTGTGTGTGTGTGTGTGCTGTGTGGGCAGGGGCAGTCCAAAATAACCTCAGAAATGCACGGGCGTCATGATGTGAATATATTGGATTTTAATGTCCTTGTCAAGTCGAATGGTTTCCCATTTGAATTCTCTGGAGCCTGGTGCAAGCTAACTCTGTAGCTGCTTTTCTACTTGGAAAAATGGTGCTCGCCTTTCTTGTTCTTTGGCTTCATCTCTTTGCATCATTCCTTTCCACTGCTATTCTCTCTCTCTCTCTCTCTCTCTCTCTCTAGAAGCCTCAAGACAGTGGAAGATTTAGCGGATTTACCTGCTTTATTCACATTCTGGCATTAGGCTACTTAGTGACTTTAAGTGTGCTTTTTCACATTTTTGTTCTCTTTCCTTTCATCTATCTATCTATCCATCCTGCTTGAGGAAATAGATAAGATAACTGTTTCTCTGTCTTTGTTCTTGTTTTTGTACTTCCTACACACACACACAAACCCGTGGAAACAGGTGAGTACATTACCTTCAGATATCACAGTAAGTACATTTTTGTCCAAGGGAAAATGTAATTACAAGTTGCAGAGACCTCAATGACATCCAAGTGAACACACGCACCCACTCGCGCACACAAACACACACACCACAAATGCAGATAGTTAAGTCTACAGTACCGTCACACTGACCACACGCACACACACGTTTATAAATACATGCATCCAAGGCCATGTATCCATCTCTTTATCTTTAACCATGCAGAACACACACACACACATCCAAGCACACGTACAGTACACTCTCCATCAGTGATGTTCAAGCTCTCAGCCTTGCTGTCTGCGTCTTTGAATTGGGACTCCTGCCTCACATACTGTACACTGAGAGAAAAGCCACTTGAATTATTGACGGCTCGGAGAGAAATAGATGGAGAGTGAACGGGGAACTTGTACATGGAGGAATGAGAGAGAAGTGGGCAGACCGAGGTAGAGCTAGATAGAGAGAGAGGAGAGAGAGGGTGGAGGCGTGGAGACACATTGGGAAGGAGAAGACAATGCAAGGAAACGCATGAGAGGGTGGAGATGCCGAAAGAGAGGAGTAGAGACAGGAAGAAAGCGAGGTAGATGTATGTGTAGTTTTCCCTGTGGCTTGTTTGCCAGCTGATGTAAAGAGGAAATGGTGAGATCAGCAGGGGTTTTTACCTACACTGAGTTTAACTAGTTGCGGAAATACATGCATGCCACACACACACACATAAAAAGCCCATGCCCCACGGGACTGAAGGAGATGAAGGGAAAGAAAAACAGACACTATGCAGTAATGTCTTCTTCATGCTCAGGTTACACTGCTCAATAGAGCTGCAGAGGCTGATGGGCTTTGTACACTTTATTGCTCATGTCACTGTTTGTGTGTGCAAACTTTTTGTGTGCATACGTGTGTGTGTGTGTGTGTGTGTGTGTGTGTGCGTGCTGCATGTGAGTGGAGAGTGTGCTTGCGTGTGTATGCGTGCTATGAACGGGCTAATCCACCAGGGCTCTGGCTTCTCCGGTGATGGCTTTGTATCAGCACCCAGCTGAACATGGCTGCAGATCAATGTCATCCAATACACACACGCACGCACACACAAACACAAACACACACACGCACACTTGGACTTGTTTACTGTTTAAACAGCAGGTGGCACAGATAACAGTCACTTAATCCACAGCCATTTGGACGACTGAATGTGATACCCAAAAAGTTTCTTTCCTCAATCTTTTCCTCTAACTTCTTCCCTTTCTATCTATCTATCTATCTATCTATCTATCTATGTACAGGCAGGGATATTGCCAGCTGAAGGAGCACTGAAGAGGAGGAAGAGTTTTTTGTAATTAATTTCAAACGCCCAATCTACTTTTGAAAGCCGGTCCCACTCATGCCTCAGCAGGAATTACATTGTTAAATAAACCCAGTGGCTGCACTACAGTATACACCGGATTTTGATTATACAGAGACACTGTTACTGGGAGGCTAACACTCGCTGTCAAATCAATAACAATAATAATTATTAATAATAATAATTATTATTATTATTATATACTTATAACAAGGATACAGTGCATGTATATGCACAGGTGTGCCTTCAACTTGACATAGTTAACCAGTTCAACAAAAGATATCAGGATAAAAATTGCAGTGATCTACACTGTAAATTAAAGTGAAAATGAGAATGTTCGAGCTGATCTACAGGCTCGAGACCGGGTGAGTCCTGGCTGTAAAGCTGTATGTTTGTTCCTTCAGTTGTCAAAAACGCCTACTTGCTCTCCGTAAAGACACTGATCTTGTGAGCGACCACCGGCCTTGTGAGCGAGTCAACCACAGAGCCACAAAATAAATAAACTGCAACCAGCAGTTTCAATTAATGATATGACAGCGAGCAAAATCTACTTACGTTTTTTTGTCTTTTACAGGTGAAACACACCTGAAAAGAGTTTGTCTAAATTCTGGCCTGACCTTTCTTCCACATCAGATCCATCATCCTCTATGCATACTATACAAAATACTATATGGCTCTATACAAAATATAGGAAACCATCAAAGGAACACTGTGATGCAGGTTATATTTTGCACAGATATTCAGTTCTAAAATTCTTTATTAATTTCATTCCCAGGCCTGTTGTAGGTTTAGTGTGTACTGTAAGCAGTGTAATGTTTTTTTTTTGTTTTTTTGTTTTAAATGGATCATAAAACATGGTCTTCACAAATGACAGTCAGGTACTGATACTACCTGCACCTCAGTACAGAGATGACAGAGACTGTCTGACACAGATGATCAGTAACCTGGATGATAAAATCATACAGGGATATGAATAATCAGGTTTCTTAATAGGGACAGTAGTGTGCTTTAAAGTACTCATTGTCAGACTAGGCTATGTGTTATTCATGAGAAGAAGACCAGAGGTTAACTGAAGTTGAATGAAGGTAAATGTCGAGAGCGTTAATGTTAATGTAGACTTTTTTAACCACAACCACGACTTCTTTCAAACCCACACCGAGTATTTTAGCTGCCTACCCTCAACCAAACCTTAACCATACTGCAGTTGGTGCATACTGCACAGATACTGCAGACATAAATTGCTTAAAAAATGTCGACATTGAATGTTTTTGAACTTAATCTAGGGTTTTCTGAACTGCCCAATATCAACGTACTTGAGAAACTCAAACTTAATCTGCAAAAAAATCCATGAAATCCATTATGGTCAAAACAAGTATCAAAACAACACGTGCGGAAAATGCTAAATACCAAATATGCCAAATTCAAAAATCATAAAGAAATTGCTTTTATGGAAATATCACCAGCATGAGGTACTTGTTTATCTGCCTTTTTATTTACTTGTCCTTGAGTACCGTGTACTCACCTACGCCTCAGTGATTAAAGTTAAAGAATGGGATCATTTCTGGCTAGGTATTTCTCTCTGACTGGCAACATGTCCTCCTCATTGTGAAAGCTGTCAGCCGGCATGTATTTACTGCTGGCCAGCTGTGATGACGCTCGCACACTCTCTGGCTGGGCTTCCTGTCAAACCCTGCTGCTGCACCCCTGGCCAACACAGCAGGATGGCTTTCAAAGCCTGTGTGTGTGTTTGTGGGTGGATTGGGGGTGTGTATGTGGGTGTGAGTGTATGCGTGCGCATGCATCCATACATGCAAAGTGTTTATTGGCGAGGCATTCTCCTCCCACATCTGCAGATCACTCATCCTCTGGGAGGCCTCCCCGCGCTTTCATCAAGCCGCATGGAAAAGTGGGAAATAATTAAAGGGTGAATACAGCGAAGTGGAAAAGTATAGATGAGGTAGGAAGTACAGTGACACATGAAAGAGGAAAAGAGAGAGAGAGATAGCGAGTGATCAAGCTTTAACTAAAGTAAGGAAAGCAAGCAAGGCATGTGGTGCGGTGAAGGCTCTACCGGTCACCATAGCAACCCTTTAAAGGCCGATCCCCAATGCAATTAGAGTGGCTTTGAGGCAGCCAGTCTGAGGGCAGAGTATGAAAAATAATGGCAAGAAAGAACAGACAGACTTAAGGGAAACAATCCAGGTGAATGAATGAAAACCACCTATTATGTTACCGAGTGTGTCAGTAATTGCATGGGATAATTGCAGGGGGGCATTGATTCTCATACACCTCATACACTAGTCGTGGGAATTTTAATCATGAAGATGCCTTTGGGTTCGTACACGAGTATGTGTGTGTGTGTGTGTGTAAGCTCGCGTGCGCACACATTTATGTACATGTGATAGAGAGTCAAGTATGCAGTGAAAAGCTCTGTAGGTTGTTTAATGATGGCTTTGACTGCAGAATCCAAATGCAAAAGCAAACTTACACACGTTAGCAATACTACAAGAAAAGACAGAAAGAGGGAGAGAGAGGAAGCAGAGGTTTGATTCATTGCAGCGCAGAGGGATGAGGGCTTAGGCTCAGGCTGCCAAGGTGATATTATCAATGAAATTAAACCTCAGAACTCGGTGGTATTATTGCTTGCAATCCTCCAAAGTCCTATCTAAGCCCATTAAGCACAATAGAGCACAACATATCCAGGCACAATGAGTACCATTTTCTTTGGCGGACACAAGATCTGGTTCATACTTTATTGCTTAAGCTAACAAATAACTGTTTAAACTAGTGTCCATCAGAAAACTAACATGCGAACGAAATACTGGGGTTTGCGTCAGGAAAGCTTCGGCTGTTCATCTCATGAGGATCACATTGATTAGTTCACCTTCACACTGCGGATCATCTGCCAGTTATTAAGCACACGGAGGATTTCTAGACCATTTGGCTTTTACAGGATTTCTTTACCGTGAAACCTCTGTTTGGCTTTTTGTTTTCAAAGGATAAATTCCAGGCGAGTGGTTTCAGGGGTAATGAGAGGTTTCTGACATGGAAATACTATTTTTGTCAACAAGTTGTAATTACAGCAGGTAAACTTTTCCGAAATAGTCAACCTTACAATACCAAAGGGTATTATACGCATACAAATATGGATGATTTATATCACCCAAATCCACCATTCAAATGGATTAATGGATTAGTTAAATGTTATTTAATGGATATAGTGTAAGGCTCATCATGCACAGTATGTTTACAGTGCTTGTAGGATTGTCGAACAGCATCTGAAAACCCCTTCCCACAAACCAATGTTCGGAATTTGGGTGGCTGCAACTGACAGAGGGTGAGAAAGTAAGGCGGGATTTGAACTTCTCTCTCTTTAACCATTTTTAAAACTACTTCTGTCACTTTTTATGTGTAAAAACACACAAATGTTTGTGCCCTTCTCCAAAGCGGCAGCGTTTTCGCCCACCTTGGAGTGTAGCAATTCAAAACAGCTACAAAAATGGCCGGATGCCACCTTGTAGAAACTACTTTGTTTCAAGCATATCCCGGTCATAGTTCTACAATCATGTCTTGAGTTGTCCAGTGGCAGGGGGATCTTTCCCACCCCCACCTTCCATCCCACCTGATTGAACGTGGCATAAAAACACGACCAAGTTCCTGAAATGGTGGAACATTTTTTGCCATAACACCGGCTCCGTTTACTAGAACAGGTGAAATGTCGCATCAGAAAGGGTGCTGTGAAATACTCAAGATGCCGACCTTATGAGACGTAGACTCTGCTGCCTGTACATGCAGTGAGTCAACAGCAACTCCATTCATGTGGGAAACGCTTGGAAGGGAAGCGATGAGGATATTTTTCATTGCACATCCAGGGCAAATTGATGGCTTGTGTTGCGGGCATAGCCTACTGAGTATTTATAATGTAGCATTTGCACTCCACTGCCCCGATCCTGCGACCCCCCCCCAAGGGAATTGATTTCTGCTGCTCCGCTGCCCTTTCACGTCTCAATCTTCTCTCCTTGTTTTCCCTTTCTCTATCATTCCATACTTGTTTTTTCTCTTTCTCTCATCTTCCCTTCATGCCCCCCATGTCCTTCTGCTCTTTCTTCTCTTTGCACTTTCTTTCACACACTCACACCAATGTCTTTACGATTCTGCTCTATCTTTATCTCTCCTTGTCCTTCATTTCATTCGCTCTTTTGCCCTCCTCATTCCCTCTGGCTTTCTTGTCATGCCTGCTTGTTTTATTGCTTTATACAGTATCTCAAAGCCCCCAGCTAGTCTTCGCTTCTCAATTCGTCCCCGCACGCTCTGCCTCTAGTTTCATCTCTCGCCACTGTCACTCTGTACTCTGTTTTTCTGCCTGCCTTTCCTTCCTCCTTCCCTTCTCCTCTGTGTTTACACCCTCCATCTGTCTAATCACTTGATCATCTTCTTTCAGTCTTTTCTCACTGTCTTCCCCTCTCCTCCTCTATTTCTTATGTCCTACCCCTCCTCTCTGTTTGTGCATCTGCTGCCAAGTGTTATCCCTTCCTCTTCTCCGTCTGTCTCTGTGTACTGGGTCCTGTCCTCAGCCCAAAGCTTGGTTGACAAATAGATTATATCTCCAAAGACTCCAAATAACCATCTCCAGAACTCTTTATTTAATCAGCTACACCTATTTTATAGCTGTCATTTCTGCAGATTGCTGCTGGCAAGGTGATACCCTTTCCACAAACACACATACACGCAGGTTTCACTGCAATTTCTTCCCATTTATTGATGTTAAAAGTTTCATCATCATTATCACTTATAATATTAACTGTAATTGATGTTTGTATTCCCTCTTAGTTTAAGCTTAATACAAGCTGGAAACATATTTGAATGAACAGTCAGGTTTTCCCATTTTGGAGCTTTAATGGAATAGAGTAGAGTAGAATTTCCAACTTCTTGGGTGATTTAATCTAAGAAAGCAACTGCATCATAAATAATGAAATTGATCTAATTATCTCATCTATTTGTTGTAAGGAAACCGATTTGATTCATATTGTGCTTTTTTCTGACTTCACTCATGCATCAGCGACATGACCTGCAGTGACTTCCCTCTCTGTCTTCCTCTTATTGCTCCGCCCAGGCCCAAATATTAATGTCAAGGAGATCCCAGGTGGGCCCTTCTGGTATTAGAGCTATATTAGCCTTGAAGTAGGCTGAAATGAAAGTATATTATTCAATGCGGGCTGCGACTTGCCCCCGTACAATATTGGATAGGTTAGCTCAGGTGGTTAAGGCTTTTCAAAACTGCCCTTTTGAGGTGAATTATTTAGCATTTTCACAGTGGAAGCCTCCAGTAAAGACTCTGGCCCGTCACACTTGGCCCACATTTCTGTCAGGAAAAAGTTGTATCAACTGTTGTATGGTGAACTTTAACAGTGAGTCAAATTGACCTGACATTTCTCACGAGCAGCATCGGAAAGAACATTAAAGACCAGTTCTAGAAGTAATGAAATTAGAGATTTGACCTGTGTCCTGATGAGTTTCTTTGATTGATTGATTTAATTTTCACGTTATTTCCGCGGTGTGTGCATGCGTGTGTGTGTGTGCAGGGTCCCTTGCAACATTTTATAGTGTGGGCATCGCCTGAAATAAAAGCGCCTACACCAACATCAAAAAATTGTATTGCATTTTTATGAAGTATAATATGAGGTTCATTACGCTTCAGGGAAAACAAGAAGTGGCACTACATCACACAGAAAAGGCCATGGATTGAATGAGTGACATGACTGTTCAAACTGTCATCTAGTTACTACACTGATAATAAAAAGAGTTGCATCAGGATCTGTCTGATTCTACTCAGCAACATTAATTAGTCAGAGCAGCACGTCGCATTGCAGGGAAAAAGCAGTGCAAGGGATGAGATTCAGCTACATTGATACACAATCACAGAATCTGCTGAATTCTACATATAATTCTGAAAAATTTAAAAATGTTCAAGTAATTCTCTCTCACTACCTCTAGTGTGTATCTGCGACCCATTCCTCTTCTGCTAGCTCGCTACATTTCCCCGTGCTTCAAGCCATCCACCATGTTCCCAACTGAGAGAAATCTCAGACTACCGTGTGCAATGCAGTCTGAAATCGTTACGTGTCAATTGCAGTCTTAAAATGCATATTTGTATCTTAAAATGTGCCAGTGGCACCTCAAGCCTCACTACTAAGAAGGTGACACCTGGGCTGACAGTAAAGTTATCGAGAGGAGCAGTTAACACACGGTAAGTACATTAGCAGCTAATGCTACTTCCAAATAACGTTAGCTTGTGTTTAGTTGGTTACTAAATCCATGTGTTTTATTAACAGAAAAATACTAAATTCAGAAGGATGACACTCAACCATAAATTTTAGTGGAAAAATGATCCTCCTTGGGGACTGGCTAAAAAGTTATCCAGTGTGTCGTTGCCCATGTTTACTGTTGTTTGTGTGGCAAGACATTTTCTGGGACATTTCTAATTCAGTATGTATCAATCCTAAATGCAGCTGAATTGAATCGTATTGAATTTTCTTTAAACTGCTCATTAGAAATGAATCAATCGTTTTTGTATCAAATCGTTCGCACTTTGCTAACCAATTTCCTGGCCGACAACCTTGTATGTGTCTGTGTTTATCATGTAATTCTGTGAGTTTATGTGAGCTTGCATATGAGTGTATATGAACATGTGATTTCTTTCAACAGCTCCTTTCAATCAGAATGCTTTTGTGGTTAGCAAGTCAAATCATCTCTCACCTTCTCACCTCTATAGTTTGCTTAACGGTGATTTAATGAGCTTCACGGGTAGGGTCTATTTTAAGAGGCGTTTTTCTCAACAAGTCAGTACCCTGATGTTTTTCAAAAATGTACAGGTTTGTTTGCCACTTGATACAGTATATTTGACTGTTGCTCACTCTTTGGTATATGCAGAGCACATTGCATACTAATACACAAACCAAATGCATAATTCAGAAGGAATATTTTCAAAGCTGGAAGACCTGGGGCAGCAAATTTGCTCCATGGATTTTTGATGCCAGGGTTGTGCTATAGATTCTGTATGTATCTGAAATAGTGAGATGTATACAAATCAAGTGAACCCCGGCGGTGTGCGTGTGTGTGCAGGGATGAATTCTTGCAAAGTGCAACATCAGTAAGTCGATGCTTTCTCTTTGCCATTTAATCTCCATGTCATTATCGAGCCACCCCTGCATGGCATGTGTTTGTCTGCATATACTGTATGTGTGTGTGTGTGTGTGTGTGTTTCTCTGCTTCTGTGATTATGACATATTGCATACATTAGGCGACGGATGGCATGTTACTGTGAGAGATTCAAAGCCGAGGGAGCAGAAGAAGAAGATGTGAGGATTTCTTTGTAGTGATGGGTGGGATATGACGGGACATACAGTATAGGGATGGGTATGACACATGTGGCCCAGACAGGTGCTATGGTCACAGCCGTACACAGAGTGAGAGACAGAGGCAGTGTGAAAAATTGATGTGCCCTACTTTCAGCAGCTGAGCAGAGACAGGAGAGGGAGGGTGGGAGGCTGGAATGATGTTAGATTTTGGAAGCGAGCAAACCATGTTGTGTTTTTTTTTTTTTCTTCTTCTTCTTTTGTGCATTACATCATGCCAATTTGTTTCTGGGTGTGGGTGTGTGTGCGCCTGTAACTCGTTTAGCTTCATGTTCAGCCAACATGCAACACAGCTTTGTTGCTCTATTTTATTCTGTGTGTGTGTGATTTGTCTTCAAATCAGCGGTTCCTCGCTGTTGTTGCCTTTTTAATTTTACAGGCTTAGCTGTAAACTAGCCAAAATAGAAAGACTTTTTTTTCTCTTTCTTACACAAAGACACACACCACCTCTGGAGGCATGGGCCACGCAGCTCTCATTAGCCCATCTCACACTCTTCGGCACTGTTTGACCAAGTGGAGCCCTTAATCTGCCCTCCTCCTATTTAAACGAGGTGGGGAGAAGAGCTGGTCCCTGAAGGAGTCAGCAGAATGGAAACCACTGCACGTTAATCAACGCTCCCAAACTCCACACAGGAAAAACTAAGGAGCTGTGCTGCCTAAGTCCATTTACTCCAAGGAATATCTTAATGACCAAAAAGGATTTATGGAGGTTTGCGTTGCAGGCCACACAAAGCGTTGTGTCTCTGAATTTATGCTGTTCTCAGCCCCCGGCTAAATGCAATGTGGTGACCATGACTCACCTGAGGGCTGAGATAACTATTACAGACACCGAGCTCACAGCGTTTAACACTCATCTCGCTACTTGTTAGGTGGGTATGAATTGATGCGTGATATAGGAGGAGGCTTTCCAAAGCATTGGCTTTCACCCACATGTCACCTGTAAATCAGGCCTTACTGTTTAGTGTTCCTTTTCTTCATCCTCCCCCACTTTCTGCTTTTCCAGTTTTTCATTCCTGCCCAAAGCTCCATGAGTGACAGTATTCCCATTTGATTGACAGCACAGCCTTTGCCTGTTAACTGGGAGCTGAACTCATATATACGACAGAATTTCATTATTCCTCCTAACAACATATGTATAATGATATTCTGTAATACATCCCATCAGCTAACAGAGAGACCATACTTCAAGCCTCGGGTGACAAATTGGTTCAACCCATACACAGCTAAGAAACATAATCACATAAATTTAACAAGCTGTCAGGTAAGATGAAGCATAATGAGAACACGTTGTGATGGACAAACATACAGGATGAGGCTGTGTTGACTTTGACTGAGCTGCTACTGTGTGAAATGTACACTCATCATGGTGGTCTTGTGCTTGGAGAGACTCTTTCAACCAAAAAAATATGGTTCAGTACCCAGTCCTAGCAAGCACGTTCTTGCTGAAGTATCCTGAAGTAAGATGCTGAATCCCTGCCTCGACCTTTGACCTCCCAGTGGAGGTAGGCAAATGTGAATTTTCCTATAGTGTAGAGTTTAGGGCTGGATTTCAAAGCTCAATCCTAATTGAGTACAAACTGATTTCTAGTACAAACTGATTACTATTCAAGTGTCGAAAACTGTCAAATACTGAAAGCTGCCATCAGATAGTTCCTTGATTTGAATCAAAATTTTGCCAGTGTTCATTCACAGGGTCATTCACACGAGCATTTAATGTGGTGAAATTAACTAATTAATAATCATGGAATTGCCGTAATCAATGTAAAAAATTTGCAGCAAGTCTGACTTTGGTTAGACAACATTGGCCAACAGCAAACAGCATTTTTGACCTTTTACCTGTGTCGCACCGTCCAGTTTTATTTTAAACAGTTGAAAGAATCGTCTCTTGAAAAATCTGTGTGAACTTAGATCAGTTGCTAACGGGACAATTGTGACCAAGCTAACCAGAGCTAATGTGACTGACTAATGATACCATGTCCTCAGATGGCTAGCATGATAGCAATTAGCAAACCAGCTACAATAGTCAAATAACTAGCGCTGAGAGTCTTCATTACATCACAGAGATTTTAGCAACACCTACAGTATTTTGCGAGGATAAACTTCGCTGTGCTAGTTTGTGGTGTGACGGGGACATTTGATTTGGCAAATTCTTGTACGTCTGCTTGTGTTTAGACAACACTTGACATTTGAGAACTTTAGCTTCATTTGTTAGATGAAAAAAGGGTTGCAAATGTCTCAAAGTAAGGTTTTGAAAAAATATTATTTTTACTGCTTCTGTAATCTTGTGTAACCGGGTAGGGCATTAGGTTATTATGCCAGCTGAACCTGGAGTTGGAAAATGATTCAGAGTTGACTCCTGACCCCTATATCTAAGTACAAAATGGTCACATTCTCCCATTTGACACAGCCACTGAAAGTAAAATAAATATTGTAGGTTGACAGCAGTGACTGAAAGGGAACACATTTAAGAATAGGCGTGAATAACAACACTACTTTGTCTATTTTTGAATATTCTTATCAATGACTTGCACAACCTAAACAACGACGTTCCTACTATAATAATGTTCCTAATGAGGTAACCTACCCCGAACAGGTTGCAGTGTGTCAGTGTGTTACATGCTAGCTACACAGATTATAAAACTCAGGTGACTAAGAGGATAATTTTAGCACCTGTCATCTTTTCCATAAAGTCTCTATCTGTATTTTTATGTCCATCTGTCTCTCTTTCACAGCATTCATTAAATTGGCTCGTTTTTCTGAAGGAGCAAGGCATGCTGGGTAATTGAAAGGGGGCAACTGGCACAAGTCAAACAGATGGAGATGTAGTGTGCATAGAGTGTGTATTTATGTGTGTGTGTTTGTGGGGCGGCGTCTGGCAGGAGTCAAACGGCTGTGGATTTATCAGCTCCCCAATGAAGGCCAAAAGCATCACTTGCCAGATCCCACACTCTCACTCTCGCTCACGACCACACTATCACACACACAAACACATCATGCCTCACTTCTCCCAATATATCTACTTTACGTGTTATGCCTGTCTTTAACTACGTATCTATTTTTTTCTGGCTGCATGCCGTCATATTGTTTTCATTTATTTATCTCTCCGTCCCTTTGTAGTGTCTTGGATGTACATCACCTGTCTTCATGCCATCCCCCCTTTCTCAGCTATCCTTTCTGCTCTACTCTCCCTTTTAACTCTCTTCTCACATCTTTTTGTGGTCTACATGTCTCCCTTCATCTTTCTGCTCTTTCGTCTTTGCCACTGGCATTACCAGTAACTGACAGATGCCGAGCAGAAAAAGAAAGGGAGAAGGAGAGAAGGAGACATTGAGAGAAAGAGAGAGAAGAAGAGAGAGGGAGAGGCGAGGCTTGGTGTTTTGCTGCTCTTGTGTTCTAAAGGAAGGTCTGTCCTTTATCAACAGTCTAACAGGCTGCTGGGCTCAGTCATCTTGCTTTTTCTTCGACTGTTTACTGCTGGGTGTCAGGGCTCACACAGTCTGTGCTGTGCACACACTCATACACGCACGTCATTCTTTTCATGCTTCAATACGCACGCACAAACACACAGACAGGGATACACTGTCACGCAAAACAAATATTAAATTTTTAACAGCTGATTTATTCCGAAAAGCATCTTTTCTGAAAGCTAGAGGTCATTTTTATCGTAACCGTATAACCAGAAAACACTCGGAATGACTCCGAAGAGTCTTTTCAAGCTGCTGTCCTCTCCTTGACTGCTCATTTAAGGATTTAAAAGAGCTTCTTCAAGGCGCTGGGGAAATAATCCAGTGTTTCCATAATCCTGCGTGGATGTGCGCTCAACCGGTCACTCATGCACACACACGTATGCATATTTAAATCAGTATACGAGCCTATACAGACACATATACCTGCTGCAGGTGTTCGGTGTGTTCCCGATAACCTGCAGAAATGGTCTGCCAGTGTATGACAATCATTTACCGTCTTTATTGCGATCTTTATGGCTCGGCACTGAAAAGGATTTGTCACAAGGCACTGAACAGGATTTGATGGTGTCTGTGCTTTTGAAAGACTCTGAGATCTTCTGGCCTTTTCATCTCCTTCAGCTTTTTTCATCTGAAAAGCAAATGAATAGGGTTGTCAATCAGCCTTAGGTAGCCACCTGGAAATCATATGATTATGTTTGAAACACTGCGTACGCGGTCACTTTGTAGTGCAAAATGACTGATTGGAATCATGATTGACTGTGTGAGCCCTTGTGGAAGGACTGTCGTCCAGTAAAATAAAATATGCAGCCAATGACAAAATATTGTCGTAATATTATGAAAAAAGAAAAACAATTTTCCAGTTGTGGTGCTAAAACCCACAGGATTTGTTGCCCAAATGTCCCCAAAATCTTCTTTTCTCATGAGTTTTTTATAGACCCCACTGAAAACTTGGACTTGTTCCCCCTACTTAGTTGAAGGTGACTTTCTCTTTCTTTTCTGAGCCTAATTGTTGTTGAGGATGAGCCATTTGGCATTACAATAAATGTTTTATTTCCTGTCTAGTTTGGCTGAGCTTCTTGGATAAGACTTGGTATGAGGTCAACAAACAGCTCAGTATGTTTTAAAGTGACTCCAGTTATGCCATACTGCACAGGAATAGAGAGGGAGGGGAAAGGAAGTGTGCTGTTTTGCTGTCTCATACCTTTTAAAAGTTCTGCAGTTTCCTAGTCAAACAGGAATCCATCCATTGCCTGACAGAAATGCCAGGACGGTATATCCTGAGCACACACACACACACACACACACACACACACACACACACACACACACTGAAAAATACCCCAGATGCTCCAAAAAGCAGGCAGTCTGAGTGTCAGAGTTTAGAAGTTTAATTGGCCAATGTGTCAGTAGAGGAACAGGGTGTAAGAGAAGTGTGGACAACTGCAGGGAGAGAGCACACCACCCTCCAAGCTCTCCCTGATTTACAAGGTGTTACAGCCGAAGATGTGTTCCTGTCTGATTGTCAGTTTCCCTTGTGTCTCCAGTGTTTCATTCAATGTTGCAAGTGTAAGTGAGAAAGGTGTGTAACTGTGTTTGGAGCTGTCACTGTGTTAGATGTGAACTCTTCAGTGCGAGAACACTTTTGGGTTTGTAATGCCTGACTGAGATTTGTGCTCTTGATAACAAAAGTTTTCAGTTTAGGGTTATGTTTAGAATTAGGATTGTGTCAAAGTTAAGGCCCAGTAACAGAAAGTGGCACTGCAAAATTCATCCACATGTCTTTGTGAAATATAGAAGCTTGGTGACGTAGTGTCTACTTGCAGGGCAAGTAAGTTAACTACTGTAGCTGGCAAGCTAACTTGCAAGCTAACTAGCTTGTTCTTGGCTGGCTAGGAACATCAGTCATTCAAGTCTCTATTTTATCTGTACTGGGACATTTATCGATTGTACATTGCAAGGTTGTTACATTCACCAAGTTCATTAGTTCAGTTGCTAAGTTCACACAGTTTAAAAGATAAATTTGCACCATTGATTTCTATCTCATAACTGTTTGCAAGCTTTTTCTCTCTTTTGTGAAGCTTGAGTTCCAGTTTGACTATTAAAAAAATATTAATTGTAAAAAAAAAGGAGAGAGAGGAGAAAGATAAGAGAGATTAAATATATACAAATATATATTATATAGCACAGTCAATGGGCGAGTCAAGAGGTCACAGTCAGTTCAGACATGTCTGACAGTAGGACAGAGAGGGCCGAACAGTGTAGACATTTTTAGAGATTACAGCTAAAAAGTTGGAAAAATTATTTCAGAAAAAAGTGTTGGGGAACTTGTGTATACCATAAACTGTAAAAAATATGGACGTAGCCACCATGATGTCACCCATTGGTTTCTGAAGAAGCTTTTGAAACTCACAGTGGGTGGCTCAGGCCGTCACCATCTTGGCAGTGCCTGACTCCATCTAACTCCTGGCTAAACCAAAATGGGCAAAGAGGTGGAACTGAGGTGGGCCGAATGAAGCCTGGTTGCTGAAACAAGCCACCTAGCGGCTAGTGACCTGTCACTCAAAGCGGCCATGTCCTTAATTATGCATAACTTTACGGTTTAATAAAATTTAAACGGGTGAGTTATAAAAAAAATTCACCCCCCCGTACAGTTGTCATGAAAGGGGAAATTAGCTATAGAGACCAAAACCGTTTTTTGTACCAGGCTGTTTTTTTTTTCTGCTGTAAAGTGGGGGTCTATGGGGATTGACTTGCTTTTGGAGCCAGCCTCAATTGGCCATTCGAGGAACTGCAGTTTTTGGCATTGGTGTATACTGATGAAACCATGTTACAACACTGGTAAATTTTCATGGGAGCTGTAGTTAACATTGTTTAACTTTGTTAAGCTCACAAAGATTCCAACTTCTGATAGCAAGCCCTGCCGATTTGTCTTATAATATGGAAAGTAAACCCCAGGAACATGCTTCGTGTTTTTAGAAAGACAGATAAAAGAAATGCTGAATTAGAGATTGCACTGAGTTACTGAAGCTAGTAGAACAGAGGCTAGCCTGGCTGTTTGACTCTCTATTAGTCAATGGTGTGAATACGCATGTCATACTTCATCAAAAAATTGTAAGGTTAAAAATTGTGTAATTACTTTGCCCCTGCGAGTGATCACATCGACTCCACGGGAATTCATTGATTTCACCACAAAATTAAGGTGGTTTAGAGATTGGATGGCATCAGGGGAAATGTCCTTAGTACACTAATATAAACCTAGTGTATGTGTGTATGTGTTTTTGTGTATGTGAGCATTTCTGTGCAGGCACAAACGGGTAGGAGGGCTCCCTGAAGGAAAGACCTCATTCCAAGGCCTTGACTGTCGATATTACTGCTACAAATCAGACCTCCCACACCGCTGAGAGGAGCAAATAGTACATACTCACACACACAAGCACACACTCTCAGACTCCATTGACTAAGGGAAAGTTTTATTACCAATCTCTGCCTGATACAGCTCCCCTGCTACAGTGTAGACTGTGCAAGAGTTGCTCTCTGCCTTGTTTATCTAGTACGTGTGTAATAATGCTTATGCATGCACATGTGTGTTTATGTCCGTATTTTGTTTGTTGAAGTGCATGTGTATGCACATTTGTGCACGTGTGCTGTAGTAGTATGCATGTTTGGCCTGTTTGCTCAGTTGGGAAAACAGATTGCACTATATCTGGACAGAGTGCAATGTAGCAACAGGGAAAAAAAAAACTAGTCTAAATTAAATGCATCAGCCTGCCGTCTTTGACACTGTTGCCATTTACAGAGCCTTTAACAGCTTACATAAAAAACATTTTTAATACTTTGTGTGACCTTTTGCATCATTTTGCTTCAGATTATGGTGATCCAAGACACTAATTTCAGCATTATATCATGTAATATGTGCAAAAATAGTGATCTGCAGTGCTCTTTACATTTCTTAAGCACTTTCTAATGTTTTAACTGTCCGACATTTCAATATGCAAATTTCCATTGCTGGCCATAGTGATTAACATTATCAGTCACAGTCCATATACAGGTCTCAGAATACAGAAATTAAAACAAGCTAGAGGACAGGGAAAGTCCTCTCATTGAACTCATTCCTACAACTCAGGCTTTAATAATGGAGCTGTGATCAGCTGGTTAAGCCAGTTCTCAGGGATAATAACCACTCATCCCACCAGAGGATCACATTTGACAGACAAAAAATCTAAAACTAAACCTGGGTTGTGCAGTATAAGGCACTCTGTCATCATCATCCATCTGTTATAGTTTCACCAGGCCTCACGTTTATCTCTCATCTGACTATACACTTTGTTTTACAGGGAAAAAGAAAGACAGTAAGAGGAAGAAACAAAAAAGGTACGACAGATAGAGAGGGACAGTGAGAGACAGAAAGAGTCCACTGAGACTCACCAAATCTCTTCCCACCTGCAGTACTAATGCGACTGGACGGAGGGTGTCAGACAGACTGATGTCACAGTCGTGTCCGTCACATGTACTTCCCTCGAAGGTGTGAAGTTGGACACCCAACTTGAACTCAAACATGAGCTTTAAGTTGAAAATGTAAATAAACTTTGAGGCAATGAAACATTTGGCTTTATTTGGCTTCTTGCAAAACATGTCCAGATATGGTACCATATTGCCTGTGTGAGACTGATTTTAGTAGGCAAGTATCTACTGTAGATCAGGTTTTTTAATCATCAGTTTATTTGAAAACTGTATAATAACACTAGTAAACACAAAACACAATGATTGCATTGGTGTAATATAACATATTTATTGATTGTCAGATCCCTTTTAAAAGAAAACATAAGTTATTTGTCAGTGTGCACAAGTGCAGGCTGCCGGCTAAATGGCCGACCGTGACACATTCTCTGCTAGTTTTTTTTTTTTCTTTTTCTTTTAGTAATCTCTTTGTGGCCTATAAATAACTTTATAGGCTATAACATAAAAATAACTTTAACTTAGATCTTCACAATGCAATGCCACGAGCTGGTCTTTTATATCAGCATTTCTACCGTGCGTGACCGAAAATGTACTCTTGCAGTGTGTGCAGAACACAGCATTTTCATTGCCAGGTACTTTACAAAGGAAGGAGTAAGCCTCCTGGAGCTCCTTAGAAAAGAACGACTTTCTCTTCAGCATGACAGCTAACCATCAGCATACTGACAGGTTCTGTCAGAAAGAGCCGCAAACATCATAGGCTAGCAACGGCCTGGACAACGACACATTGATTGATTGACACACATACAGACAAATCAGTGTTGAATTCAGATGCATGGTGCATTCTTTATGTTTTTATATTAGGTAGGTAATAATGAGTGGGACAGAACATAATAAACATCTATGTAAGTGCTATTATTTGAATTGTGGTGCAAACCAGGACAATTTGGCAGTGAATGTTGAAAACCGGGACATTTTAGTGTTTTACAGATATTTGTCAGAACTCAGGAAACCCAGCTTGAAACTGGGACAATCACGGACAAACCTGGACGTCTGGTCACCGTACGCTATTCATGCTAGACTGTGGTCGGACAGTGTCAATACTTTGCCTCTCAAATGATCAAGCCACTAAAAAAATCTCCCTTGGCTTATTGTCTGCTCTTTGGTTTTTCTAACAATTCATTTCCATAAGTGCATACATGTAAAATACACAAACATTTTTGTTCTGTGTTCACATTAAAACATTTTGAACTGTTATGCACCGAATTGAATGGCTTGTATTGTTGTATTGATTAAGTTCAAACTTGAACACACTCATTCACACATACATACACATAATGTCTGTTCCCTGGTCATGCGGCTGCTTCCAACAGCATAATAAAAGCATAATTTAAACAGAATAATTCATCGGTTGAAGCATTGTTAAATCATTGCCTGTTTGTTGACAGAAGCCTGTGATACTGTTCATAGTCCAGTATGCAATATCTTTTATGAATACATTATTACCACTTCTCTATGTAATTGGGTGTGTGTCACATCCGCATTAACTATGGAAACCTTAGATCTTTGATTTGATAAATGCTCAAAAAACCCTCCAGAGTTCCAGGAATCAAAGGCAGAAGACCCAACTACGTTAACCCAGGAAGAGCTCAGTCCAATCTGACCACCGTCTGCCTCCTTCTCCAGTAGGCCTTGATCCATGGGGAGAGAGCTGGGCTTTGGTGGTGCAGCAGTCTTCTTAGAATTGATTTGGCTAAGTAGCCATTTATTTTAATTAGCTAATGAATAGACTGCTTGAATGGGATGGACGCAGGGTCATTTGACTTTATCACATTTAGAAAGCAGCAATAGAGCCGGACTGGAGAGCAGTCCCTTGTTGCAATGAATCAAACGGTGCACCCGCTGGAGTTTTATTACAACAAAAAGATACAAAGTAGTTGAATGGCAGATAAAATAAAAATAAAAAAGTGAAAGATGCTAGACAGAGAGCACAACACAGAGTGTTTCCAGACGTATAAAGCCATCTTTAAAGTCTGAGGGATTGTCTTGACTCCCAGCGTGTTCTCTCTTCTCATCTGAAGCCTTTTAAATCTGTCTGTCATCAGATTCATTTTCTTTTTTTAAGCCTTCAGTATTTTATTCACTCCAGTAATCAAATAGCCGGGGTCCCACACATGGACCTCACCAGAGCACCTTAATATCAGATTAGATGTAGGAAGTAATTGACTATTTGCTAAACCTCCTCACACCAGTGATTGTCCAATCATAGCATAGCAGCCATAGCCTTGGCCTGTCCACATGTTGAAACAGCATGTACAGGGCTGTAAAAAGAGCAATACTCTAATGAGTTTGGAGGATGGTGTCCTGTTTTAGCCTTTCTAAAACCAAAAACACAAGTACAAAGGCATAAGAAATTGGTTTAATTGTATGTTTATCTGCTCAAACGTTTATGCAAAAATTGGCATGCCCAGCTAACTAGCTCACTAGCTACAGTAGTAGTCTTTTTTGGGAATACAGGTTACCTAAAGAAATCCCCATTCATGAGAGCAAACCCTCCATGTGGAAGCTAGTCCTGGATACTAGTCGTTATCGTTATCTGAGATATCATTATGTTTGCCAAAAATTGGTTAGTCCTCATTTTGTAACATTATAAGTGAATAAAACATAAATGTAGCTTCTGTCTTGCTGGTATGTAAGCAGCCACACAAGGTTAGAATAGAATAAGTGTGAGATCTTACATTTCTCAGTACAATGCTGTATCTTTATTTCCATGCCATCTACATGGACTATCAATTGTTGACTTTTTGCCTGGGACACGTAGCTTTAGCCTCATCCTTCAGTATGATATCATGTATGTAGCCATTAACTGTATATTTTATTTGCAAGGTTCTCGTTTAAAAAATGAGTCAGCATGGAAAAATTAAAAAAAATAAACTGGAGACAACGCTTTCAGCGAGGTCATGGATCTAATGTTAGCTTAATTAGCTAGCTAGTTACAGCTGATAAAATCTGCCAGCAGCAGTCATCATTTCAGTTGCAAAATCAAGGGTTGCCAACTAGAAATGCAAAGCCTGCTTTTGTCTACCTCTGTCTGTCTTTAAACCCATTGTTTAAAGAATGACGACAAATTTTGAATGATAAATCTGCCACCATTATCATTGTAAACTGCATATTTTCTAGCTTGAAAGCTAGAAACAACTAAGCAAGTTAGGGCTTAGCAAACGATCGGTCACAACAGAGGAAAATACAATAAAGCTCACAACAAACAAATGAGCAGCAGGGCCAATAACCAGTGGTGGTTCATTGGAGGGTTATTTAGCAGGAAGACCAAAATACCTTTTCTGTCCAATGCAGCTAATATTGCATGTTCTTTATAAAAGGTGGACAGAGTTGCTGCCTGCCACACTATAGAAAGTCAGGAACCTGAAGAACCTGTAAATATGCTAGGAGCATCATTAGGAATTACTTTAGTTGTCTCTATCTGTTGTGTTCTGTGAACAGAGTCAGCACAACACATACCTCCAGTGGAGATCAGGGCTTTACGTCTGGAGGGGTTAACAGGAAGTTGTTTGAGACCATGAAGCCCCCTGTTGCACAGGCCTATTAGCATGAAAATGTAACCAGCTGTTCCCTGTTAGATTTCCCTGACAGAAGGTATGTGACATGAAAAACCTGCAACATCTTGTGTATCTTTTACGCTGACATTTAAACAGGAAGTGATGAGTTTGCTGTCTTCTCAGAGGCCAGGCATTTAAGCTCACCTACTGTAAAGCAGATGGTTGAGGTAATGAAGGCTTGGCAAGGTTTGAGATAGATGATAGTGGGAAAAGATGCATCTATCGTGTCTGAAATGCATCCTGTGAAGAGTCTTTACAACTGTTTGATTGAAACCCAGCAGCTGTGCTCCAAAACTTCAGCTATTTGTTAAATAAAATAAACATTTGAATTACAGACAATGTGAAGACAATCTAATCTTGCAATGATAAACTTAACAATTTATGAGTGTGCTTTGAATTCAGGGGTAAGCTACCCTGGACAAGCTAAACAAAGCACAATTAACAATCAGTGGGAATCACCACAATGGGAATCAGTAGGGAAACGGCACGGCTTTATGAAGGAGAAGAAAGGGAGCGAAGACCAAAGAGAGAGCTGGAGAAACTATAAGCAAAAGCCAAATGGAGTGACAGACTTAGCAGAGCAGATGGTTTCAGAGTTTTTGCCCGAGGCGCTCCATACTCACAGAAATCACCACAAGGAAGGAGAGAAGGACGGAGAAAGATGATGAGTTGAAACACTAACTACACATCTGCACTTCCTCTCCTCCAGTGCTTCAGAAGGGTGAAACGAAGAGTAGTAGAGAGAAAACTGGAGGAGTTTTGACAGGCATCACCAAAACTGTGCCACGTTCACTAATCTCAGTGTTATAACCACAGTTGACACATGGCATCCATCATCTTATGATATTTTTTACCAATATGCTTTCTTCATCATTTTGTTGAACACGTTGGATATTCCTCTTTTTCTGTCAAGCAGATGTACTGCAGCTTTTAGACACGTGCATATATTTTTGGGGTTTTAGTTTATGTAGTTCAGTGTTTGTGGGGGCAATTCAAACGGAAAACACAGCTGACCCGAAATCCCGCAGCTGAGCTTCAGACCTGTTTGACAGCCAATTTCCTCAGTGTCACTTCACCTAAAAGTACACGGTGGACAAAACACACTCACACAAACACGCGCAGACCTATACACTGCCCGGCTAAACGAATGGTGAATGATGGATGAGTGTGGAGCTTGGCAGCGCTGCCATCTGTTCCAACATGAGACAGGGAGAGTGAAGGTCTCGCGGTTCATTGAGCTTCAAGCTCATCACAACATTCGGCTCACCTACTGTATACGCTCCACTGACACCTGGACAAGATTTGTGTGTGTGGAGGAGAGTCTACTGTATAAAACTGAGTACCTCATGACCTATACTACTCACACTACTTAAGCAGAAATGATCTTCATTTCAAATATGGTAATATCCGGCTGTCATAGTCGCACCCGAGTAGCTGCACAGAAGTTGATCCAAAATCAATTTACTCTTTATTCTATTTATTTTATTCTTTTCTCATTGAAAATCCCTCAGCGTCACACTGCCACACAGTCAATTTTCTCTGACTCGGCTGTCTGTGCCTTCTTGTGCACATGCGCCCCTTAACTGCCTCTCTCTGTCTCTATTACGCCCTGCCATTCTCTCTTTACACCACCACAGTCACTCTAAACACAATTGCCATCGATTGCTTCATTTCTCCATTTTATGCCTCTTTCTCAGAGTTCAGCTCAGGTGAGAGGAATCACAGGTTTTGGTCAGGTTCCTGCATAATCTGCCTGAGAGGGAGATGGACTCCCTGGACTTATGAAGATAGAAAAACACAATGTTGTATAAGAGGAGTAAAGAGGAAATCTCAGTTTTATCTATTTTTATTTTGCTCTGCATTGTCTGACACAATTGAATCCCCTCAAAGACAAGACTCGTGTACAATATGAAATAAAAGTGTGAACCGCCACCCCATTACCAACCTATCAACACACACACACACACAAAAGCACCCTTGGAAAGTCATATATAGTACAGCATAACACAATGCCATTATGAGTGCTTTGTCTGCTGTTATAGTGTTTGTGTGTGTGATGCAATCTCTGTCTCTCTTTCTCCCCACTCTCTCATCCCCTCACCCCTCCTTCTGCGGATGACTGGAAGGTTATCAGAGGAGTGTCATGCCCAAAAGCCAGCAGACAGCTTTGCCCTTTACAACAAAGTATGGGTGCTAATTAGAGACTATGAGTATGTCATTGGACTTAAGTGTGTGTGTGTGTGTGTGTGTGTGTGTGTGTGTGTGTCACTGACCATCCATGCATGGCTGTATCAGACTCTTACATTCAAACACAGGAGTGTGTTAGTTCAAGTCATCATTTCAATGGTCCTCAGAGTTATGACGCCGGCCTGAGAATGTCAGTTATTCATCTTCTAGGGATATATTTATTTGATTATTTGTCTATATTACCTTTTTCTGCTATTCCACTTTGTCTCTGCACATGACTGATGTGACTATTGAGTTTGTTTCAGACTATATCCTGACTGCTCAGTGTTGATTTGCTTCAAAAGTCTGTCCAAATAGCTAGAGAGGAAGCAGCATTCGTTCAGGTTTTGTGAAACATTAAGAAGTAATCTAACCATTTGACAGTTCGCTAAGTCTTACTTACTGTTGTTTTGCTGTCGAGCTTTCCATTCTGGCATGGCACTTGTGGTTTACAATGATAACGGGCAGATTTACCACTCCTAATTCTTAGTAGTCTCTTAAACAGCTGGCTTTCGATTGCAGACAGAGGTAGAAGCAGCCAGCAACTGTTGATTTTGAACTGCTAACATTAGCTCCATGAGTTGGTTAAAACACTTCCTCCAAATGTCTTTTTATAGTTTCAAGCTGACTAGTTTTAAAATGAAAATATGTAAAAAGAGTTTCAAATATGCATTGGCTACATACATGATAACATGTTAAAAAACAGGGGCTAAAGCTAGGCTAACTGTCCTCACCAGTTGATGACCCATTCAGACGTCATGGGAGTAAAGAAACAGCAGTTCTTATGATTGTGATTTTGTTAAAACATGATCCTGTGTGACTGCATATCTTACATAATTGTCTGTATTTTCAAACAGCATGCATGTTTTTTACTTTTCACATTACAAGAGAAAAGGCATCCTCACCAGTTGATAGTCCATGTAGAAGACGTGGAAACTACATTGTTCTTGTATTGCAAGAAAAAGATCACACTCTTAGTTTATCCTAACATAACCTTGTCTGGTTGCATAGCTTAGGATTTGGAAAAGCAAGACAGAGGTGAGATGTATATGCTTTATTGTTTGCTTGTTTTTTTCAAAACAGTATGTGTCACTTTTAAAGATGAGGACTAAATAGTGAAACTATTAACTAGACTAAAATCCTACATAGTGGACATGCTAGTTGTGAGAGGGTTTTATCATAACCTGTTACAATATAAACTAATGTAGTTAGTTAATGATGTGCTTTTTGGTCTTGCTGGAAGTATTATTCGGTTACTATTGTGAGTAATAAGCTAGTTAAGCCAGACATGCTAACACAGCTTACATTTGAGCTGATAAACACAATTCATTCATTCCTAACAATGTGCTATTGTGTTTTTGGTTTTGGAAAGGCTGAACAAAGACACCACCCTCCAAACTCTTTCATGCCGAGTATCGCTCGGTGCTAATTACTGTTGTTAAGCTATGGTTGGACAATTCAGGGAAGGGTTAGTGGGTGTTTATTAGTATGCATATCTCTTGCCTCACATCAGTTAACTGTAGGATTGCTGTGTAACTGCTATTGCATAGTTTTAGGTGTAAGAGCTTGCAGTGAAACTCATCAGAATGAGAGGGTGCATAATAAAGACAGACATGCTTTGATTTACATATTCATCACTTAAAATCCATACTAAATATTGCAGTAGGCTACTTATCCATTATGAGGCTTAATTCAAGGGTTGTGAGATGGTATATGGTAATTTAAAGCAGAAAAGTACAAACTTGCAATGTACTCTTAGACAGAACCTACATAACCCTTTTCAAGTGCCGTAATATACGTTTGTGGTGCACCCAATTTCTCATAAAATGCCTTTTTTATTGCATCTTTTTATTTTTCTTCAAAAAAAAAAGAGTTGAATGTCTCTGTACTCAAAAAACACTGAATCTCTTGTGGCCACAACATGGTATTCTGTGATATTGAGGCCAGAGTCTTTTCGCTGCAGCTGGAAACTATTTGGAGAGATAGTGGTGGTTAAAAACACACTATACAATACAATAGGCCCATCAGATCCTTTTTTTTTTTTTTTTTTGGAATGGATTTATTTTTAATAGAGAACTTGATTGAGTCAATTATGACAGGATTGTGTCCAGGCTTATAGAAATACCTTCAAGTGGCGGCCAGGCCACCTCAACATGAGATCTGGCTCATTGGATTACAGTTCATAGTGTTTGACAGCGTCTGTAGCTGCCAGCAAATGCATCCTGGCTGAATGATAACAATCCCTTTTGAAACAGTGTGAAGCCACACCAAGTGAGGACTTTGGATGGCATTTTAGGATTTACTCTCCCGTTTGACTACATCCCATTGTCTCATACTTTTCCAGGTGAACAGACTGGAACTGTACTGCGTGCTCACCAAATTCAGGGTAGACTTCTCGTTTAATCGCGCTCCTGCTCTTTGACTTGTCTGAAGTCATCTCATCAGGAGCAACCTTGTCTCAGCTTGAAGCTTGCGCTTGTGAAATAAAGAAAATCACTGATGCTGAGCTAGGGAAAAAATGCAAGATAAAAAGGGAGGCAAGAGCAGAGGAGGGGTCACAATCTGGTGAGTCTGCAACAAGAACGAGAAACTTCTTACCCAGCCATCAGCTTTTGTGATTGTAGATTTAAGAGAGGGCATTAATTGGAGGACTGGTGCATATGATTTCTCAAATATGCAGTCTATCTTTTAAATGCATTCAAATGTATGAGAGAAGGAATGGTTCTGGTGCAGGGTTCACTGTACGAGAAACCATATAGCTGCTCTGGCTGACTGTGGCTGCCATATGCATTTTTGATGGTCTGGAGCTCCCAAGTGTGGGTTAGGGGTCGAGTTTACATACTCTCTACCGGGACCCATAAACACACTCTCTCTGCTGGCACTCTGCCCACAACCTCAGGGCTGGAGAGAAGAGAAATACAGCAGAAAAAAAGCAGAGAGAGTAGAGAAGGTTAACCCAAAGTGTGAATTTCACATTTCAGTTTATATTCTGAGAAATTGTGTAATATGCTGTGGAGTGTTTTTTTTTTATCCTATGTTAATCACTCACTCTTTCTTTTTCTTCAACTGGCAATAATTCTCCCCTCCTTCATTTAACCTCCATGTTTTTTACAAGCTGATGAACATCAGAAGCATGCTCAGTTAAGGCAGTTTCTCTCCCTGACTCACTCACTCTGCAATGGTCCTCTCATGTACTTTTCATCAGATCAAAAATATCTGAGCTGCTGACTTTGTTATCATGTAAAGGACAGCGGGGGAAATGTAACTGTACTCTATTTGAGATACACTCCAGCTGTTAGCACAGTGCATTGTAAATTATGGTTTGTGGAGCTTGTGGCGTGCAGCTCCCATTCGATGAATTAATAAAACTGCAAGAAAAGATGCGATCTGGGCTGCAGGCTCCAAGGCCTGAACTCATGAACTCGTACTTCATAATATGGGATGTTTGTATATGTGCATTTCACATATGCAATTCTATGTATGCATGTTGTCTGTAAGGACATCTGTTTATGTGACTAGTTCCCAGCAATATTCGCATGCAATATGGATGTCACTGAGTGCTCTGAGTGGACAGGAAAGGAGTGTGAGGATGAGCAGCAAAGCAAATCCGCTGTAATGTTATGCAAGGCTGGCTGCATCTTGTGTGAAATGGTTTTACATTGTATGGTTAAGAAATTGCACTTGTCATTTTGTCGCAAACTTTAGTTTACCCAGCGAATGAGAAATGCATGAATTCCAAATAAGAAGCAACATGCACAGATGCAGATAGCGTGCTCGGACCCAGATCAGATCTGACAGCTTTCTTTGGCCAAAGATACATATTGTATTTGTTTATGTTTTTTGGGGAGATATGATTCAAATCATAAACAGATTCCAACCCACACAAAAACCAGACTGTCATGAGCACAGACACATATCCAGCCACATGCACTGGCTTTTTCAACATAAATAGCTGTGAAAATCATGGCCTTCTGTATATTTACAGAGACTGCCAAGTATGAAAAATTGATTAGTGAAATGCCACATGTCATCATATTGGAAATTAAGACATTTGAGCGTGTGATAAAAGCAGAAATGGCTCCACGATGTGACACGTGGTGAAGGAGTGAGATATAGTGTGTCTCTTTGTGTGTGAACACTTCCCTGTCTGTTGGCACTTTGTTCCTGTGGAGTTGCTGACAGTGTGTGGATGTTCTTGCTCTGTTTAATGAGCAGATCTCAGGATTAACACGGGAAGATAATGAGAAACAGCATCACAGGAAGAGACTGTGAGTGCCAAAACAGTTGTTCAAATTTTCAGCACCCTGCTAGTTCCGCTGCACATCAGGCTGGCTCGTGTTCCCATGACCTGCTCGTGATCCAAGAGGCAAGCTGAGCAGACACAAGCAGCTACTGGTTGGCTTCACATCCTAGTTATGACATAGATCTTTCCATCAGCTCCTTATGAATAATGTGATTTACCACCAAAAGCAAAAAAAAATTACCTTTTTCTCTCCAAACTGTTTAATCTCACCTGAACAGTCACCTGTATAAAACTTCAAAAACTGTGCTGAAGACACTTCTCATCTACATATTTTGATTTGTTTCCTCAAAGCATCAATTCTATCGCATTATCTTGCTGCTTTAACACAAACCCTCACCTCTTTCTAGAAGTTGATGTTACTGGAACACATGTAGGCCTACAGCGACACAAGCAAACCACAAAGGTTTCAGAATTTTCCCAAGAAATGGAGTGGCGCAGGTGGACCCAATTGCAGGAGACAGCAGGCAGTTGGAATTGACGAATCAACACTTTTTTTTTTTTTTTCCAACACAGGAATAGGACTCAGGAGTGCAGACAAACAGAACAGAACAAATGATCCAACAAAGACTGAACTGAACAATAAGACTTAAATACAAACTGAGTTAACGAGGGAATAGGGAACAGGTGACTAGACAGTAGAACAGGCAAGGAGCTGATTGGCTGGGGGAAACACTGGGAGCAGGGCAGGGCTTACGAGGCTGATGCAGGGCAGTTGTGGAGGGAAAAGCAGGCTGGGGAGGAGTGTAGGAACACAGGAGGGAAAAGCAGAGCAAACAGACAACCAAAACCCAGCAAACACAACGAGACCAGACAGGACCATGACAGGTGGACAGGTGTTTTTAAAGGATTTGTTTGACAATTTGGGAAATAAATGTATTCAATTTCTTGACAAGAGTTAGATGTGAATATTGATACCAAACTCATGTTACGGCTTAGCAAAAAGAGCACAACTCCTGCCGTTTTTACCTTTCTGTTTGTGTGTACAGATTAAACAAACAAGATATGTGTTAATTAGTGAGCTTTAGAGGTGTTAGTAGGCACATTTCGTAACTTTTAACAGAGCCAGGCTTGCTGTCCATATGCTAAACTAATCCTGCTATTAGCTACATACTGCATACACAGACATGAGAGTGGTGTCAATCTTTACATCTAACTCTCAGCAAGAAAGGGAATAAGAGTATTTCCCTAATGTCAGATTAGTCCTTGAAAACATAGTTCTGTGGCATAAAAACATGGTTTGATTTCCAGTCACATTGATTGGCTAAGCTATGACCAAATATAGCCCAAATCCAGTTTTCTCCATGTACTGTATCTGATATGAGCTGCATAAAAGCAAAGATAAAAAACCAAGATCATAACCAAACAAACCAAAAGGGTTACCAGCTTATACTGTTTTATACTGTTGTGAACATGATTAAAGGTCCAAAACTTCAGGTGAACATATGTAAAAAAAAAAAAAAGAAAATTAAAAAGCCAGGGCTTCAGCTTGCTCTGAACACTTCAGTTGCAAAGTTATCTCTACGTCCTCCTCGTGATGACATAAGAGTGTTCGCGCATGCCGACAAACGGCCGTCCATTCCTTAGCCTTTGTTGCTAGGGTTGTTGTTGTTTTCACATGTGTTGTTTGCGTTGTTCACTTGCATATTTCAGATCGGATGTGGGCTCCAACATGAACGGATGTATTTGAGAAGTTTCCATTTCAAGTAAAGAATTAAAAAAAGATGTGAAATCTGAAAGTTTCAGGAAGCTGACCAGTCAGAATAGTGTGGGCTCATCAGGAGGGGGGCCTTAAAGAGACAGGAGCTAAAATAGCCTGAGGCTGAGGGGCTGCATAAAGGGCCTTATAAATAATTATGAATATTGACCTGGGAATGTGCATTATATGTCCCCTTTAAGCACTTGCAATGTCATGAAGAACAGAAAATAACAAACATGGGCTATGAATAGAAACTTACCTCATAAACACATTCAGAAGAAGCAAAAAGCAAAACTTCCATGTTACTAAGTAACAAGGTAGGTGCCAGAATAGCAACCAGCAGTGTCGGACAGAAACTATGCCCTCAGTCAGCTTCTGCATAATGGCAGCAAATTATTATACAGCAAACTAATCAACATAAAATCTTCCTTCTCAAACGTAATATGATGCTTAAAGTGAGTCGCGTTGCCTTCTCAAGTTGCCAGGTAACACGTAGGTAACAGCAGACTTATTTTATCCACTGAACTTTTGACATTCTGCAATGACTGAAAGAGATCTTACACCGTTACTTAATAGGCCGAATCCTGTAGCAACTGTTTTCACTGAACACCTTCATCTCTTTGTTTTTACCCCGCTTCTAACGGAGCTCTCCCCCAGGTCTTAATGTATTGAGATAGATTCCTTCAGATCACAGCCACATAGTACAGCAGGAGCTTCACAGAACAAATTCTACGCTAATCCCTGTATTGCTTAAGGGCTACAAGCCAAGCAGTAAAAATGGCATAGCACAATTCCACAGCCCATAGATGAATCTCAGTGGGAGAGAAAATTAGTCATCTCTTTTTTTTTTCTTTGCTTTTCTATTTCAATTCCTTTCTCTGTGACTGTGTGTGAAGGCTATGAGTTTGTCTCTTTTTGTGTCCTCTAATTGTTGAGGGCACACACAATTCTACAAGCAGACATAAGTAGACATAACACACATGGGGGCACTTAGCTAACACACATTGGCATTTCTTTCCTTCATTATCACTTGGGTGGCATTTTCCACATTCATCCACTTATTGCCATTTCGCCTGACTTCCCAACCCTGGCTGACTTGTGTGTGTTCAAGCGCGGCTATAATGTGAGGGGAAGCAAAGTTAGAGGAAGTTAGCAAACCGGAGAGGAGAAAGAGTTGGGAAATTCATAAAAAGTCTGAAAATTGACAAATTGATGGAAACAGAGGGGGGGAAAAAAAGAGAGTTTGTGCGTGTGTGTAGGTCACCGATGTAGTCTGAATCGTCACACAGAATAAGATAATCACCTCTCTCTAATGATGTAGCCGCTCATTGCCGGGGGCAACCGCAGCCCACAGCGGTCTGATGTTGACAATCGCCACACGCGCGTACACACATGCAGGCATACATCAAGATGCTCACGACCGTGACAGCCAATTAATGAGAGGGACGGATTGGAAGAGGACGAAGAGTAAGAGGGAGAAAGGAAGATTCAGAATTACAACATTCTTCATTGTCAAAACTCTTAGCGCCACTTTGCTCCCATCCGCTAATTAGTTGTTTTTTGTTTCTCTCTGCCGGGTATGCATGTAGGTCTTTTTTAACATTTACAGTGCAGTTCTAGTCTTTATAAGATGAATATGCACATTAATATAAATTAATGTTTATATATCAGGTGCTGTCTCCAGATGGGCTTTAACACAGTTGTGTTTTACATCAAGAAACATATATATGACGACATTCAGGCAGTTTGCTGCATTTACCTTTCACACATACATGAACAAACGTATTGATTATCAAAGGAAAACCAAAGCACATCAGGCCTGCCTTCCTCTATACATCTGATAGATGAAAGAGATGCCCTGGATTTTTTTCTTTTTGTTTGTTTGTTTGGGTTTTCATGCCTCCATTCTTGCTGGAATGAATGTCTATACAGGTTATGTGGGTGTATGTATGGGGCAAATATGTTCAGCAGTTACCTAGAAACTCACAAATCAGATGTGACAGTGCTGGCCTTTAGCGAAGCTCCTTGTGATGTAGAGTTTTACATCCTCTTCTGATAAGGCGAATCCTCATTCTGCAAAAGCAATGCATTAACCCAATATGACACTTGTTGTGTGGTTCTTCTGTGTGTGTGTGTGTGTGTGTCTGAATCACTAACTTATCCTCACTTAATGGTCACTGGATCAGTGGCTGTTATAAAAAATGCAAATAAACACACACATGCGTATATGCTCACACTCCAAATGACTGTTTAGATCAAGACCGATTCCCCAAACAGAAGAGCTATGCAAGCAATCAATTTTGATGCTCGTTATACTGTAATTAGACACAAACCTATGTGCATTATGCAAACAGAAATATGCAAATTGCCTTGGAGGCAGCCAGTCTGTGATGAATATTACGCCCAGTGGATCCGCTGTTGCGTGCAACGACAGGTTGATGACGATTTTAAGATAAATAAACTCCTCTCTTGTTTGTTTATCATCACTCTCTCTCTCCCTCTCTTTATGTCTCTCACCTAAATGAAAAAAGATTTATCAAATGTAAATAGCAGGTAATATTTCCTTCTTCTGCTTTGAAGCTTTCCTCCCTCCCTCTGTCTCTCTGCATCTTCAATACTTGTCGCAGTAATAGGGCTGTTTGACGGTGCACTTTTTGATGATGTGTCCTTTTTCCTGTGAACACCATCTGACCACAAGTGCTGTGTGTTTCTTTGAACGGCGGAATTTTAAACTCAATTAGCACCTGTGCACACAAACACACACACACACACATTCGCTCGCACACGGAAGCTAACTCAGTCGCACTCACCCTGGGCACTGGCACAAATTACACTGTGAAAGACGCACGCACACACACATCCACGCACACGCACCTGAGTGGTGAAGCTAATTTGCCCGAGCGGACCTGAGTGAAAGAAATAATGAGGCTTTGATGACTTCACTTGAATAGACTCGCTCCACCGTGACATCATCTGTGACCTCGACATGACCCCTACACTTTGCTCTGATTCTCTGTGGAAATCTTCACTTCCGATCGGCTGCACTGATGCTGGAAAACTGGTCAGACTGTTTGGGGACTGATTGGATGTTGTTTTAAAGCCACTGTATATTGAAAGGTAGAGCTAAGCAGAGGAAACTCTTATTCAGCTGCGCTTGGATCCATTGAGAGGAAATCTGATGCTAATGCTCTTTGGTGAAAATGATATCCAAAGCACACTTGAAAAGGTTGCAAGGGCTTTAAATTAATCGGCTTGTTCTTTGAAAAGAGTAAAAAAAAAAATTCCAAATGACTGTTGAAAGATCCAATATGGTTTTGTGCTCACGTAGATGTCCTTTTATCTTGGTGCAAATGAGGCCAACATAAAGGTCCCACTTGATCTCATGCGACATGGATCCATTAGAGGATCTAGACAAGGGTACATTTTCCAGAGAAAATGTAAGTATGCTTGCTTACACTGAAAATTGCAGGTGCTGTTGCAATTTAAGTTGGATCTCTTAAAGTAGTTAAAGTGTCAGTTGAAGTTGAATCAATGAAAGGGTTTGAAGCGTCTTTTGAAGTGTAAGAGTCGAATTGTGACACTGAAAACTAGTACTGAAAGTAGTTGAACTGTCACTGACACCTAAACCTGCAGTGTGGAACTTTTACATATAAATGAATGTTAGTTACATTCAAGCCCTTACCAAACGAGTTCACACAATGCTGATTAAGCCTATCACCGCCAGATAAATCTCTCTGTATTTCACAGTATACAGAGTTTGTAGTCTCATGTCAGGCACGACATTCCCGCACTGACCGTTTGGCCGTTAATTGTGTGGCTCTTATAGGATGGATCCAATTCTGATAGTTAAACGAGTCATTTCACAGAGGTTGTGTGATGCTCAAAACAATTTATCCACCATTTTACTGCCGCAACAGGTTATGGCCAGTATGTACTGGCCATCGGACAAATCCCGGTGGGCCGTCAAAAATACGTTTTTGGGCCGGTGGGCTGGCAAAACATATCCGTTCCTGTCAGAAAGGGGAGACAAAAATCTTGCACTCCAGCTTTCAAATTACAGTTTTAGTGCTAATTAGTTTAGTGATAGTTTTAGTTTTGAGTATTTGAGTTGTCAGTTGAAAGAAGTGAAGTAGAAGTGTGGGTGTCTGTGTAGAGGCTAAAAGCAGTTGAGATTTCTGTTGAAGCGCCACAGACAGTTGAATTGTGCACAATTTATGAGTGTGCATCGCTGAAAGTGAGAACAGAAATTCTCAGATTTTGTTCTTTTTGATCCATTTGGCTTTGAGGATAGAAAATATGGTTCCAACTATACACATTGGCGAAAGAATTGGGATTTGCTCTCAATGTTACACTGTAGGTGACCTTGAGCGGAAGCTGATGACGTGGTTTAGGATGACGCCGTAAACCCCAGCTGTAACCCCTGTGTCGTATTACCAATAGTCTGCCACTAATGGACATCCTATTCATTGCCTTGAGACTTTCTCTCTTAAATGACCTCTCAGTGTGCATCTGAACGCACACAATTGCAACTGCACGCATTTACACACACACAATGGAGCAAAACAGCATGCATCATTCATTTCTGTAATCAGCGCTCCGTCAGTATATTTGTCTAATGATCCATAATGCATTAGCAAGCTTGGAATTGGGTTTCGGATGAAGGGACCCGGACGTAAAAATTACATTTAGAGAATCACACGTGCATGTGCATACACTGCAAATATGTTCCACACACCCACACATGCACAAAATCTTTCGCAGGTCTGACTGAGAATAATGAGGAAGATACTGATTATTTGGATGCTCTGTGGCATCATTGCTACAGCTATATTTACCAGCAGCAGTGGAATGAATTCATCATAAGTTTAGTCATTCTTCAAATTGCCCACTTGTGACTAGCAAATAATGGGAGGCAATATGGGGCCATGTTGAACTCAGCAAATTCGTTTTTAGGTCGTTTTCGTAATGTTGTTGACTTGTATTGCTCTGTTGCTCCTCATCATCCTTTTCCCGTATCCTAAGAGGGCTGAGCAATTTAGAGAAAATGAGGAAAGGATAGAGACATTTGATGGACATTTTTTAAAAAAAGCAAAGATGGGTTTAAGTTGTACAAGTGAAAGGTAGAGAGAGGGTAAGAGGAGCGAGTAGGAGAGGGCGAAAGACTGATTGAAAGAAAGTAAGGAAGGAAGACACTGTATCCAGCTGCTGCCAAGGAATCGCCTAATGAGAAGCAAGGGATCCTTAAGAGTCGGGGGAGGGGGGGGGGCAGTAGAAATGCTATGAAAAATGGTGAGCTGTCAGGTGAGTACTGGAGAGGGAGCTGGGCTCTAAGTGTTTTGCCCCGACCACAGAGGATATGTGTGTGAGTGCACCCATGAAGATACATGACCGTGAAGGAAAGCACAGCTGCGTCTGTGCACACACATACACACATGCATTCATACAAGCACGTGCATACACTTTTACAGTATATGCACATATATGAAACCCAGTGAAGCAGAAAAGAAGACTTTTGTCCCTTCTTTTTGCTTCAGCTTCTCATTTTCTTGATCTATATCTCAACCTTTCCCCTTGTTTATTCTCTTCTTCTCGCACTTTTTACCTTTCTTTCAACCACCTCGCGCCCTTCTCTCCATTCACCTCTGTCGTTCAGCTCGGCAGCGCTCCCCCTGATTTATGCATGCAGTTCTCTGCCAGCTTAAGAGCACCATATCACTGCCACCTCACTCTAATGTGCAGTGTGTCTGCAGGCCTGCCTTGAGCTGGTACATTCATTTGATTTGTGTACAGTCAGAACAGTCTAATACCCATCAAGACAAGAGATTGGGCTGCTTGTTTTGCATCCAGCTGCCTCTGTGTGTGTGTGTGTGTGTGTCTGTCTCCTTTGTCCTTGTCCAGCTACTTATGTGAAGAAAAATATTTAAAGATCTTGTGAAGGCGAACAAAGTGAAGTTGTCCACGGCTGCTGATGTCATATATTTAACGCAACTTTCATGCAAAAAAAGCTTCAAAGCATCATAAAAGTTCTAAAATGTCCCTCAAAAGTCAGAACACGTCAGGTTCACCAAACTTTAATTTCATATGACAGTGTTGCACAGTTTTATTTTGCCTCCCACTAGTAAATCTAAAAACCATGGTGATTCCATTAAAATGAATTGAATTTGGTCCAAAATTTTGCTGAGTCAATTTTCATTCCTTCTTTATCCTATTAACTCTCCTCTCAAGCATATTTCATTTATTGCCTGTTTTCATCCATCTGCTACATCTGCATCTGATTTCATAGGTCACCAGGGAAAAGCAAGCATTCCTGCCTTTCTTGCTCTCTGCTCTCCCTATCTCGTTTTTTTTCCCTCCCTCTGTGAGAAAGCCTGACCCATGCGGTCTCTAAAGCTCTGTCATCTTACTCGCAGCTTAATCAAGTTGCTTCCAGCAGGCAGGGTGCATCAGGCCTTTATAGCGTACATGATCTCCTCGAGATGTTATTAGCATGATCCTTATGTATGTGTGATCGACATGATACTTAACCCTATATGATATCCGTTGGTGGGCTCAGGGGGTTTATCACACAGTTTCATGGTAGAGTGGAATGAAGGAAATCAGAACAGTACATACAGTACTAGCTATATGGTAAAAACATTTGTTATTAAACCTTTTTCCCTCTGTTAAGCTGATGGAAATCCCCTATAGGGTGTGTTTGCAGAGCTGAAGTCAGTGTTCTGTTAATAGGATCTAATTGGAAATGGGTGGTGTTAAGGAAGTTGCTTGAGTTGTCTGAACCTAATCCTGTGGAAATCCCTAAGAAGTTATTAAGAATCTATGTGCTATGTCCTAAATGTAGGACAGTGCTTAGAAAACGGAACTAAGCCCTCATACTCTTTGGGTTTAAGCAGTTGCCCCATAGTTGAGAATACAGTAATACGATGCTCTTGACAAAGGCTTTCTGTTGAAAAAAAAAAAAAAAGATTTCTTGAGGTATATGTCCACTTCATCACATCGTCAGTCAGTTGTCAAGTACAGCTGTCACTGCAGGAACTGCCTTTTTGATACTTATATTGCTCAACTATTGGTTTGCCAAAGTCCACAGGAGGAACAGCTGAACAAATGATGTTCTCATTTCAGGTCTTGAAAGTTATGAGGAGTTTGTGTGGTTGATAGTTGGATGACTTACATAAGTCTTCCATTAATGTAGTTCTCATTTTCATGGGCCTAGAATGTGTCAAAAATATTTTTTAAAAGAGAAATTGGATCAAAAAGGAACATGAGTGCAGTGGGAATGATACTGTGGGATAAATACATTAAAGTCGGCTCTTATTTGCCTTTAATTACATAATGTCAGCTGGTAAACTCCTTTTCTGAACAAGTGTCCAGTCATTGTTTAGCAACCCTAACTAGGCACGTCAAGTCTGTCAAGATTTCGATTTCTCCACATACCAAAGCAGTAGTACTGTAGTAAGCGATGCTCAGCATATTGCAACACCTCCAGTTTTGCGGCTCTGAATCATAGTTAGGGGGCCTCTGGTTCTAGGCTAATTATATAATAATATAATTAAAATTATATTTTAATAGTCCAGATCAACTCTGCCGTGAAGAACAGCAGAAATAACTGAAATAGATTAAATAATGTATTTATCTGGTCTAACTTGGGCTGCAATCATTAGCATTTCTGCTAACAGGCTTAACCAGCTGGGACATGCAGCATTAGCGTCAGTCTTTTTGCACGATATGTATGTATGTATAGCCATTAATTGCATATTTAAGATTACAAGATTCTCATTTAATATTTTTAAAAGTTTAGTTAGCTAGAATTAGCTAAAATCTGCTACCAATAAATGACATTTCAGCTGGAAAAATCGACAGTTGCTGGTTAGAAATGAAAAGCCTGCTTTTATCTACCTTTGTCTGAAAAGAAGGGCCCAGTGTTTAAAAAATCTCTTAGAATTTCAAGTGGTAAATCTGCCAACATTAAAACTGTAAACTGTATATGTGCCATGTACAAATGGAAAGCTTGACTAGCATAGCAACAGTAACTAAGGGGGTGGAGATTAGTGAACTGTCAGTTCACTCAACAATCCATCAAATGGATTATTTAATGGCAAGCTTAAACAAATGAAAAGATATATGAGACTGGTGCATCTTTTGCATCATCTATAGAAGCTCGTTCAAAGGAGCTACTAAAGTTAAGCAGGGTTGCCGTAGATTGCTGTGTGGCAAGTGCTGTCTCTGTGGTCTCTAATTGGTTCCTTGTTGCAGTGGTCAGGCCAAACCTGTCCTCTTCTGGCCTGGTATGAACTGGCCTTGCTGCTCAGCCCTGTGGGGAATCCTTGGTGCATGTCTGGCCCTAATTAATGCCCCTACTGCAGTCTCTTGTTAGAGAAGGAGATGGAGAGAGAAAGTGAGAGAGAGAAAGTCAGTAGAGAAGGGGACTATCAAATATTGATTGTATTTGCATAAATAGCCGCAGTTGTTTAAAGCCCTGCATGACCCCACTTGCTAGCTTTGCACTCTCTGGGCATGTGTGGGGGGAAAAATAAAGAGAGGTTGAATGAGGAAGAAAAGAGGTGATTAGAGTCAAGAGAATGCCTGGATCTCCCGCAATGCGACATAGCATAGGCCTCTCAATCAAGCCATCCCGAGGGCTAAGCCACTACTTGTTCACTTTGCAATTTGCACCAATTATTGCCCCATTAGCGAACCAGCTGTAGTAGTGTGGACAGTAGATAACGATGCTTTTCTGTTGAGTTGGTCATCAATAGAATAGGTTGGATAGAACACCTGAGGAGGCAAAGTAGTCACTTTGGCGGTACTCTCTATATCAGCTGTGGCACGTTGAAATAGAGGGGCAACAGACTGTAGTGCATAGAGAAAAGAGGAGAAAATAATTGCTTTGCTCCTCCTCTGGCTACTCTTCATCCAAGCTGCTCCTTAGTTTACCCCATCAGGCATTGCACCAGACAAAGTTTTGGCCCAGTGATGTGGCCCTGGTGACCTGCAGTGATCCTGTGTGGGCACGTAATGGCTGCGCTCTGTGTGAGATAATAAATGTTGTAGTGACAACATTGCAGAAGTACAGAGATGAGTCTTGTGTGTGTGTGTGTGTCTTTAGTATATGCATTTGAGAAAGTGTCTATGAGGATATTGAAGATTTACTGTTAAATAAGCTGTAGCCCTCCCTGCATTTTTAGAGGTTATGCAGAGGAGAACTTTGAGTCCCACAGTTGTTGCCAAAGAACAGGGTGTTCAAATAAATTTGCTCTTCCAGCTATGCTGAAGAAAAAGAAGAAGGATGAATTGTAAAACTCACAGAAAAGCTTTACTGGTGAATAAAAAGCCTGGAAAATTGAGAACTGGAGTTCTCCTGTATTTTCAAAAAGGTTTATGCCTAAACAGCCAGTCGGTATAACAGTATAACCATAAAGCCTTATGACATGACAACATGATGTATGCATTAAAATTAAAGCTGGAGTGCGGGACTTTTGTCTCCCCCTTCTGGCAGTGAGAGTAATTACAAAAACACTGTTGGCCCGTGCTTACATCATAGGCTCCGCCGTAGCCTACTCCATTGCTACTGTTGCGGCTGTAAAATGGTGGATAAATTGTTTTGAGTCTCACACAACCACCGTGAAATGACTCGTTTCACTATCAGAATTTCATCCATTCAGTCCAATAATATTTGGAAAATCTAGGAGAGTCGCACAATTAAATTATTTCATCCCCATTCAAGTTAGCAGAGGGCTAACCAGAAGTTAGCCGGCTTGGCTGGTGGAAGTCTCTGGATGTGCATTCGAACAGCCAGAGCAGGAATGTCCTGCCCAACATGAGATTTAAGAACTTTGTATACTGTGAAATACAGAGAGATTTATCTGGCGGTGATAGGCTTAATCAGTATTGTGTGAACGTCTTTGGCAAGGGCTTGAATGTAACTGATGTTTTTTTATATGTAAAAGTTCCACACTGCAGGTTTAAAGAAGAAACTTTACAAGTCTACAGCAAATAATCAAACAAAATAATGTGACAGTTTGCCCAGCAGCAAACCCCATCCACTGAGGAAGACAGCTAGATGTGTTCCGAAAATAGGTAGAAACCATGAGTTAAGATTTTATTTATTTATTTATTTTTTTTTTCCGTTTCCTTTTCAAAATGAACTTTGACAGTCAAACAAAATAATCATTTTTATATCTTAAAAAATGACAAAGAGCTCCAAGTTTACAAGTAAGTACAGTAGCAGATACTTTAAAGCAGAGACAAAAACACTGTATCCAAAAACACATTTCTGGTGTGGTGAAACTTTGGCCCTCTGCTTTTCTTGCATCACCCCCTGTTGGTATAGAGCTGTAGATAAAAGAAAAGGTAACCCTCAGAGGACTTGTTGTTGGGCCACACCAGGTAAGCACATAAACTGCCACCTTGGTGTACAGTAATAATCCAAAATTTCAGTAATAAAAATCTTAATCAATTACCACTCCTCCCTTATTTTATGCTGTTTTCATTACATTTGCACATAGTAGATGGCCAAATCTTAAAATGAAAATATGATGAGTCTAGTCTCAATAACTCAATAACATCCCCAGTTTGCAAATTTAATGGCTTTATTTACTTAAAAGCATTAACTATTGTACTGTCTTTACTGGATTCATTCATTGCATCCCTTGATTTATCCCAGTCATTTTTATGTCCGCACAAATTACTTTAAACTAATGCAATTCATATGTCACTGAGTTTTAGATAAAGGCATACACAGTTTCCAGTCTAGCATTGATTTTAGAGCAAGTGAAAGAAATTGCATTGACTATGTCTGGCAATATTTTCTTTTTCTGTGAGAGAGCTGACTTGAAGTTACTCATTTGCACTATCCAGTGCATTCATGTTTGGGGTTGTGTGCGTTTTTTGGCAGCAGCAAACTGGTGGGCAGAGGAAGGCATGAGTGTATGGGTTTTTCTGAACTCACTCACCCGTTGTGGCTGCCATCATTAATGTAGAGGCTATAGTGTGTGTACAGTATTTAACTGCATATGTTTGTGCACGTACACGCATGCCCATATGTGTGCACCATACATCTGTACCATATACATGCAGGAGATTGCATATTTTGTGTATTAGGGAGCTAGCAGAGCTGATCAGTGTCCATGCTGAGGGCTTTGTCACAGCTGACCTATATTAGATGAAAGCAGCTGGATCAGTGGCCTGCAGGGACAGCAAAAGAGTTGTGTTCTAATTATCTCTGCAGCTAGCTAGCGACACATCACACTCGCGCACACAGACACACTCACAGAAGTAGGCACATACGTACACACTTTCCGGCAAATCAATGGGAGCTCATGAGAGCATCTGCCATGCACCACTTGACGAACGACAGTGGCAGATCCTCCGTGTAGGATTGGCAAGGATACAACGCCTCATGTCACACGATGCATATTAAAACCCTTTTGTGATCATGGACTATGCCCTTTGGTCCCACTCTCCAAATGCGACTGCGTATGACACAACTCTATTCTGCTCAGCACATATAATTACCAGGTGATCACTGCTAAAATGAGGCTCTTGTTGTTGTTGCTTTTGGGGATTGTAAGAATGCATCCAGTCATCTTGTAGATGATTCCTCACATGGATTCAAATAAATGTAGTCTGTATACTGGCCACTGTTGCCATGGAGCCCCAGACTAACATGCTGATGGTGTGTGTCACTCATAATGAGGTAGAGAATAACAGAAGGAAAAAAGCCCAGGGTGCTAATGCTAACAGCTAACAGTAATCACTGGACTAATGCTAATGCTAATGGAAGGGTAATAAAGTGTGTGGAACCCCGTGGCATCCTCCAGTGTAAGCGCAGTTAGCTTAGTAGCATTTAGCATTCGGCTTATACACACAGAGTTAGAGGTGAATGCACAAGGCTGTGTTCTTGCTTTTATCTTATCAACACAGGTATGTAACATGCTCTCACATCAGATGACACACTCACAGTGTTATTCTGTGTGAGCCTGGGTGTATGTGTGTGTGTTGTTTTTTTTTTTTTTTTTTTTAAATCTAAGTGATTTCACACATTCTCCTACCTTTAGGAGGTAATTGGACGCAGCACACACTCAATTAAGCTGTTAGCCTCTTAGTCATCCCCTCCTCTCTCTCTCTCTTGTTCTGTAACTCTATTTCTTTCAATCCCTCACTCCCAACCCTTTCCTTCCATCGCTAATTTCACTCTCTCCTGTGTCCCCTCGCTCTCCTCTCTTCATTTTCTCCTGTCGTCCCTTCATTTGTGGCTCCGGGGCCTAGCGCTCCAAGCAGGGGAGCTGTAGCGTTAGCCAGGCAGTCAGGGGAGCTTCTTGTTTCGGGACCAAACAGGCACAGCCGCACATTTTCCACCACATTGCATCTTCAGGCATTGCCAGGGACCCATTTACAGGTCGGAGCTTATTGGGAGGGGTGATTTTCCCACGACGGCGGGAGGGATGTACTGTAGAGAAGGAAAGAGAGACAGAGCTAAACTGTTTATGCCAGGTATGATAGGGTTTACACAAGTCAGATCATGTGAGCTTTTGCAGTTTGAGCTTTCCTGATGTTTGTTTTTCTCTTGTCTCTTCCTTCCTGCAGAGTGTCTGAGAGTTATTTAGCTGGCCGTTTTGTACCTGAAGACATGGAGCCCCATTTCCTGATGAGACTGTGGTAAGTAGGGAGTATGAATGTGAACACACACACACACGCACAAGTGTAATTCCTGCAGCTACTCATCACCCGTACCCTCACATATAAATCCCACTTCTTTCTTGTGTGTCCTTGAAATTCATCCCCTGGAGGAGTGCGTAAGAGTTCCCAGTAGAACCTCTCAAGGATTAACCCACGTCAGTGAAGCAGCTCTAAGAAACTGGGGATCAGACGCATGCCACTCACTCTGTTCTCTTTCCACGGCCTCCAGTGCCTTGTGTTTGATCTCACGTGTGAAGCAGATTTGACTGAGTTACTCTCTGTAGATGTTTGGCTTTTGAAGCTGAACACTGCGTACAGCCGTGCGAGTCGTAGCTACCATACACGGGTTGGGAGTGCAGCTTTTCAGAGGTCACAGAATGCACTGATTGTTTCGTAGGAACGTTGATGTCGACGTGTAAAAGTTAGCATTATGTTGACTTTACAATGGATTAAACGGCTGATGGAGATAGTGAGTTAGAAAGAGAGGAGAGAAAGATGTCAGATGGGCGCTAGCTGGCACAGTAGTAAAGTAAAAAATAGCAGGGCCGACCGATTGTGCTGGCCCGAGGTTGTACTCCTATTCTTAGCCTCAGTCTCCTCCTTTTCCTCCCTCTCTCCTCCCTCTTCCCTCCCTCCTTTCTCCTGAGTCTTTTGTTACCACTGTGACGTCAGCGGCCTACAGTCCATCTGGTGTCTGGAAGATGTGTCTGGCACTCTGGATCTATCTGCTCTCCCTGTGTAATTGGCTAAAACCACTTAACTGTCTTCCATCCATCTACCTCCCCATTTGTCATTTTATTTATTTATCCTTCCTCTTCACCTTTTTATATATCACCACCTCAGCTTATACAGTCATGCATCCCTCCTTTTTTGACTGGAATTTTACCATGGAGCTCTGAAGCTTCCACCTAATTAGAGAGATGGCCACTTAGAGATTAAGCGCCCTTTGTGTGTGTGCATTTTCTCCGATGGGATGGATTGCTATGATTGTCTATACAAGTGAAATCACAGATGTATCAAAAAGTTGTCATAGGAACCGGAAACCCTCTGTATTCAACACCAACATTGATTTTCGCTGTTGCCACAGTGATATGTCATGCCTGTCACTGCTGGCAGGGCGCAGGGCAGTGTAATTCACTTCTGACAAACGTACTGTATGTGTGTGTGTGTGTCACACACACACACACACACATACAGTGCGCTTGTGTGGTCCAGGTATTCCTCACGTTGTGGAGACATAAATCTGTTTACACAGTCATGTTGTGGGGACTCACCTCCCTTATGGGGACAAAAAGCAAGTCCCCTTAATGTAAATCATTCATTTTAGGGTGAAGACTTGGTTGTGCACAGAAAAATGAATCCATCATTTTACAGCTGTATTGATTGTGTATTGGAAAAAACTCTTTTTCGGCCAGAGTGCATCATGTGATACTGCAGTATTGAGTTTGACCACTACGCCAAAATTGCCTCACAGCCCAGCACTGTCCCTGGGGGCTTGAGTTTAATCAGCTGCAAGTGAAAATACCTGTGTAACTGTACAGAACCTTTAACTGACACTTGGCAGCCAATCAGAGGTGAGTATTCCTGTGACCATTAAAATCTTGATTACCCACTAAATCTCATTGCTCTCTGTGCTGATTGTTAGGACTAGTGTTGTGCAAGTGACTTGAAAAATTTAATCAATTACCCATTGCTAATTATTAGCAAATGAGTTACATTACTTTCATTATTCAGCATACTGTAGCCCCGGCAAATGTGCCTTTAAACAACTCCAAAGTTGCCAAACCCATGTCACATCTTTTGCATTTACCATATATGGAAATGTAAAACAAGATTTTGTGGTTTAGCAATTATCCAGCCTCACAGTAAAACTGCAGGGTTCACGCACGCTCCAACTCTGAACAAAACCAGCTGATTCCTGAGGGCTACCATTAGCTAGCCAGCAGAGAACACAACATACTGTATCATGTAAATTAGACAACTTTAGAGTGACCGGGGGGCACATTTATCCTCTATTGGTAGAAGCCTGCCTTTGTGCCTGGTGACACACCAAACCAGTCCACTGAATACACAAGACTAAACTGATATCAACCCTTCCATCCTGGCAAGACAAGAAGCTAACAACTCAAATGTCAAAGTAACAGAGTTACTGGGTTGAGTAACAGCTATATAATAGGCCACACAGGGACACTTGAAAGGAAACAGAGCCACGGTTAATGTTATTAGAAACACATGTGTTTTTCCTACAATGACAAGTCAAAATGACTACTCTGTGAAATTTTAAATCTGAATTTCAAATTGTAATCCCTTACACTACTCAATACTGATAAAAGTAATCACATTACTGTTATGCATTAGTAAGTGTGTTAGTGTTAGTGTTATCCAACACTTGTTGGGACTGTGCTGAACACTGCCTGAATTATTCTTGAATGATCTTACGAGTGAATAATTCTGGTTTAGCCTACGTAAAGACATACAAACGTATGTGAACCATTCCACAAGTGAAGAAAGTGAAGAAATGAAGTGAAACATATACATAGTATGTAGCATTGTTAGTGATTAATGTCACCGCTCATTACTGAGATTTATTGCAGTTTGTTACATTGGGTTTGATGCAACATGATTTTACAGTGCAGTGAACTCCATGAAAGGCTTTAAATTGATATCATGTGAGGTGTGCGTTATGCAGAGATGAGTCATTTCCCTCCATACTCAAGCTCCAATTCTGAATGGGCGCCTGTATGTGCGTATGCAAACATTAGTGCATGCATATGTGTATCTGTACTTACATGTGTGGCTTTGTGGCTCTGTGCCCACTCTCTGTGCTGTCGGCATATGGTTTCTGGTAGAGTAAAAACTTCAAACAGCAGCTTTTTGTAGCACTGAAGGACAGCATCTCATTAGGAAGCACATTAGGATGTGTGTGGTTTGGATAGCAGACAGAACTGAGCCTGCAGGAGAACAGGTTATCATTTGTGTTTCTTGATTATCTGTAGTGCAGCTTATCAGCAGCAGATAAGAGAATTAAGCTGAGATTTGTTTTTGCTGTTGCCATCCTGCATGCCAACCCTTTCTCAACAACGTAATACAGAAATGATATTATTTGATTTACTTTACTGTATATTGCACTCACCAGTACAAAATAAACTTTACTTTTGTTATTATTCCTACAGGATTCTGCCATTTTTTAAGTCTAAAAAGTTTTTTACTCTCCTGCTTCGAGTCCTAGCTGCACAAACAGAGAGGGTCACTGTCAAAAGCTGTAGCTCCTGCTTTGGATTATTGACAGGAAAATGGACACAATAAAAAAAAGACATAACAAAAATGCATGTAATAAATGTGTTCACTGTTTTGTGGCACAGGGGAGTCTTTTTAAACCTGACAGTCAGAGAAGTTCAGAGAAAACGCATCAACATGAGCTCAGCCAGCAGCTGTATTCATAATATCAGAAAATGTTGCGCACTTTTAAAGCAATCCAAAAAAAAATCATTAACTGTCACATAGTGTTCATATTCTGACTCATAATTAGTCTCTATCCCAAATTTCTAAACCACTAATCTATTTTTCATTCATAAATACCTCATCAGTCATTAATAAATAGGCAATTAATCCTTAATGAAGCTTTCAGAGAGCAGAAAGAGTTTATTCTTTAGGTTTTACACTATTTGTTTATGAGAAACACTCACAACACACTATATTGTTATGGTCCTAAATATGGTAAATATGGTCCTAAATATTTTGGTTACCTAAACCAGTCACAATGATTTGATTGAATATGAAGAAAGCAAAAACATTTTTGAATGGTACTTTTTTTAAATCCAGAACACTCTCCCTACATACAAAAGTGTGTATCAGCTGCACAAACATAAAATAATTTCTGTGTATTCTGAGTCACTCTGGGAAAAGTCATAAAATTATCAGGCTAAAAGAACACAGTGTTCAGGCTGTTTTACTGCTCTCAAATGTTAAAATGGGCCAAATTTGACCCTGAACAGTATGTTAAAAGGGGGTAAAATGATAAAAAGAATTATCCCAAAACTATCTTGCTTTTCTGATTTTTGAAGAGAAGATGGAATCAGTTATTCTGTGTGAAAATTAACATTAAGCTAGCATTATTAGCCTGGAAATGACTGTGATATTCTATTCTCTCTGATTGTTTCGCTGCGTGTCTATCTCTCTATCTGTCCATCTTTCCTTTTGTCTCCAATTCTCTTGGTGTCACTCACACACACTTCCTCTCTCTCTCTCTTTCTCCCTCTCTCTAACTCAAGATGATTTATGGATATCTTTTATCAATGTTGAAAGCAGGGCTCATCTGTTCTGAACTACTCAAGTCCCACATCATACAGAGAAAAAGGAGAAATTGAAGTATAGGGATTTCAACCTGTGTGTGTTTGTGTGTGTGTGTGTGTGTGTGTGCGTGAGACAGAGTGTGAGAGAGAGAGAGAGAGATAGAGAAAGAGGAGGGGAAAAGAGGGGTAGAGGGAGGCACTGACTGTCTCAGCCTTCGTATGATTTAATCAAAGTCATCCATCACATCTGGATAATTAGACAGCAGCATGGAACGCATGACCAGAGCCCATCGGTTAGAACACTCACACTTACACACACATACTCACATGCATTCACACCCACCTCTGTTTCTACATAAATACGTCAGAGACAGAAAACAGGAGGAAAAGGTCCCAACACCGTCTCTCTGTATGCACTCAGGACCATCGCAGCTTAAACATGTTGGCACAAAATTCAGACATAATCAGTCAGCGACAGACGATTGGGAGCAGTTTGAGCCAGTCAGCCTAAGTTGGTTTCCAACAGTGGGGTTTTCAGTGTTTGATGGCCAATTAAATGTGTAGAATTAGTGCTGGCAGTCAGAGAGCTCTGCGTAAAGCCAGATAATGACCAGAACACAGGGCATCACTGCAGAAAATGTCAGCAAAAAGTCATTCACTGTCAAGTGAAGTCTTAAAAGTAGTGGAGGAAAACTAATGTTATAATTTCACCCATTTCTAGTATTGTTTCCTTGAGTCTTTGCACACAAGCCAGAGATTTTTTTTTAAAGCTGTCATAATCAATATTTTGTACTTACAATGGATTATGATGTGAAAGGGCTTGCTTGTAGTGATGAACCCAACTTGGCAGTTCCCCTTAGCTCTGTGGGGCATTTTAGCATCTTTCAGCTCCTTGTTTTGGTTTTTTACGTAACTTTACTGTTTTGATTCCGTCTCACTGCCCTTATAGCATTATTTCTAGATCAACAGGAAGCTGTTTTTAGCAAAAAAAACACTCATTAACTCACTCCACACTTCATTGTAGCAGCTAAGATGCCAGGTATTTCCCTCGGGAGTTGGTGAAGACAAAAACAGAGCTAAAAGGAAATGGACTGACTGTACATTGGACACCGGACACAAACATGATAAATGCTAATGTTGCTCCGTGTCTGCTGTATTTTTCCTAACATGTTCATCAACTTTATGTAAGTGATAACATTATTCTGCTTATACATTGGCTATATATAATTTGTTGATTTGCTTATATAGCTAATTTGTTTCTCTGTTTTAAATATCCTTTTATAATTTTCTTTAAATGATCATATCCTGAAGTTTAATTGTTTGATACCTGATGCCACTTTTATTCAAGAAGGTTAATGATGTTGAAAAATAATGACATGTAGAAATTACATTTACATACTATAAAACAGACAAAATGAGTTCTAAACCTTGTGTACATTGCAACATTGCTTTTATGCTCTTGTGTAATATGTAAAAGACACTCAATAATGATTTTCCCAATTACATGCACGTCAGAGGATGATATGTATTGCGACTACAGATTAGCAGTAATCCTGCCAAGATGTATTTTTTTATTGTGTTAGCTCATAATCAACCCACAATGATGCTCTTACGCTTCGAGTGATCCTGTTTGTGTTTACATTGATTTGATGAGGGGGAGTTGAGTGGATCCATGAGCTCTGATAGGATTTTAAAACAATATAGACTAATGAATGTGCACATACTCTAATGAATGCATGCAAGGGGTTATATGCTAAGGGTTGATCTTGGACGGTAGCAGCACTCTCCTTCTCTCTCTGCATCAGTGATGTGACTGCTGACTAAGAGCAGTGAGATATCTTGTCCTTTTCCATCTCTTATATTCCTCACACATTATCCCATTGATCATGTGAAAGAGTGACAAGAGTGCAGCGTCGAGATGTTTGGGGGAAGGTGAAAACTTCCCAGTGTGTTTTTTTTTTTCTCGTCTTTCTTCTTCATCACTGCTGCGACATCTCTCTTGTTTTCTCTGTCTCCGCCACTTTCTCTCCATCTTGCACACTCTAATAAACACAATCGCACACACAAAGGCCTGCGAAAAAGAAAATCACATCCTCATTTGTCATTATCACTATCTGTTCTTCACTTGCAATCTTTCTCGCTGCATTTCATTTTCTGTTGTGACTGAATTGTCAGTGCAGGTAATGAGAGGTTTTGAGACTAAAACGGATCAGATTTGTCACAGAAAGCCAGCTGGTAAAGTGAAGTAGGTGCAATTCTGAAACTGTAAAATTCAACAGATTCAAGCCTCGCACACAGTGTGTGTGTGTGTGAGTGTGTGGGTCTGTGTGTGGGGGTGTTTCACACATGAGTGACTGCGTGTGTATTGTGTCTAGAGGGAAATGAAGGCAGTTGCAAATTCTAGTCACTCGCAGCATTTATGCTCCCACAGTGACCGGCCCTGCCAGTCACAGCTGAAACATGTGCTTGCAACACCACAACACAAATACACACACACAAACTAGACACATGCGGAGTGCACACACTGACAAATGTGAGAATCAAGTGACTCCAGCAAGTGTGTTTATTCATTGGTATAAGAATCTTAATATTGTGTATTTCACTGCATTATGCACTGATATAAACGTGAGCTGACATCACTGAACTGAAAATGCAGAAACCCGCTGAGCAATGCTGGGACGTCTTTTAAGGGCTAACACAGCTGCACAGTGTGTAAATGACCCCTAGAGTCGCTGTGAGTGGGTGTGATGTGAATCAGATGGAAATGTGACATCCAGCACCAAATACTTAAAGGATAATTCTCTTTCTCTTTAGGTACTGGCTGATTTTCATAGTTTTTGCCACCATTCCTGGGTAATTACAACACTCCACTCACCTAGTTGATTACCTGGATATGGGAACAAAGCAGCATCACTAAGAATAAGTCCCAACCACAAACACCTGTTAGTCAAACTTGTTTGGAAGAGAAAAAAAAGGTGAATGGTAAAATCATTACTCTAACTGTCCATTGTAAACATCCATCACAGTTTACAGACTGACCCTGGCCTCCCTGGTGGCCTAGGGGTTTAAGGCGTTGACCATGAATCGCAAACCCCCAGTTTGAGTCAAACCAGGGACAATTTTTTGGCATGTCATTCTCAATCTCTCCCCTCATTTCCTGTCACCTCTCCACTGTCAGCCCTAAAACCTCAGCCTACCGTACTTTCCCACGTTTTCCTGTGCAATGATGGATTATTACTAGCATTTCTGGTGCAATCACTTTTGGTTTTATCTCAAAATGAAGAGATTTAGATAATCTGGCTAAATTGTTGGCTTGTTTACAACCTGTCTATATGTATTTTTTACCCTATCACTACTTCATTGTAGTGATGTCGCCATGTGCCCAGATTGCACATGCTCACTTTGGTGAGTATAATATTATCATAAGCAATGGAAATGATTTCCAAGACTATGAAAATAAAAACCAAGTTGTCATAAAAAAAGAATATTGTAGGCTTCTAGCTTTAGGTACTGGCATATTGTTTCAATATTATACTGTATTTTTATGAATTTAAGTAACAGTATTGGAAGTACAACAGCCATAATACAGAGAAAAACTAGATTCCACAAATGTGACAAACCATGCTATCTTACCTTTTTCTTGCCAAGTTTTGTCACTGTTGAACGATAAGACAGACATTACTGAGAAGATGAGCGGCATGAAACATACTGTATCGAGACACTGTAAATGAATGGATTGAGGTTAAAAATGGCACATTGCAGATATGGTTACCATGGTGAAAACCTTCTATAGCTGACAACTTGTCGAGTGAAAGCAGTAAGAAGCCCCTGGTCGTAGCCTTGAGTACATACAGTATGTACACAAATGAAAATACTAAACACCAGAACACAGAGCTAGTGTGCACAGGAAGCAAAAAAACATTCACATGATAGATACAAGTGATAATGCAGAAAGATTGCGACCATATTGCAGAGCATATGGATTGCATATTGATTCATTGATCCATTGATTTTGGTTTCTTGCACCGCATGGTGTGTCTCTATGGGCTTAGACACTGAAATGGTCATGCAGCAGTTTTGCAGTTTCAAAAAGAAAACATTTCAAAAGATCAGCCTTACAAATAGCTGATCTATTTGTAAGGCTGAGTATCGTTTAAAAAATTATACCAGTACCAATACCAGTACCCTTAAAGTCATATCGACAGCAATAGGGTAGTTCATTTGATACCTTTTTTTCTCTACTTCATTCTATATCCATCATGTGAATGGAAACAATCAGTTGTGTAAAATGCCAACATCTCCATCCAAATGATTTTCACATGAATACATTTTGAAAGTGCTCAAATTATTGTAATATCTGTACAAAACTGTAGAATGAAGTATTATCACCACAGACTGTATGGGTTGTAGCTGCTGCGAGATTGGCCGCGAGCAAAACCATACAAATAGTCTGTACAAAAAGGATCGAATGTATAGTTTGACTAGAGAAGCTGATAGTACTTGGTACTGGGTTATTTTGGTCGATACTTTAAAGGTATTGAGTACCAATAACCAGCCCTACTTACAAATGACCTTTAATCAATCGTGCTGGCTACTTTTTCTTAGCCGCCCTGCTTGTCCTAGAAATCTTGCCAAAACATAAACCTCAATAAAAAAACACTTCAATATATTCTCTTAAAAGCAATAGTTTGATATTTTGGGGAACTGTTTGCTTTCTTGCCGAGAGTTAGATGAGGACATTGATAACACTTTTATATGTGTAAGTTAAATATGAAGCTAACAGGAGACTGTTAGCTTAATTTAGCATAAAGACTGGAAAGCTTTGTTCTGTCCGAAGGTAACAAAATCTGCCTACCAGCACCTCTCTAGTTCACATGCTATATCTCATTTATAAATTGGTTTATTTCATCTTTGGACAGAGCCAGGCTAGCTAGTTTCACACTGTTTCCAGTCTTTATGCTTAGTTAAGCTAACTCGCTGCTAGCTATTGCTTCATATTTACCACACAGACACGTTGAACTTCTCGTTGTATTTTCTAAAACGCCTAACTATTCCTTTAAATACAGTTCTGTGTAGTTGATTTGGTTGTAATTTCTAAAGACAAAAATGCAATACAAAACCAGTAAAACACTTTTCATAAGTTTTTAATTTCTTTTGGGGAAGACAAAAAGTGCAAAAATAAGAAGATAAAAAGCAGGAGTGAGTGTTTTTTAAGGTAAGACGTGACAGAGCATAGTGAAAAGCATACAGAATGCATCAGTGAGCCACCTGCCTCCATGACACTTGACTTTTTCTCTTCTCTCTCACTTATTTTACATTCTATCCCTTTGCACCGCCACCACACTTCCTCCCCTCATATCCCCTCGTTCTCTCCATCCTTTGTTTTTATCTCAGATCCCCTGACTGTGCCCTGACACTCTAAAGCTCTGCTTCCCTCATTAACTCTCTTTCATGGGGCTGCAGATGACAATAATTGGTTTGAAAACAGGAGACAATGGGATACAAGGATTATCCCCGGCTCACACCCACCACCACCACCCTACACCCACCCCGCGAGGACATCGCTGCTCTGCATCCTCCCCTCCACTTCCTGTCCCCGTCTCCTACAGACGCCAGCTCCACTTGTCCTTTCTTTTTCTCGTCCTTTGTTTCATAATTGCTCATCTGTCTCTTTTCTTTCACCCTCATCTTTCCTTAACCCCTTACATTTAAAACTTTTTTTCTTACTGTCTTGATCTTTACCACACACACACACACACACACACACACACACACACACACACACACACACACACACAAGTTGGTGCAGCTATTCTTATTAGGACATTGCATTGACTTCCATTCATTGTGGACACCCTAACCCTAACCCTGACCCTAACCAGGAACTCAGAAATGACGTTTTACCTCATTAGGACTGGGCTTTGGTCCCCATGACGACTACTGGTGCCGACAAGGTTGGTGTTTAGACCAGAAAAGGTCCCCAAGAGGTAACATAAATGCGCGCACACACACACACACACACACACACACACACACACACACACACAGAGAGAGAGTTCTGTGAAATGATAATGACATTTGATTAAACACTGTGACTAATGTGATGTCATCTTTCCAAGGAAACCGTGAACCTGTGACAAAGTGATGAAGGAAAATGGAACAGAGGGAGGGCAAAGATGTTGGGGGAGGGAGGGTTATATAAGAACGAAGGGGTGAAGGTACACCATCACCCAAGTTCACCTCATGCAAAGTTGTCGTTAAACTTCTTCTCTCTCCATCACCATGTTTTTCCCTGTCACTCTATGCCTCCGTCACCTTCTCCCCCATCTGTTTTCTCCTTGTTTCCATTTGTCCTAAAGTTACTCTCCCCACTGCTCTATCCCTCCCTGTCTCCATCTGTACTCTCTCCATCTCTTCCCTCCGGTGAGGGCTCTCAGGTTTCAGCTATAACTGCTTTAGCGCAAGGGATAATGGTTTGTAATTCACTCCCAGCTCCTCTCTGCTGGTCAGGAGGACCATTCATGTACAAGCAGACAGAAGTAATCAGTGTGTGTAGGGAGAGGTTACTGTGGATTTTGTATCACCTCTTCAGCCACACTGCCTGTGAGTGTATGTGCTTCTTTCTTTCTCATTGCATTCATGCTAATATATGCACGTGTGTTTGCATTATTAGGGTGTATTTTCTGTGCAATATGTGCATAGAGAGTTTGAACTCATTCATCCACACTTCCTCTGTGTTTGTCTATGTATGTGTGTGTGTGTGTGTCAGTTTGTAATACACAATCTGATGCTCTTTGGGGATCATCTGACACGTTACATAACCCGCTCGTCAAAATTAAACGCCCCTTCCATCCAGAAATAATGAACGCACACACACACAAATACACATTCTGTTAGAAACTAGGAAGCAACACCCCCTCCCCACCCAGCCCCTTCAATGTAGCACTATGAACTCCGATACACCTGCCAGGAGTATGAATAATAGAGGGATCCCATATGTGTCAGCTTGTAAAACTAGATCACCAACTGTGGGCCCGAGGAAGCTTGGTAGGCCCAGGGGCACCCCAAGGCCTCCAGGGTTGGGGGGGTTGAGGCTAAGCAGGCCCAGGCAGACTCTCCACCGTGCGGTGCCTCACCTCAGGGCGATACACACACAGTGGGGACTGGAACAGCTCTTACAAGCTGGCTAGCAGCATCTAAATGTACACTGGCCTTTTTAATCATTATTCTGGTGCAGTGGGACTGGAGTGAGATTTTGTTATTGTGTGTGTGTGTATGTGTGTGTCGCACATATACACACATTGTAGCTTCTTTTAAAAATGTAAGTAATTTAGTATAGATGGGTGAGGAATCTGCCTTTTTCTGGCTTGTTTCAAAGAAATCCAATTTTTTTAAAGCAGCTATAATCAATATTTTTATAGTAAGAGTAGATTAAATGACTACTTGTGTGTGAAAGATGTCACTTGTAGCGATGAATCTACAGATAATTATCACCCGACTCTGCAGTTCCACTCACTTTTACAGAGCTTTAAAGCGAGTTTTAGCTCATTGTTTTGGTTTCCAGGCCCACAGCGTTACTGTTTTGGTGGAGTCTCACTGCTCTCATAGCATCGTTTTCCGTCGCAGCAGTGGGCAGCTGTTTTTAGTGAAAAAGCTGTGATAAAAGAACTCCAAACTACATGCCCAGCACAAAACAGCTGACAGAGAAAGTTAGCGACTAGCTGGTGAATATAGTGGAGCATTTAGCAGCTATATTTCACAGGTCTTGGTGGAGAGCAGAACAACATTAGTCAAACTGCCAGAAGCACAACTCCAAATGAATGTTGCTCCTTATCTGCTGGGGGTGTAAATATGGAACTGTGTGCTAACAAGTTCACCATATCTTCTCAAAGGGTGATAATATTATCAGTGTTCTGTTTACAGCTTTGTTTTTTGCCGCCATCAATTGCAAATTTAGGTGTTATATTTCTCAGAAGAAGAAGAAAAGAATTATTCAAGATTAAATGTGATACTAAATTACTTCATGAGCTGGATATTGTTTATCGGTGTATTAACACAGATACTGCTATATTAGCTTTCTTCCCAAAGTTACCCTTTTCAACCCTTCAACCATTGTAATCTTAGAACACTGGATATAAGAAGTACATTGTTCTACATGATAATTATTGCATCGTGGTGGTGAAAACTAAAGAATAAATGTCCACAGGGACCCATTTGTGCTACATGAGCTATTTATGTACTTCAGTCATTAGATTTCAACCTGCAGATGTCAGACAGTGAAAGACCCTGTTTTTTTCTTTCTTCTTTTTAATGCTGAAGTCCCCTCTGTACTCCTGCACTCTGAATACTCCTTTTCATGCCCAACTTAGCCAAATTTAAATTCAACATATTGGTAACATGGCTAACTTCATTTTTACTTTATTATTCATAAGAGTAAGTGGGCAGTCAGACTGAAAACTGCTCTGTAATTTTAAAAATGCAAGGGGCTGTGTCGGTGGAGTCATGTTACTTTAGATAATGGTGAAACAAGGAAATACAATCGAGGAAGATGAGTAGTAAATGCATTCATTTGAAGTGTTCACCAGACGCCAAAGCTGCACAAAGGTTTATAATACTGTGAGACAGGATTTCGGATTTTATAACTCTGAAAATTTATCACGCCAGCAGTCATTTTATCTTCTGTCACAACGATCGGCAGGTATACAGTAGATGTAACATTCAGGTTACAAAGTAACCTATCAGGAATTTGAGCTTTTCAATTTTTTTACCTTTAGATCCTGTTGTTGTTGTTTTTTTTTTTACCTTTAGATCCTGCATTTTGTTGTTAGAGCCCTCTGCATAGGCTCTCCGGTGCCAATGTAGCAGTCCTGTTGAAATGAATGTTGTTGTCTGTCTGAATAGAGAATGTAGCAAGCATAAGATAAATATTTCACTCTAAGAACAAAAAAATGGGGCAAAGAGAACTGCAACGTATAATATCTGGTTGTGAGTTGAGAAATTAAAGTAAAAAGGTTTCTGTAGCCCATAAACAGTCCAATTATGAAGTCAAGGACGTTTTCTCAACTTGTTAAGAGTCAGGCAGTCTCATCCAGATTTCCACTTTCCACAATAAAGAATCTGAATAGATCTACATTTGTCCACCACTTGAAGGACCAGATTTTGGACAGTGTCTCAGAGCATAACTCCACGACTGATCATACAATGCACCAGTACCTCCTACCTGCCCAGTTCACTCAGCTGCTCCACTGCACTTTTGATTTAAGCCCCCAGATTTGTTTTCTTTCCAACAGTTAGTGAACTTATCAGGCCCTGACATGGGTGTGTTGTCGCTGTCATGGTGCTGGTCCTTCCCTCTGTTGGCACCAAGGTGGAGAGTTGCTTTGTTTGTAGAGATGTGCTCAGCAATTCAATTTCACAGCTCCGTCTCAGAGGAGAGCTGGAGGAGCGTAAGGAGAGAGGGGACAGTAATTGAAAGGCAGTGGAGCTCATCCTGTGTCCTCTTCTACTTTTTTTTTTTCCTTTTGTGTACATCTCTCTTTTATTCATGTGTGCATTTGTGTTTGCCCTCTTTAATGTCACTGTGGCATTATTGTGCAATGGTCTTTTTTTGGGCACTCCACATAGTTATCTGCAAAATAATGTATTATAAACACAACTGACATTGAGCTATACCTCTCTTTGTCCCTGCTTTTGTAGACAGCCGTAAGCTGTCCCAGATTTGTCCTAAAAATGTGTTTTGATCTCTACCTTGCTTTGAATCAAAGCTCTTTACTTGAATCAATAATTGAATTACTTGTGTGACAGCAGAGATAATTATTTTAGCCACATGAAAGAGCTTACATTTGCATGGAAAAGTACATTGTTATATGCTATCCAAGTGATGTTGCACACTTAAATTTGGATTTGGGAACAAGCCTTCATCAAAGCTAAACACAGGGGTGTTAAGACTGCAGTTCTATTCATTTCCAGCTGTTTTTTATTGTTTTTTTTTAAATGTAACTCAAATTCACTGTCAATAGCACAGTTACAGTTGGTAACAAAAGAATGTTTCTGCTTTTGGCACGTTAAATGTTTATTTGAGCTCTCAAACCAATAAAGACAATGAGTATACCATCAGAAAGTAAAGATTATTGTATGTTTTCTACAGTATCCTTGTATTTTATCTTGTATATGCCAGTATTCTTGTTGTTTTTTTCTAGTCTTTGCATCCACTCTCCCTTCATCATGTCAGTTTGAATGTGAACCAACAAGGGCTTTTAGTAGAGTGTAACTGGGTCTGAATGAATGTTTTGGCTGTCATTTTGGCCAGAGAAGAGGAGGGAGGGGGGGAGTCACGCTGCATAATTCAGAGGGGATGGGAGATTATGCACCATCTGTGTCCATATCCCAGTGGCCCTGTCAGAATTGATCCACAACCCTTGACCTTTTCCGATACTCGCAGTGTTTCCCACCCGCTCTGTCGTGCACGGTGTGTCAGTGTTCAGGCATGTGGGCGTTTATATTTGTGTGCATTTCGAGCATGAGTCAGCCTGCTGCTCGGTAACCTTTCCACTGCATTACAAAGTGCAGGTCAGATACACACGAAGAGTTTTTTGTGTTTTTATTTTGTTGTCGCTCAAAGGTCAAGCATTTCTGCTAGAATACGGGGTGTTACATGCACTGAGTACACTACTTACATAGGTCACGTGAATGAAGTTAAAGGAGCAGTTTGACTTTTTGAGAAATATGCTTTTCACGCCAGCTAGCCTGGCTCTGTCAGGAGTCTTGTTGTCATGGTGAAGTTACCAGCAGGCAACCAGCAGACACTCCAGGAAGTCACAGCACCCAGCTAAGAAACAGTTACATGTAACTCCCCAAAAAACCACTACTTCTCATCTAATTCGGGGCAGAAAAGCAAATATATTTACCAAAATGCGATACAATTCCTTTATTTCAAAACGACACAGTATTCTGTAGGCTTTAACGTGACATAGATACCACCATGCAATGTGCACGGACTATAGGTGTAGTAAAGAGAGTGATGACGTCAACTGCAGATTTCACCTTTCACAGTTCTTGTATTTATACGTTCCAGGCATGCAGTGGAAAAGGAGGTCTGCGATTGACTTTGGATTGAGGAGTTCTATTGTGCTGTATCCATAAAGACAGACTCCATCAACGTGTTATGTAATGTCTTTGTGAGTGCAGTGAATCGTTGATCAGCTCGACAAAGCGGTGAGGGGAAACTGACCCTGTGTGTGTTGCCATGAAAAGCTTTCTGTGTATTTCAGTTTATTCAAAGGACACAGAGTTTTTACGGTGCATAGTGGAACTGTATGCCAATTAGTGTATGGCTGCTGTGAATGCCTGGTTTTGATGCAAGCCTGCAGAACATTAACACAGAAAGTCCTGTCCTTCACCTGATCATTTACTGTAAGAATAATGTATATACACACACCTCTCTTTGTACACACGCATGGTAGAGTAGCTACTCTGCAAAAGTCAAAGAAAAAAACACCCTCAGGTAGCTGTTAGGTTTCATAAATTCTAATATATACTGCATTTCACAAGTTATTTTGTTGTAAAGCGTTGTAATTCAGATCTATGTATGCACTTACCTACCTTCTTTTCTGCTCAGCTGTTGGTTATAAGTGAAGGTGGACAGCGTGATAGAAATAGCATAGTAAGATTCATGCACCTTGCTCAAAATACATGGCGGTGTGCTTAAGTCATCACTGCTCTGCTCACTCTTTTGCTGAAAAGAGCTGTGCTGTCACTTGCTGCTACCATTTCTTCTGCTGCTGTTCATATAGCTCGTCCACCCCAGCATTAATCTGTAGCCTCTGAGTTTTTGATATCATCACTTCCGATTATTAGTCTTGCCTTATTGGGAGTGATAAGGTCAGAACCAAGACACCAAACATTAACGCTGTACATAGTCTACAATCACATAATAATCTGTTCTAGGTAGGCTGTCTGACTGAATTGTAATAATACCCACAGTCCTTGAGTACATAAAAGGAAGATTTCCTTTATACTTATATCCAATATTGACTGATTTACAGGTGTGGCGGTATTCTCTCCACAGAATCGTGATGATGACAAACGAGGTGGCTGAGGTTTTTTTGTGTCGTCTGTGGACAGGTGTTACAGATTACAGATTAGAGTTTGTTTGTCCCATCAGTGTCCCAAAGATGCCTCTTGTTCATGGCATGTTGCTTAACTTCCTGTCACCTTAGTGTCATCAATATACAGTAAGTGCCACAACAAGGAGTCAGGAGGTAGTGGTGCTCTGCTAAGGAAAAATAGTAGCAGGCCTAATGTGCGGGAGTTAATTTAGGGCACCATTGTATTGATTGATATTACAAAAGGAAATATATTATATAGCCATATTAATTTTTCACCCCGCACTTACTGCACTCCCAATTGCACTGCATTTTGATTTTGTATATTAAAGCCACGGTGGTGGAGAGATTTATGTGTCTTTCTCTTCTGTGTTGGACTGTTAATCAGACCAAATGGTGAGCCCAAGATGAAGTTCTTGCTCTTTGATTTTTGCGGATCTGATACCAAACTGTTGTGTAATGCTGCACGATTTAAGAAAGATACAGTATACTTACATGATGGCATGTTGTTTCTGTCCAGCCATAAGAACTATGCAGTGTTGGTGGAAATACCACTCCATTTTCAGTATCATACTCTCCTTTCAGATTAGGACAAGCCAATCAGTAGCAACCCTCTCTCTCAGATCTAAAAACAGCTCAATGATCTCAGTCCATGGCTCTTGACCATGAGTGGAGGACTGAACTGAACAAAGCACTGACCTTTAGAATCTACTATTGCTTTATATTAAATCTATTAGCTCAGGGAAAGATGTACCTTCAGCTCAGGAAATCAGAGCATAGCCTTTTTCATTATCCAATTGTGTACGTTGATGTGACACTGTGGGTTAAAGGGCAAAATAAACTATTCTTGTGTTTCTGAATACTGGGAAGCAGAGTGTGTGGAGAGCTAATACACTATATGTGACACTTGATATTTTCCGTCTGTATTTTGTCTTTTTTGGTACTGTGGAATACAGCTTGATGTCCTTTGTTGAAGTGGGTGCAGCCTTAACATTAGCACAGTCGAATGCCTCGGAGGAAGCAAATCGGCTGTGTGATGAGCTTGAACTAAATGACTATCTTACTGTAATTCTCTCCAGGGTTGGAATGCTTGAATACAAAGTACGACATGAAAGGCCGGGAGCCTTGCCTCTCACATAGCACACATCAAAGAGCAGACAGGCGAATGACACAAAGCTTTCCTCTGATCCTCAAGGAGTCAAGAATGGGAATGAGAGGTTGACAGTGCTCCTTAAATCGCTCCGTCTCCCCACCCGAGCGTTTCTCCTGCCTCTTTTCTAACGCTCTCACACCCCCTCCTTTCTCTCTCATTCTCAGCTTTTGTGATTTTATCTTGGGTTTGATTGACTCAAGTTTTTTTCTTCCTCTCGTCACAGCTGGCTGAGAAGTTAAGGCCGTTAAGGGTTAGTATCGATGTGATGAGCCCAAATCGTTCCGCTTTCATGGCGCCCTTGAAACTTAGTGAGGTCGCACCGCAGACGCCTGCACACATAGACGAGTATATTGGGGGGAAAAAAAAACACTCATGGCCCGTCAGACTCAGTTAAGGCCAGCGTGTGTGTGTGTGTCTGTGTGTGTGTCAACAAGTATGTGAATTTGTGGGATGTCTAGGTCGGGCTAATGTGTTGTAGATTCCTGTCTGATTGTGATTAATTAGATGATGAGCTTGTGCGCTGACAAGCTCCTTATTCTGATTAGAGAGATCAGCTTCCTGTGAGAGGCAGAACTAACGAGGCTCATGAACCTCGACATCAAGCTTTTTTAACACATCTGCACCTTGTCTGCGCACTCCTCCCACAGCTTTAGTTTCCCGTGCCCTCTCACATAAGTCTCCCTGCATCTTCACATACACTTTCCTTTAAATCTTTATAAAATCAATAGTTGTCATCTTCAGTTTTGGTTGAGATAGAAATGTTGACTGCTAGACACCGCTAAGTGTGGCTGTGTAATATTGCTGCTTAGCAGCAATTCATTTGCTTTGTTGCTGAGCTGAAAAATAACATTAAAGTGGAACTACGTAACTTTTGAAAGGACTTTTTGAAAAGTTGAATTCATAAGCTGTTAAATGCACCCAACTCCCCCAGCCTGTTGCTCTAGTAGCTTGTGTTGGCTAGTGTTAGCTAATGTTAGCAAAGTTTCAATAGATTCGCTGTATAACTGACATTACTTTAGTAAGTTCGCTGGCTCACTCTTCTCTACTTAGGTTGTCACACTAAGTTATGGTTTTATCACATCTGGAGTTTTGTTGCTGTGAGAGACTTTCACATTACACCTGGTCATTTGATTCATTGTTAATTTAAAGTTTTTTATTTATTGCAGCTTTAAAGCAACAGACTCAAGAGACTCTTAGGAAATTAAGGGAAATTCAATTCACCATTATCCTCTAATTGACACAGTAGCTGCTTCTCCACAGAATTTACATATTGTTGTCTGGCTTTTAATGTTTTAAAAGTAAAGGATTTATTAGACATATCGGTGTGTTACCACTCTTTTATAAAGCTTTAAGCCACATGAGGCTGTGCTTTTACAGTGCAACACGTCACTTTGTGCCAAACAGCACCAGCACTTAGCTGTTCTAAAACATAGTAAAGTACAGTCAGAGTGGCTTATTGGTTGTAAAGAGGGTCTCTGTAGCATCAGAAGTATGTCTCTTATCATTACAAGTGTGAAAAATGTTATCTCTAACTTTGTAAAGCTCTGACATCCTTTGGCATTACCCTAAAATATCACTCTGAAGACTAAACAGTGCTTTGCAGATTTAAAAAGTTGGACCACTTGGACCTCTAAATGAATCAGTTCTGTTTAAACACTTATGAGTTATTCCATATAAAAACTAAAATTAAAAGTAAATTGCCCTGTGGTTCTTCGGTTCAACAAAAGAGTCAATGGGATTACATGAATTACAAGTGTCAAAATATTGATAGAATAATACAACACAGATTTGAAGCCTGGTAATGAGTCTTTTTTGTATGATGGTCATGCACAACCTGGGGTAGTTTTATTAAGTTTTTCCAAATAAAGAGAAATGCAATTTATTTGTAAATCTCTCCCTGCTTGATGGATGTGTATCCTCCTCTTTCAAACTTGTTCAGTTTGTTTTCCAGAGATGTGAAGAGAATTAAAAAGGTGGCAAAGCTACAAAAATCCATTTGGTTGTCATTATAAGACATAAGAAAAAACAATCAAAAATCTATTGTAGTACAGTTGGACAATAATGCATATTGACCTATCAGGATAAACATAATTTCGGCAAAGTTCTTACTTTTTCTTTGGGAAGATAGACCTTTTTGTCCAAAAAGAAAATATAAAGGCACAAAGATATCTGCAGCAGACGGATAGACTCCTCTACAAATGTGTACATTTGAATTAAGGTGTATTTACCCTCTACTACTTCCCTGAATATAGCTTCTCCCTCTGTGTAGGAAGGCTTTCTCAGCTGTAGCTGTCGCGCTCATCTGTTTCCCACAGATGGCTTGTCAGTCATGCTGTCTCCAACTCACCAGAGATCTAAAATTCCTAAGTTTTGTTAAGCGTGTCCCTCTGAGTCATCCCAACTCTCTGTGCTTCTTTCTGATTATGGATATTTCTCTGAGGGCTCATGGCTGTCTTCTATTGTCTTGATTGGTAATGGACAGGACATCCTCGCTAGCTCAGTGACACATACACACACACATACACACACATTTGCAAAGCTGTGAAGCTGTGTGGCATTAAAAAAACGATAAGTCCCCCAGCACACTAAACAGCTTGCATAGACAGAGATAAACAAGTCTAGGTCAAAACCTAGTATATGGCTGGACTGTGTATGGTCAATGTGCAAAACTGCAGCCAATTTGTTAGTCAGTGATTTGTAAGTCAGGGATAGTCAGTGGTAGTGTCTATAATGTGAATTCCTGGACATTAAATGTTCATCAGCAATTTTCTGCAGTGGTCACAGTAATATTTGTTGTTAAAGTGTACTGAAGTAGCATGTCACATGACATGGTTAAGCTATGTTTGAGTCAAAAAATGTTATAAATGCAGTTGCAAGAACAATACTTTCCACTCATATCTTAATATTTGAAAGAGAACTTATTTTAACTGTAATTATAACTATTCTAATTATCTGTTAACTCCCCCTGCTCTTTCATCTGTTTCTATCTGTGGATCCCTCTTGTTTTTCTAAGACCCACTCTGTATTGAGTGTTTTGTCAGAGTGATTGATTATTTGTGGTGCTTTAACTGTGTTTTCTCTCCTACCCTGCTCTATGCTGGGCTGTTACAATGCGTAACCAGATATCTGAAGCAGTAGACGCAAATGACACTCAATAATAAATTAGCACAAAAAGTAAGGAAACATGATGGCGTGTTGTTTCAAAATAAGCGGTTTGGCAATGGCAGAGAAGATTTGGCAAATTTTTCATGGGCGCAACCCACATACTCAGCTCTGCTGCTCATCCCACAAATGCATGTTCCTTACAAATGTGGCACTATTTAAAAGGGAAATAAACAGGCTTTCCAACGGTATAAGATTTATTGCAAAGAAGCATTGTTGCAACAAAGAAATAATCTACCAAATACAATTTTCCTTACTTTTTGTGCTAAGTTTAGTAAAGAGTAGAGTTTATTAATTATTCAGTATGGTCAAGTCAAGTCAATTTATTATTATTTGTATAGCACAAATCACAACAGAAGTTATCTCAGGGCTACTGACTGACACAATTGTGTAATAAAGGTCTGGTACTATCTAAAGTTGAGGTAATAAAGGTTATGGCCATTATTTGTGTGTTTACGGTAGTTAATCATCGACATGACGACTAATTTAATGCAGTCTCGCCGAAATTACCAGAGTTTATTACCGGAGTTTTGGGAACCAAAAGTCGGCCACGTTGTTCATACAAGCTAAAGCACAGTCAAGTAACATTAACTTCAAACATGTCGACTAATGTTAATGTCTCACCGAAATTACCGGAGGTTTGAGGTGTGTAACATTAAATTAACTACAATTTCTGGTAAATGTCTACTAATGAAGCATTTCACTTATCTTGGAGAGACAGACCTAATGGTCTGGTCAATGAATTCAGAAGTCTTAAATAGTATCCAAGAGCAGCAAAATATTATGGTATTCTGATAAATTTGGAATGAGCTGCAGTCAATAAGTGGAAGCGCTGTAAACGCCCCCTGAGGACGTAGAAAACTGTTTGCACTGATTCATTTTGAAAGAGCAACAGCCAATGGGGAAACTGCGACACTTGTCGGCCGACCAATGGTGTAACTTCATCACTCAGTCAGTTAGTCAATGTGTCTGTCAAGGACAGATGCGTTTATAGGGCTGGCCCCGCTGTTTGTGAACACACAATTTGTGAAAAGAGAGACTGATGGAGCACAAAAGTATGCGCTACACACACACTCCCATACACAGTCACAATTTTACTGTTGGAAACACACTAATCATGGGTACATTGTCTTCCATTACTGCTAGTCAGACAGGTAATCAAGTGGCTGTTTCCATGAGTTCTATCCACATTAGCACTCATTAGTGTTTTCCTCTCCACTCCACTACTTCCATGATCTTCATTATTTGTGGCTCTACAACTACAGAGACTTCTTAAAAAAGCAGCAAAGATACAACAGACCTCATTTATCAAGTGAGCATACAGCCAAATTTCATTATTATGCTCAGCCTATTTTTCTGATGTAATTAGTATTTATCAATTAGAGTTTCTGCTTCTAATTGAGGTATCCACGGCATTAAAATATGTGACCCCCTGACCTTGCAAGCTGATTTGTTTCAAGTCACAAAAGACTCAGCCTGTGAAAAACTATTGTGTAATGTCTTCTGTAGTCCTAGAGAGAGCTTTGTCAAGTTTGAGAAAATGACCCCTGTGATGTCACCAGGGTTGTCGCAGTTTGGGCTTGAAGACAAATTTTTACAGGAAAACTACCTTAAAATTTTGAGGTGTGGAGTTTGATATATGTGGGAGCTTACCAGAGAAGGAGTGTTGAATAAAGGAAGTTACTTGCAGTCATATGTGTAATAAATTTATGATCAAAATATTCATGAAATTTAGACAATAAAGTGTATATCAGAGCTGCAGCAATGCTGCTTTTTTCCTGGAAGATTTTTAATAATATAAATTTAATACTGTGTACAGACACATATCATCACATGACAGATATTCTTTAATTTGTACTGTATATATGATTTGTAAATACATATGTAAAACCTGACAAAACTGAACTATAAAGCTTTACAATTTTGCTTACAGCACGTTCTGAGCTCATGAAACTCATTACGTCTCACCCTCGAAAGGAAACAAAGATTCTACCAGCTTATTGTTTTGACCACTCAGCACTACCCCAGCGGATTCATGCAGAAAAGAAACAAGCAGGTACACATCCTCATAACACTATCCTGTCAATGTAACTGTCACCGTCAAGACATGATACAAGCCAAAAGCACAGACTGTGTCAAAGTAATCGAAGCAATGCAGGCGAAGAAGGCCACAGCTTATACTATATTTTTAGTGTACATATTCTATCCTGGGTGCAAAATTACCTACCTGACATAAACATTCATTAAATAACACTAGTGCAGCACCTGTTCAAAACGTGCCTGTTTGGAATGGGCCGATTGCTTATTATTTCTCAAGAACTGCATAGGAATTAATCAATTAAATCGTTTAAATCCAGACAGAAACTTCACCTTAGAGACTAAACTGAGATTGAACCGAAGCAGTTTACAGCCTTCCATTGGTTGATTCTCCTGCCAATCAAACGTGTCTGCACTCCTATTGGCTAATTTTACAGTAGTTGGGGCGCGTGCCTCTTTCCCACTCAGAGCCCAGAAGCTCCACCCTGCTGTGATGTGACAGTATTTATATCAAACAGCCCCCGCTGCACTCAGACACGGAGCTGAGTGGGTTGTTGTTCGCTTGTTTATTCAAAGTTTATTAATATTAAATATGTCGCATGTCCAAATTGCACCAAATTTGACACAGCATGTCCTTGGGTCCCCAGCAATACACCCGCCAAGTGTGAAGTGTGAAGATGAACTGTTCTCAAGATATGTGAAGGACACACATACATACAGACAGACAGACAGAGATTCCTTGCTTTTTAGTTAGATGAACTGCAGTGCCTGTTCAAAACATTTCTGAGACATCCTGTAGTAGGTTTTGAACATACATGCCAAGTTTCGTTCACAGTACACAGTTCAATAATGTGTTATATAATAATACGTAATAATAGTGTGAAATATCATTAACACTACGGATGTAATCCCACCTCCGACCACAATGTGGGTTGCAATGGCAGAGTGGCACCGTCCGGCCGACAAATATACATACATACATACATACATACATACATACATACATACATACAGACAGACATACAGACATACAGACAGACAGACAGACAGACAGACAGACAGACTTGCTTCCTTGCTTTATATAGAGAGATGCCGTTTCCAGGGAAGATAAAAAAGCATGAATTTATGCATTTTAAAGTTTAATTCATAAATGTTTAGTTATATCACTTCATAGAAAACATCTCTTTCTCCTCAGTTGTTCAACCCAAAAACAAAATGAGCTTTCTTTCGTGCATTATTCATTCCGCACAACCCATAGTAAAACCTGCCTCTTTCCTTGATCTTTTCGTTGACGATTTTATTAGATCTATTGTACATTTTTATTGTGCCTGACAATTTTATCTCACAAACATTTTATTGAACTGACAGTTTTCATTGCTATAAAACTAAAAGACACAGTGAGCCACCAACAAGGAGCAAGGAGACACCGGAGTTCTCCAAATCTGCCTGTTTCACCCCATTGAATTGATTGGAAATTTAACGTACATATTCCACCTGTTAATTTCACCAGATGCCACTGTGCAAGGGTGTAAAGATTTTTGGATTCTTCCTTCTTTCAGCAAGCAATCTTACCGATTGTATAAGTGTGACAGCACGTGACAAACTTTCCACAATCAGGCATTTTTAAGGACATCTCAGTGGCGGAATTTGTATTGGTTTCAACAATGGCATGATAAATGAGGGCTTGTATCAGCTCTGATTAATGAAGTCTTCATTATCTCCTGTTTTCCCTCTTCTTTTCATTCTCACTCTTGTCTGCTCTCATTGTTTTGCCTGGTTAGATTGCGCTGATTTTGTACTTCATAATGAGGCGGGAGAACAATAGCAGAGTACTTTTTCACTTCTCCTCCTTACTTGTTCTTTTGTCTGCAACCTCAATGAATGACTCCTGAATGTCACTTTCTTTTTTTTATCTCTCCCTCCCTCGTTTTCTGCGAGCAATTCTCATTGATTCTTAACTATGAATGGTGACTGGAATGAATGAGGAGACCTTTCCATTTATAGCACTGCTGACTTTTCACTGTGTGGAGTTTGTGGGCAGCTATAAACCAAAACACCAATTTATAAAATTCAAATTCATGTGTGTACCTGATTTCACATGACCTGTCTAAATGTCAGATATCGCCAGAGTTGGGTGACTATCAGTCTTTCTGAAGGAACAATGTTGTAATGCTACATGGCAGTGTGCCTATCCTATTAGATAGTATCTATTACAGAAATGAAATTACCCTCAGTTAATTTGATTTGAATAATATTAGGCTAATAGAAGTGTGCAGTGCTCTGTGCTGAATATGAATTGAGCGAACAGAATTATACATTCATATGGCACACAGCTGCAACCTCTGGATGTGAGATGAGCTGATTTTCAAGGATTATTTCTTCATTCCTATCCCTCCCTCCTTTACTCTCTCTTTGCTTTTTTTGACACACATTTGACACAAACAAGGACAGTAATAACAAGAATTCATCACTAAGTGAAATAGATAATTTTTGTCTGGCTGCACGTTAGCGTTGCAATAATGGAATTACATACATCGCTCATCTCCACCAAGAGAAGAGAATCAAAGTAATGCGTGAATGTTTTGGAGGCATGTATATGAGAAAAGGGGAATTTTTCAGTGACAGTCATATACAATGATTTCGGGGTGTTACTGTGCCTGTGGGAGACACCTGGGACAGAATAATAGATGTTGCTAGTCTTTCGGGTCTTTTGAATGCTGGCAAGACATTTGGACATTTTGTGATTGTAATTGTGTTTTTTATATAGTTGAGACTAAATCATTTCAGTGCATAGTCCTAAAAGTCCAGGACAAAACATGAAACTTAAATAGTTAGTTTTGCTTTCAAGTCTCTAGTCAAGTCAAGCTTTTTATGGGGTCTAATCCAAGTCCAAGTCAAGTGTCAAGTCCTCATTTTTGTGGCTGAAATCAGATTCACAACCCCATCAACCCCTTCATATAAGGCACATACTTCCTGCATTGGCACTCAACATTGGCATTGGACATAAATGAGGTGCAGAATTGTCCAATGTGGATATACTGTAATACTCTGGATACTGGGCTCAAGTTACAAGTCAAAGTATCTAGTCTCAAGTCTACAGGTTAGGGTTGTATGTGTTGTGCTGAGTTTTGTGGGATTTTCTGTTGATGGCAAATACAATAGCCAAATGTTAAACTTAAAACAATCACTTTAATCACAATAATACCTGGGACGGTCTTGTATGACCTACTGCATCTTCCATGCAGGGCTCTGTACACTCACTACTCAGCCTGAGTCTGTGTATAAATGTGTGTGTGTGTGTGTGTGTGTGTGTGTGTGTGTCTGTGTGTGAGGGGTACTGGTGGTTGTAGATGGATAGGGGTAAGATAGTGGTACAACCAGAAGGAGGAGTTAGTACAAACACAAAATACAGTATTTTCACTGCTGGTCACTTCTTATCTATTGCACAGCTGTGTCCCTATCACCAGGAGTGACTGAACACCTCTCAGCACAACCCGATTTTCATATTTCTGTGTATCTGTGTGTGTGTTTTTCTACCTGTACGTGTGCATGCGTAAAATCCATCAGTCTATTGATTCATGCTGTGGGTGGCAGAGCGGACACACTGAGCCTGCCTTTTAACTAAATGATGTAAACACTTCCCATTTAGCCGAGATGACTGCTAAACTATTTCTTTTGCACCTTAATGAGACTGTTATTACTCCTCCTCCATCTGTTCGATATTAGACTGCACGCTGCACTTTTAGCATTGATATTAGTTAGCTCTAATAAGGAGTTGCAAGGAGGAGAAGAGGGGGAGGTTGGAAGGAGAGAACATTGCAATAGGGGTAATAAAATGTGGGAAATATGGAGAAAGGAAAGGAAAAGAGAGGAAAGGAGAGGAAAGGAAAGGAAAAGAAAGGAAAGGAAAGGAAAGGAAAGGAAAGGAAAGGAAAAGAAAGGAAAGGAGCTGGCCCACCTCTGAATTGGCTTTGTCCTCAAAGCTGCATGGCAATCCTACATCAAAGCACCAGCCTAAGCAACCACACACATACATTATGCAAATACAGATGCACATATACATTTTGCATGTGTACTATTTGCATTTCAAACATACTTACATTTGTATTTGAAACATATTCAACCAAACACCCGCAAATAAGTCCTAATCTTGCTGCATTGCTGACATGGTTGCACCCTCTGAAAGGGAGTTGAGGCTGATCACCATCATTGATCCCAGTAGACAGCTATACTCTCTCTATCTCTATCCTTCTCTCCATCTCATATGGTGTATGAACAATCATGCGATTGAGATTTATGCAAATATGTTCTACATGTAGTAACCTAGTTCACCAAGTAACCTAGCAACACTAGAATCAGCTGGTTATAAGTGTGCACGTGTGTGTCCATCCCACTGCCTGTCTGTGATTTGCATCTGTGGACACAGCTGCAGCCAGTATCCATGTGCAGCATTTGGAAGAGTTTGAAGTGGCCGCGTGCTGGGAATCTGTCTACAAACTGGTCAAATTGTGAATACAATTAGAGCGATCAGTCACACTGCATGATGTTAATTCGTGAGTCACACTCTTTCTGATTTGTCTTTGCAGTTAAGTGTGTCTTGCTGTGATTTTTGCTTGCCCGTGATCACCTGTCAGGTCAAATACTGGGTCCAGGAAACATGTGTTTCTGTAGATGTTTTTGCTTTTTTAGATTGAAAGTTTATTCTTGACCTGAGAAACCATATTTGACAAAAGTAGTACGGAGTCGGTGTAGTTGCTGTTTTGATCATATCACATAATCTTCCTCAGCACATGGACTTTGCCATTTCAGTTTTTCTTGGTACTTCAATGACTTTTCGTCCATGTTGGCTTGAAGGTTGAGAATAATTCTTGACCCTGGAAACAGCGGTTGGACAAACAGTCTTACCACAAGGTCTATTTCTTTTCTTTTTCTGTTCATCCATGGTGGTTATTGCTTCTCATGTTAATTAAACTGTTGTTCCTCTGTTAATTCCAAACAAAAGCGAAATGCAAAAATGCTTCCCTGCTTATGCAGCAGAGGAAGGCCATACCCGAATGAAAATACAAAACATTCATATTTTAAAGTTATAACCCTTAAGATTTTAGTTGAGGAGTTAGAGTTGCGCAGCTCCTTCTTGTTCCAATACTCCCGGCAATATTTAAAACTGATCTGCTTTTTAAAAGAATGCTAAAAATGACAGTCACTATCAGAGCTTACTTTGGGGACAAATGCATTGCGCTTCTTGTGGCTGCTTCACAATCAAAGCCACTCTGTGTTGAACACTTTTAATATGAATGAATGAATAGGAATAGGAATAGGAAATGTCATTTTCTCTCAGTAAACAGTGATGCTGATAGCAGTTAGATAAAATAACAAACAGTAACACTGGATTACGTGCATGCAGTATTTTCTGTGAATCCCTTGTGCGTTTGAATCCAGAGGAATGGTTGACTCCGCCATTAACAATTAAAAGTACTGAAGAGTGATTAAACAATGTAAACACATTGAATGGCTGAAAGAAGAAGATTATAACTTTAATGTGCTTACATTGCCAACTGTGTTACATCATTCATCATTCAGAAGTGGTGGCACTTTAAAGCCACTAAACTTTATGACAGTGGGAAATCACTTTGAGCTGCTGTTTGGTGTATGTGTACATGGCTACATGCTGTGTGCCTTGATTCTTCTCTAAGCTGTGGTTTCTGCATCTACCTTTGATTTTCTATCAGGAGAGTTTGTAATACAACACAACATGACCGACAAGAGAGTGAAAGGAGGAGAAGCGACGCATTGAGAGAGTGGCAGAAACAGGGAGCGATGGGTAGAGACAGAGAAGAAAAGAGAGTTATGAAATGATAAGAAGCAGGAGGGAGAGAGGAGGGAGGGAGTGATGGCCAAATAAGAGCTACTGTGTGTATATATGCGTGTGTTAAAGGATGAGTGCTCTCCTGCAAGAAGGTTAAGCCGAAATTATACTTTCCGCGTCCGTGAGTACACAAAGGTCTGCCAGGGTCCATGTGATGTAAATTTTGTCATCAGAGGGTGTAGGCTCTGTGCGGACATCCAATTTGTTTACGCTGACACCGATCTACTGCACACGTGTGGAACGAGTCCTCCACGCGCACTCCAGAAAGTAGTATAAACAACGTCCGCCTGGGAGTATATCTGTGGCTTAAGGACTAATGTCTAATGAGTGACTCTCTGAATGAGCCTGTTACGTTATCCTTTGTTGCCTTTGATCTCTGTTTACCCCCATCTAGTATCCCCAGTAATGTCCTCACATGTTATCCGAGGTAGAAAGGGAAAATGCAGGCTAATTACAAGCGAACAGCACTCTGCTAAGTGGTGTTGGTATTTTCCTTCTCATTAAGTCACAGTCAGAAGCCCTCTCAGGCTATTTTCAGTGGCGTAAACATACAACTAAATGTATGTCTTCATCGTGTTCAGCCAATCAAACTGATGGATTCTAGATGAAGGTAGGTTGTTTTAAAGAAGAAAAGGACATACATTTTGATATATGATGAGTTGGATTTTCTTATATGTGTTTAGGCTCCGAATTTGAATTTAAGTGATTTTTTTTTTAAATGTAGCGTTGAACCTGCATGTCCTAAGGGGTCAGACTTGTTTAGCTCCTGCAAGTCGCCAAATGTCAGTTAAACCGAACAGTTTTTTTGTGCTAACATGTTGTAAGAGACGGGGTGAAGGTGAAAGAATGAGAGATACGAGGGGAAGAAGTGGAAGGGAAAAAGCAGGTTGTTCAAGAAGGATGAGAGATGGGAAAACAGGGCAAGAGGAGGAGAAGACTGGGGGAGCAAGACAGAAGAATTGCCCCCTAGACACTCCTCAATTTTGCCCTTATGATGGTAGCATATTTCCCATGTGCTGTGGCCATCATCTCTCTCTTACACACACATTTGCTCTCATACTCTCTCTGCCTCTCGCTCTCGATCATTTCCTCTCAGTCTTTCTTGCAGCTTTTCTGCTACATTTTTCTCCTCTCTTGCTCTTCATTGCCCCTCAAAGACATTTCAAGCAACAGTCAATTGTCAGCGGCTTTCACCAACGCCTATTTTTATGTCCGGTGTGTGTGTGTAAGAGTACACATGCATGTGAGAGTGAAAGTGCAATGCACTCATCTCCACCATGTTTGTACATTAACTCCCGCCCATTCCCCCCTTGAAAATCCCCAGCTACAAACTCTTCATCCAAAATAGATTTGAAAGCATGTACCAGGACAGCAGGTGCATTGCATTTTTTAAAACCTGAAGCCATTATTTTTTATTCTTTTCTTCATATTTCTTTTCACTTTCTTTCTGTGTCTGCGTCTCTCTCTATATGCACAGAGCTGACGAGCCTGGCGCTGCAGTGATATTTTATGGGTCCTCTTCCGCGGGTCACCCTTGAAAAAATGTTCCATCTTTCCCATTATCCTCGATTCTTTCTGGATCCTGACGGGTTAGCTACGGCAGTCACCCGGCAGACAGGAGAGAGTGTGTGTGCGTGCATATAGGAGAGAGACAGTGGAAAAATGAAAATAGATCATTCATGGCTAAAAACTGAGAAGTGCAAATCAGTCCTTCTGCCAGTTTCCCAGCATGCCTGTCTCGCTGGCTGGTGAAGAAGGAAGCGCATGCCAACTCACAGCTGAGCCAGTCCTCTATTATTTCCATTCCCATATTCATACATTTTACTATTGTCTGTTCCGCTCTCCATTATGGATGTGCAGAGCTCCAGTGGTTAATGGCATCTTTGAAGTCTACTGTACTGGCACATATGCACATGAACCAGACTAATGAAAACTTTCCCATTGTTTGACTACAATTCTATAAGGACTGTGAGCAGTTCACTTTCTCATATTCTTAAATGAGTCGACATATCTGCCCCTGACCATGCTGTAGCTTGGTTCATTGTATCGACAGTCAAACAAAGCCAGTATTCAGGCACACAATACCCACTGCTTTGCAGCGTTAGCCCATTTCAATATAAGCCAAGACAGTGGCTCCAAATGATTGTCTGCTATTGTCGGTTGTTACTGGCTAGTAGCAAAAAAAAAACTATTTCAAGCAGTAATTTGTGACATTTTTTGTATATTACAGGAATAGTTGTACATTTTGGGAAATATGCTTATTAGCTTTCTTGCCAAGACAAGATCGATAGCAGTAAAGTAAATATTGAGCCACTTAGCTTATCTTAGCCCCAAGCAAGTTTTGTCAGGTGCATAACCCTCCAAAAAACGAGATATAACATGGTAATTAGTGAGCTTTAGAGGTGCTGGTAGGCAGATTTAGTTATTTACTAGTTACTAAGCTAAGCTAACCAGCTGCTGACCGTAGCTTCATATTTACTGTCCAGACATGAGTGGTATCAAACTTCTCATCTAATTCATGGAGAGAAAGCAAACAAGCTCATTTTTCAAAATGTTGAACTATTTCTTTAGCTTGACTTTGCTTCGTCCAATTGTTGTAGTATAATGTTTATTCAAACTATTCTCCGGAAGTGATGCTTTCACCATCATCAGGTTTTTCATGCCAGTGTAATCACTGGCCCATTCGCAGCTGTGCAACTATCAGCGGACTAGCGATGTCTAATCATATTCATTCAGGTGTGCAGCACAGCCATTATAACCTGACGCTTCTCACTCTTACTCCGTTGATACGCTGATGCCACAGCTCCCTCCACCACCCCTGTATGTGCTATAATTTTGGTATAGTTTATTTAACTAAGATTTAATGTTCTGCACGTGCTGCACACATGAATGAACCCATTGCTGCTCCAACAAATTTATCTGTCTTTCTACCAAACTTCAGTTGAAATCTGCAAAGAAATTTTGTTCAGACCGACAAAAACAAAGGTTCCTTAAGTGAGGTCAAAATTAATTAAAAAAAACATTTTTCATATCAGATATTACAGGTGTTGAATTTACAGTATTTCACTGATGTGAAGCATCATTTGACCCACAACTTGCGGAGATGGCAGAGAGAGGGCAGGCTCAGCTGTTAGCAAAGTGGGTCAGAGCAGCTGGCATGATCGCATGAATATTTAAAAATGAAACTGCTCCAGACTGAAACCTCTGTAACAATCACGCTGATGCCAAGCAATGTTAAACAATGACAGCGTGTTGTACAGTCTCAGCTCCCTACTGAGCAGCAACTGAATATTTCTGACTACACAGACAGGAGAGGAGAAGCTGTCAAAAGAGGAATGGAAATATATACAAAACAATAACAAAAGAAAAAACATGGAGTACAAGCGAGAGGGAGATCAATTCAAATAGCGAGTATAATGCAAAATGTAATTTTGCATTTGAAGAGAACAGTAAAAAGTAAATAATGGATGAGGAGGATTCCAATACTAATCTACACTGAGAACAATTATGGATGGCAGATAGACCAGCTGATGCCAAGAGATGAAGAATGGAAACAAACTTTGCAATTAACTCAACACAGAGGAGTGCTGACAGGCAGAGAGCCAGACGGACTGACAGGTTAAAAAAAAAAAAACAAAGGAAGGAGAAGAGAAAAAAAAAAGAAATGAGAAGAGTGTTGCGAGGGAGAGACATGACTGGAGGATGGATAGAAGTAGGTCAGGAGGAGAGACTGAGAGGAGAGATGGATAGAGAGAAGGAAATAAAGGAAAGAGAGACCCAACAGTCAGCTGCGTCTTTTTTACCACACTATCTTTTCAGTTGTCTTTGTCTGCATGTGTGTGTCTTTTTAGCATGTGCACGCACAGCCACACATTCATGCGCGTGTGCGTGCGTGTCACCGTGATTGACAGCTCCTAGCCAGCAGCCTGCTCCAAAGCCAAAGACTTCATAATAAACAGAACATGGTTTAATTTACTCCTTGAGGCAGAGCGGCGCTGCTCACTTTGCTATCTATTCATAAACAGGGACACACACATGCAAGTACACTGCAAGAAATATCTGTCTCAGTGAGCAATTTGGTTTAGTATTCAGACTTAAAAGTGGATCGTTGTTAAAACAAGTAGGGCTTTAACTTCTTTTACTTTTTATTTAATTTTCCAGCACTGAGTGGTGGAAATTCTGGATAAAATGAATATGAAACCCAATAAAACATAAACAAACGGCACAAGTACACACAATTTCAGCACTGGCTTCCTCCTGATCCCGCCTTTATCTAATCCAAGTACATGGGTGTAAACGGGCACAGCAGACAGCGCCCTAAAACCTGTAAAACAATGGGATTCATGGGTGATTGGCTGAGTTGCCAATCAAGAGCCCACACAAGGGAGGCTGGCCCTGATTGTATTTCTTGTATTTCAGATACTTTTAGCCAGTCTATTCCACTCTTTTAAGATATTAAGTATTCATTTAGGTCTAATATTTGTGTTATCAACACATTGCGGGAGTTTGAGCTGTGACTTTATTTAGCTTCTTCCAGTTTACATCTAGCCTTAGTACAGCAGCCTCTGTAGGAGATATTTTTTACAGTGAAAAGAACACACACACACACATACATACACACACATACACAGAGTCAATAAGAGGCGGCCCGGTCCACCCAGGCGCCACGGCTGTCTGAAATCTGTCCACGGTAGGATGCTGACTCGGACAGGCCTGTCGTCACGGCTACACCAATGATACGGCTGGATGTGGGTGAGCTTCCTGGGTGGCGGCTCTCATTCAGCCAATCAAGGCAAACAGGCCACGCTCTATTTAATGATTATCCCAGCATCTGTCCCCTATCTCTCATCTCTGTGTGAAAGCCGGCAAACACACCAGCGCAAATGCACTTGTAGGAGCTCAGTGAATCCCATCCTGCCGAGCGGCTCGATTCTGGCTTTCATGGAGTAATTTCATCTCAGTTTAATCAAATCTAGAAATGACGTGCATTATAAACAGGCTGCGTGCCCGTGATTCATCATATAGTTAGTGGAGAACGTGGTTAATAGAGGATGTGATTACAGCAGCAGCAATTAATGCCAGTCCAATAAAATACATGATTATCACATTTGGAATGTAATCTCAGTTGTTAACCTTGTTGTGAAAAGAAAGGCAATACAAAGATAGGCTTTCCACTCTGTTTACTTTTACTTACAGCAACCAGAGTGTGTGGGTGATAAGGTTTACATTGTGCCACTGTATTGCTGCGGCCTGGCAAGGTGTATTGATTTCATTTCCTGCATCTGTTTTGTGGAGAAGATCCCATCCTCTTCTGCACTTTGATCCTTTTCGTGGCATCGGCAGGGTTGGTGTCTACCTGGCCACCTGGATGTTCTGAATCTTATTATTGTTTTGCCGGTGCTCAAACAATGAAATCACCCTGCAACTGATAGCACACACGTTTGTGAATATGCCTGGACGCATGCCAGCGCTCTCTATCTCCTCTGCATTAGGATGCAGCTGATCGATAAACACACTGTTTTCTTCAGCTGTAAATCACGTGAATGCTCAGCGGTGGTGGAAGAAGTACCCAGATCCTTTACTTTAGTAAAAGTACCAATACAGCAATGTAAAAATACTCAATTACAAGTAAAGGTCCTGCATGAAAAATTGTACATAAGTATTATCAGCTTGATGTAGTTAAAGTATTGCAGTAAAAGTAGTGGTTTGGTCCCTCTGACTGATATATTATTATATATGACATCATTAGATTATTAATACCGAAGTATCAGCATGTTACTGTTATAGCTGGTGGAGGTGGAGCTAGTTTGAACTACTTTATATACAGTTAGCTAGTTTAGTCCAGTGGTTCCCAACCTAGGGGTTGGGCCCCTCCAAAGGGTCACCAGATAAATCTGAGGGGTCGTGAGATGATTAATGGGAGAGGAAAGAAGAAAAAACAAAGTTCTGATGCACAAATCTATTTTCAGTTTGTGGACTTTTTGGTGAAATATTGGATCATTTGAACATTTATTAAAAATGAAACCATGTGAGAAGTTTAGAGGGAAAAATCACTATTTGGTGGAGCTGTTAACAGCTCATAGACATCTGAAATGTGACCCCGACTACACACTGGTTTCATCTTTAACAATGTGTTGTATTTTAAAAGCTTGTTATATTATCCATTGTGTCAAACCTTCATCTGAAAAGTAACTAAAGCTGTCAGATAAATGTAGTGGAGTGGAAGTATTACTTAAGTACAGTACTTGAGTAAATGTACTTAGTTACTTTCCACGACTGATGCTCAGAGAGTCCCTGTGGGCATGGATGGAGGAATAAGAGACAGACAACAAGGAGTGCAGGGCTGATGAGTAGAACGATAAACAGGAGAGGGAGGTGTGAGAAGCGAGAGGAGCTAAATGGGAGAGCGAGGCAGAGACTGAAGAGACATGGTGAGAGAGAAAGAAAGGCTAATATCCTTGATTTATCAGCCCAGCAGCCTCTGAGATGAATGAGAAGAAGAGAGCTGTCTGTGGCCGCTTATTGCAGCCCGCGGGATGAATGCTCACTATTGCACTGTTTGTCTTTGGTTGGGTAAAAAATGAAGTGCAACATCAATAAAAATGTTAATCAGAAAAAGAAAAAAAAAACAACAACATTGTTTTCACTTTCAATTTATCAGGCCACTTGATAGAAGACAGAAAACAATCTGGACATAAATCTACAAAGTCTATTTCTTTTTGTTGTGATTCATTTGTACTGTAAGTCACACCATGAATTACACTCCACTGCACCTCCCACCTTTATGTCTCACACAGATACACGCAGTGCAAAAATATCAAATAGTTATTTATGTCTGCATTCACTCAGGATCATATTTTTGAAGGATTATACCAGTTTTGTCATGTTACAAACCCCTACAAATCGTGTGCATTTGCATGTGTACATTTTGTGTATTTGCCATGGAAGTATCAGAGGATATAAGCTCACCATGTCATGGTTATTTTGTGCAACGAAACAGTAAAATATTACTGATCGAAAAACCGAATACTTTAATTTAAGTTGATAAGATGAATATTTTTATTCATAAATACAGTGTGTTCACTCCTGTTTCCCAAGATACAAGACCTAAATGGTTACTTCTTCTGTGCCTCCAGGTGAGACCGGTGCAGCCCTGTCACGTCCACAGCGCCCCCTTTCGGCCCGGACGGCCCACCACGCCCCGGCGCCTATGAAAGGGTACCATGTCAGCCGTAGCATGTCCCAGCATTCCTCCAGTGGTGGTGGAGGAGGCCCCTGCCACTGCACGCCTGAGGACTGTGACGGCCCGGGCAGAGACTACTACCAGGGCCACAGCGATGGCCACTATTATCCTCCAGGTGGTCCTGCTGAGTCTCTGGCACTGGAGAGGCACCATTCCCACTCCCACTCCCACTCTCACAGCCACTCTGGTGGGGGCACCTTCCCCCGCTCCCACCCCAGCCAGCACCCACCACTCCAGTCGTTTGACTCTTGCGAAGAGTGTCTGTCCTCAGGTCATGGGGGTAAGATGCACCGCATTCCCCCGAACCTGATGGATCAGTTTGAGAAGCAGGTACCCTTCCACCCTGATGGCTTCCACACACTGCAGTATCAGCGCACTGCTAGTGGGGGTGCTGAGCAGCGCAGCGAGAGCCCCTCGCGCATCCGCCACCTGGTCAACTCAGTGCAGCGTCTCTTCGCCAAGTCCCATTCCCTGGAGGCACCATCCAAACGGGAATACAACGGCACAAGAGGAGGAGGGGACTACCGTGGCGAGAGAGGAGGAGGCCACAGGAGTGGAGGGGAGGACGGCGGAGGCCACTACTCCGGCCACCAGTCTCGGTCTACCAGGAGGAGCAAGTCTCGAGAACGTAGTAAGAGTGGGGACTCGCGGCACGAGTCGGGAAGACGCCACCGCAGCAGGACAGCAGGCTGGTGGAGCTCTGACGACAACCTGGACAGCGACAGCAGCTTCCTGGTGAGCGGGGGCAGACGGGGGTATCCCAGTGGACACGAGAGCCTGGATGCCGCCATCCAGGAGCTCACCATGAAGAAGCCCAAGGAGCGAGGGGGTGGGCCCGGGCCTGGGCACGGGGAGTGCATGGCCTGTACCACAATGGCACTGGCCGGGAGTGAAGGAGGAGGACACCACGGACACCATGGCCACTCCCTGAAGAGGAGCACCTGGTCAGCCATGACAGTGAGTCAGGCCAGGGAGGTGTACCCTTCCACCAGGAGCGGAGGAGGCTATGACAAAGCCCTCGTGCCCATTGAGAGCAAACTGAAGGAGAGGACCTTCCACTACCTGCAGGTGTGTGCATGCCTGAGTGTCAACCAATGTGTGTGTTTCTGTGTGTGTGTGCATAGGAGATATAATCCAGACACTGTATGTATGTGTTTGATTTGTTATTCAGTGCTGGCCTGCCACGAAAATAGCAGAAATATTTCTGTTAATATTTCTGTGCAAGACTTTGCATTTTCCCACAAAGCTTCCATATATAAGAAAATTGTAGCTAGTAGGATATGAAGAAACTGTTCTTACATAGAAAATTGTTTCTGTGAATCTGTGTATGCAGATTAAATTTTCCTGGGACTCAAAACAATGATTGTCACCCACACAGAGATTATTTACCGTCTCCCAGTTTCAGTCGCCACACTCTTTCTCACAATCCAACACATGCAACTTTCTCCCATTTCGTATACATGAATTCTCCAAAAATGACAAGCTAATGGCTGTTATAGTGTACCTGCAAAGGCAGCCGAGAGAGCTCTGACACACACACCTACACACACACACACAAACAAGCACTCACCAATCTCCAGCTGTGCTGAGGTAGAACTGCCATGCAGGCTGTGTTTCTACGGAAACAGCAGGTAGCCACAGGAGTCCCTGGTGTTTTTCCAACTCTCATCCTTTAGACACAGCTGAGGTCTGCTGATAGAAGAGAGAGAGAGAGCAGGGTTGTGTGTTAGTGTTTTCAAAGGACAAACCCCACACAATTTGCTTTTGTGCCTTAGGCTACCATCACATTCACACCTTAAGACACAAAATGAACTTCCCCGCCGCAAGCTTTTCTCATATCTCCAGGCGTCACTTGCAGTCTTGTGAGGAAGGACGGAGAGATGGTGTGTCGAGTGAATTTTGTGCTGTGCTTAGATGTGCTGAAGTCAGCCAGATTGATCCATGGCTTCAGAGGAGGCAGCTTCCTGGAGCTGCAGATATAGAGCTGTCCAGATCTACTCCAACAAGACTAGACCTCAGGACAAACAGCAGCACAGGTGCCTTATTGAAGCAACAGCTCATAACTGAAACCTTGTCCGCTCTCAAAAATGTAAGCTATTGCCAGGCTGATGCAGACACAGTGTGTAAAGACTAGACATCATAAACTCAGCAACTGACTTTTAACTTTGAAAACTTTTGAAATCAAAAGACAAAAAGGTTATACCACGACTGCTCCCTTCAAGTCAGAACAAGACAAAGTAGTCTTCATCCCAGGTTACCAACTGGGTTTTTGTAACATTAATATGCACTATATACAAGCACATATTGACAAGTCCACACTGGGCCATTGCTCCAGTTTGCAGCACAACAGCAAGAAAAAAAAAGTGAAAACTGAAGGAACAAAAATGAGTGAACCTTCACAAGTCTGAATTACTGGGGTCAGCAACAAAAGGACACATGCAAGGTTTTCTCCCATGGTGTCAAGGCCAATCACGATGTGCAGCATCAGAACTCTGCGCTCTCCATTCCCTGAGCCTTTCCCTTCCCCTCGGCCTGTGTCTGATAGATAAGGAACGATAAAAATGAGAATATAGACCAAGAGTGAAATGAAGATGGAAACGGCAAGGGAGGGAGAGACAAAGATAGAGCGGGGAAAAGAGCAAGGGAGAGGGGATGCAGAGATAGCAGAGCAAGCTGAGGGATAGAAAAGAGATAAAGGAGGTGATGGTAGCCAAGGGGCAAAGCGAGAGAGAGAAAGAGCAGAATGAGAAAATGAAAGATAGTAGAAGGTCAGGGGGATCGGGAGATTAGGCTGAATCTTCTTTTAAGTGATGACCTTAAAAATACACACTCAGCTGGATGCCAAACCCTGAGGCCTCGACTGTGTATGTCAATGTGTGTAGGTGTTTCCATGTGGTCACATGCATGTGCGGGGCTGCACACCTCACAGCATTTGCAAAAACTGAAAGAGTGAGGGGTCTTTCAGCACAAGCAGCTGCTGTTACCTCCTGTTAGCTGGTGCAAAGTTTTCATCATAGTGGAAAAGAAATGGGATCAGATCGTATCCACACACACATTCTCACATCCACATGCTCTCTCTCTCTCTCTCTCTCTTTCTCTCTCTCTCACTCACAGTCACACACACACACACTTCATAAGTGTATGAACAAAGTTGTTAGGTATACGCATCTGCTTTTGAGAGCCAACCCTGATGTCAGCTTCAGGCTAGCCTCTGTTTCTAAATGTTTCAGTAACTCTCATTGAATATTTCATTCAGCTGTCTTTCTGAAAAAATGAAAACTTTTCCTGTGGTTTATTACCCATTTTTAAGGACATATTGGCATCCGCTACAGCAGTAGTTGAAACTTTAGTGATTTTAACAAAGTTAAACAACAATAACTTCATGAGCATACAAAAAACTACAGCTCCCATGAAAGTTTACCAACCACCAACACTTTCTTTTTTTTCTACTTTTTAGCAGTAATCTTTAAACGTCTACACTGTTTGCTCCTCTCTGATCTGTTGTTATTACAGACATGTCTGAACAAGCCACAGCCCCTCGACTCAATCATGGATAGGTGACATTTACGCTGTGATGGTCTGTGGGCTTGTGGGAAATGGTGTTTATTAAAGGCAGCTAAAAACAGAAATATTCAGTAGACAGCAATATTAGGTCCTTATCTAGACAAATCAATTGAATTACACAACATACTAATGACAAAGGCCATGTTCCAAGGCTGGATTTGCATTAAATGTCATGTGATGAGGTTTTATTATTTCTGAAAAAGAACCTGTAAATTCTCTATATGATGCAAATTAAAGCTGCACCAGACATGCTGATTTTCTGCGATTTATATACTGTTGTGATGTCGGATGTCTATGTTAAACATAGCCAAAGTACCAAAATTTGAGGTGAACATGTGTAAAAATGCTCCCTGAAAGTCAAAAGCCACGGCTTCCGCCTGTAGTCTTTGTTTGTAAGGTTGTTACTAACATTGTTCCACAGGTTGCTTGCGTTGTCCACTTGTATATTTTGGATCGGATTCGGGCTCGAACATGTACGGATGTATTTGAGAAGTTTTGAGTGAAGAACAAGAAAAAGAGGTGAAATCCTAATACTATTGTTTGTTTACATATAGTCTCTCGAGCCTTTCGGAAGATAACCAATCAGAACAGAGTAGGCTCCTCGGGAGGGGGGCCTTAATGCGACAGGAGCTAAAACAGCCTGTTTCAGACAGAGGCTGAACTGGGGGGCTGCGTGAAGGGCCAGTGTAAAGAGTTTTATGAACTGTAAATCATGCAAATACAGTATATACCGATAGAGCCCCAGAATACAAATATAGGCCTGGAAATGTGCTTGATACATTGTAAAGCCAAAGGGGTCACTTGTAGCAACAAATCCACAGACAATTGTCAGCCAACTCTGCAATTAGCCACTTTTAACTCAATATTTTGGTTTTCCAGCCCATAAACTTTAGTCACATTAAACCTGTTTCCAGCCGCAGGCATTTCTTTATGCTTCCTGCCAAGAATTAAAGGGCATAAAGTTAGCGCCTAGCTGGTGGAGACAGTCAAACATCTCTAAAGAGCCAGAGCTTTTTCTCAGGAGTTGGACATCAAAGCCACATCAGAGCTACAAGGAGAGTGAATACTGGACTTACATTTGCCAGGTGGCCAGATCCACAACCCCAGTGTTGTATTTTCAGCTTGTTCTACTGCCCCCAAGTGGTCAAACAAATCAATGAATGCAGCTTTAAAGACAGGAACTGTCTGTTTCATTGTCACTGTCTGTTGTCCAACTCTGTGTTTTTCATTGATGTGTTTTTCATTGTACCCCACAAATCCTAAAATTTTCTGGAATATCAAAGTAATTTTGAGAGGTGTATTTCAGGCAGAGACAATCAGGGAGTTAAATTAGTTCTTAACATTTTAAGTGATCTCATATGTACTGAACCTCTGAAAGGTTAAGTTTGGGAATTTGCAATGATGCAGACATGGCTGAGAAGCCACAGCTACATATGACTACTGTATACCAGGAGATCATTCACAACTGCATTTATTGTATTATATGTCATTTTAAGCTACATTTTTAAAAGAAAAAACTACAACAACAAACCAGAAAGGAGCCCGTTTCTAAAAGTAATGAAAGCATTCTGATATGAAATACTGTACATTTTACATGAGGGCCACAGTGGGAACCTGTCATGTCATTTTAGTTTGTTTCATTGCTCTTCATCAGTTCACTGTGTCTTGTCCTCCTCCTTAGTGTTCTGTCTTCACTATGTTTCTGTGTGTGTGTTTTTCATTTTGTTTTCTCATCAGACTTTCATTCCTCTGCCCATCTGTCTTCCTGCTTCCTGCCCGCTTAGGTCTGTTATTCTGTTTGTCTCCTTTTGTCACCCTGTACATCTGTCTGTCTCTCTGTGTGCCACCTTTCCTGTCTGTCTCCCTACATTTTGCCTGTCTGTCTGTCCTCACTGCTTTACTCCTGTGTATTTGTTTATTTGCTCTCTGCCTGTCGGCTTACTCTGTTTTTCCTTCTCTGTGTCAGTGCTTCTCTAGCTGTCAGAGTTTCTCTCTTTCTGTAAGTCCCTTTGTCCCTTTCTCTCTTCCTCTTTCTCTCTCTCTCTCTCTAACATCATCTCTCATGCGTGCATGTATGTGCATGTGCGTGTGTGTGTGTGTGGGTGTGTGTGTGTGCTCTCATGGTGTGCATGAACATGCCTGGTGGCTGAGCTGTGCTGGTGCGTTTGCTTTACAACCCAGCACTGTGTGCACATACAGTATATGTGATTGTATGTCTGACTCATCACTGTCTGCCTGTTTGAGGGGTGAAATATTTTTCAGTGATGAAAAATATTTCTATTTTGAGAAGTCGTTTGACTTTGATAACAGATATTGGGAAGAAGCTGCCACGAGTGCAGTGAAAACACTTTCAATATCTCAACACTGATTTGCTCACATTGTGATTAAATGCTCTTGCCTTAACAGTTGGTGTAGAAGAGGAATGCATACTTACTTTTAACTCATTTTAACTGTGTTTAACCCATAAATAGAGACTCTTACTAAAACTGAGTATTACCATGTGGCTACTTTACATGGTTGCACTTCTACTCACTACATGTTGAATTTTCAGATTGATCGTCATTTTGATGGTCATTTTTATGCTTATCTATGACGGTGTGGATGTTTGCATGAATGTGATTGTGTCTCAGGTCCCTTCAGAAGACTGGGGAGGTGGATACGGCGGTGGTAGCGTTCCCGACAGCGGAGGGGAGATTCCGTGCCGACGCATGCGAAGTGGCAGTTACATTAAGGCCATGGGCGATGACGATAGCGCTGACTCGGACACTAGCCCCAAAGCCTCGCCCAAGTCCACCCTGATCGCTCAAAGGGATGCCTTTAGACGATCTATCAGCATGGATCAAAGGTCAAATTCCACAAGTGGAGTGTTTATGTTCATGTTGAAAGACCCTTGCACCATACCCACTTGGGCCCAGCACTCTATCTTATAAGTTAGCTGTAATTAGATTACTACCTATACACCCATTTAATGTTTCTGTAGAAAACCTGGTTGCTCCATTTGAAAGCTGACATTTCATCATGAAAGGAATTTTTGCATTATGCCGTTTTATTGTTGCTGAGCTCTAGAAATGCCGAAATACATGTCATTAATATCCCTCCATTTTAAGTTGCAGCATAAAAGCAGCACCACATTCTTTAACTCTGCTGTTATGACTCTAATTCATGTTCACCACTTTTACTAATGTGGTGTATTATTACATTTTATTTTAACATTTAAATTGTCATCACTCAGAATAATAATAGAATAGAAATAGAAAAATAGATCAAATAGAAATGTGGCATTCATTTTCCAATAGTATGGATACTGTATAGTATGGATACCTTCATGTATGTTCCCTGGGGTCTGGGGTTTGTCGTTGGACTCAAAACTTCTCAGATTTAACTGTACTGACTGCAGATCCAACATGGAGATATATATTTATAATACTATAAAATGAAGAAATTAAAGTTAGATGCATTGCAGCTTTTCCTTTGATATGAATGCAGCATTACAACACTCAAAATGACCACAGCTGGCACAGTCATTGAACATTACTCAGTGATATTTTATTGGATAGTTGTGGTTCGCCAAATGGTGTACTGCCTGTTGCTGAATGTGAACATGATGTTTTGACAAAAAGAGAGCAAATGGCTGGAGATTTTACATCCATAATATACTTAAGCAAGAAACTATTGGTGTCATCACAGACTGTAGTTGTTAAAGTCATCAGTAATGCTGATTATATTTGTGTTTAATCCAGGTACTCATGTAAGCAGTGTACTGACTCCTATCCGAACAGCCGAACCACACCCAAAACCCACACCCGCTCTCGTAGTTACACCCGCTCCCTGACCAGCTCACAGGTAACAACTAATGTGCTTTGTTTTTTGGGGATGTAGGTTTTATGTTTTGCATTAACCAGAGGTCATTCTCCCCACTGAAGCGTCTTGACAGGAGCGTGCCCTAGTTTCTTTCACTCTCACCTTCCCTCTCATCCTTCAGCTGGGAGACACGTTGAACCGCCAGTTTGAGGCAGTATGTGAGACCATGTTCGGGGAGGTGGAGTCTCAAGCCGTCGAGGCCTTGGATCTTCCGGGGGTGTTTCGCACTCGCAGCCACAGCTATGTCCGCGCCATCCAGGCCGGCTGTTCCCAGGACGACGACTGCCTCTCCGTCTTCTCCATGTCGGGCCCCCAGGGAAGCATCAAGGGCGGGGCCGGTGAGTGTGTTTGTGGGATTCGATCTGTGTGGTTGTCTTTGGTGTGGTGGCAACCTGGTGGGAGACACAGTAGGACAAGCCAGTGGGAGAAGGAGTTTTATGACAGCTTGTGTCTGCTTACCTCAACAAAACAAGTTTATGCATGGACACACACACACACACACACACACACACTCAAGCAGTGCACAGCTGTATGCAATGTGTGCATCCATTTTCAATTTTCAACCTTTTTCTGCTCTATTCCCTCAATTGCTATCATTTTTATCCACGCTTTCTGCAGCACTTTCTTTGTGTTTGCATATACTGTATGTGTGCAGGTTATAAGCAGTGTAAGTCACTGTTCTCTGTCATCTCGGTGCCTCTCTGTCTCATCTCTGTATCTCATCTCTACCATCATCCTCCCCAGTGTGATCGCAGGTTTCTCAGGCTCAGTAATAGGTACAGGAACACTCATGATTATGATGACAGCTCAATGTCTCCAGCTGTCTCTTTCCCACTGTCTCACTGTCTTATTGTCTCTCGGCCTCATTTCTTTGCCTTCTCATGCCGCATCTTTCTTGGTTTGAAACACGTTTGTTTGTTGTGCGTTTTGTCTTCTCTCTGATATTTTTGCTGTAATCTTTACCCTTTTCTCTCGCTCAAGTGTAATATACCGTACATCTGCAGTAATTTGTGATTGTGTGTGTCGGTTCAGTAGACTGCAGAGCCACTCTAGTGCTTATATGACTAAAATTTCCAGGATTAGACCAGCAAATCCCCCCCTGAGATTTATTAAAGCCTCTGTGAAGTGTCATATACGTACATCTACCACTAACACACATGCTCACTGCACAAACTCAAACCCACATTCACCTCCATACCTATATGCTGACATACTGGGGGTTAGACCATCACGGTAAGGATCTTTGCACTCTGAGACAAGCTGGCTGACAATGAAGGTGCTTGAAAAGAAATGCATTAGTTTGATCCTTTATTCAGTAAAAAAAACTGTGTGTGTGTGTGTGTATGCATGTGTGTGTGTGCATATACATTTGAACAAAGCTGTGAAGGAGGAGAAAGAGACAGAATCTGCTGAAAAGCGTCTCATTTTAATATTTCTATCAGGAAATTGCTTCATCTTCTTAAGAAGCAGAGTTAAGTTAGCTCAAGGGAAGAGGTTTTCTTTTGTCACTTCTGTCATGTCTGTCTTTTCCGCCACTTCGCTTCTCACTGAAATTCACACCAAAAGCTGATTTTTGGTGCGAAGAAATTATGTTTTCGAGTTGCATTTATAAATCTTCTCGTCACATCTTGTATTACCATTATTTCTTAATGTATTTGTTTTCTCTCTTTCTCTCTGTACTGGTTCCTTTGATTTCAACAAATTCCTCTCTTTTCACTCTCTGTCTTTCCGTTTACCTTCTCCTCCCAGTCTGTCCCTTTTGTAAGTATCCACCTCCCCTGCTCCCTGTTGACATATTACCTATTTTGGTTTTAACAGCCCACTATGCCTCTGTCTTCCTTTCTCCCACTCTTCTGACACTTCAGTCTTTCCTTATCGCAAAGGTGCTCCTCCCCCACTCCCGCCACGCATGTCCAAGTCTTCACTCTCAGTGCGAGCCCAGAGCAGCACCGAGTCCACCCAGGATGCATACTTCCAGAGCAGCGGACAGTTGGCTGCAGGCTCAGGCCCCGGGCGCCCCAAACAGCACAGCAACTCCGTGGACCTGGGCAGCTCTGATGGGCCCACGGGTCGCTCCTCCAGAGGCGGCTACTACATCACCACGGGTCCAGGACGTTCCCGGCAGCACAGTAACTCGGCAGAGAGCCTGGACGGGGTTAGGGGTTCGCGGGAGCTGGTGCCCTACGGAGGGGGTCCAGGAGTTGGGGTGAGGGCCAAACACAGCAGCTCAGCTGACAGTTTGCTGGAGGGGCCGCCCAGGCCGGCCAGGGAGAGGGACGGCAGAGTCGGGGGCAGCCTGGGGAAGTCAGTCTCTCTGCCTCAGAACAGCATTGTTTTGTGTAAAGCTGGAGGGCAGGATGAAGGACGTGATGGGAGAAAGTGGAGGCCATCCATAGCTGTGCAGGTGAGAAAGGACAGTTTTATTAAAAATTGGGGAAGAAACTTTTTTTTTTTAAAGTTGATACATTTCTACAATCTACAAAATGTCACAAAATAGTGAAAAATGCCAATCACAATTCCCCAGAGCCCAAGATGATATGTTCAAATTGCTTCGTTTTTCTAACCAGTCCAAACCCGAAGGATATTGGATTTGCATTGTGAACTAGAAAATGTGTGGCACCTTTGCTTGATAAAAGACTTTAATTATTAATCAGTTACCAAAATTGCAAATTTTTCTCTTGATTGACTGATTGCAGCTCTAAACATTGTGCTTAAATAAAAATACAATCCACTTACCCAAGTTACATTTTAAAGAAAAGGTTTGACATTCTGGAAAATACAGTCTGGCTGAGAGTTAGAAAGCTCCACTCTCATGGCTGTGTGACAGTCATGAGTCAGTTATGTTAGCTTAGCTTAAAGACTGAAGAAATTTGCTTTTTCACTTCCTTGCTGAGTGTTGAATAAGAATATACCACTACAGTGTGTGTGTCTGTTAAATATGAAGCTACAGCCAGCAGCTGGTTAGCTTAGCTTAGCATTAAGACTGGAAGCAGGGGGAAACAGCTCGCCGAGCTTTGTCCAAAAGAAACAAAAGTCTACCAGCACCTCTTAAGCTCTCTAATTAACACGTTACGTAAGTAACATTAAGGAACTCCATTATAACCCTTCATAAAAACCAAAAAACTTTTTGAATGTAAAATGTTTTTACACTTCAGCTTTAGAGGTGCTAGTAGGCAGATTTTGTTCGGACAGAGCCAGGTTTCCAGTATTTAAGCTAATCTAATGTAGTTACTGTACAGACTATTGACTGTATATAAATATGGACGTCATGACAGCTCTCCAAAAGTGAAGCGAAAACATCTCAATTGCCCCCTGGTGGCTTCATTTTTGCATAGGGGTAGGACGTAGAGAGGTATCGTCCATATTTATATACAGTCAATGGTACAGACACTTTTTCAATGGCAAGAAAGCGAATAAGCATGTTTGCCAAAATTTCCAACTATTCCTTTAATTTGTTGTGTATGGTGTCTTTAGACTGTGTATTTCAGCAAATACCTCCATGCTCTGACTGTGGTGTTTTGGTGTTTGGGTGTGCTTTTTCTGCTTCAGGTTGACAGCTCGGAGACTCTGTCAGATTCAGACGCAGAGGGCAAAGCTCTTACGGAGGTCCACTCTATAGGGGTCCAAGTGGAAGATGACAAAAGGTAAAATCAAAGCAGGGAAAAAGTATCTAGTTTTGAAATCTCTTCACAACTTGAGGTGTTTATTTAAGTTCAGTCCTTAATCATGGAAACAAACTTGCAAACGAAGATGTGCTTCTGTTTATTTGCTCATTTATCTCTGCCCCCAAAATATGTGGCTTCATCAAGAGCTTTTGGTCCACCTACAGTAATTTATGTGAATAATTTTAATGTATAATTTGAAAAAGGCTTCATCTCCTGGGCGTCCAACAGTGCAGCCACCTATGGTTGATTTCTAGGCTAGATCCTATTATTTCATTTAACATTTCATCAGACATCACAGCTTGAACTCAGTAGCACTTTGTTCCAAGAATGTCTTGTTTTTCGCCATTAGTGACTGTAACCATGACTACTTCAAATCACACACTCGACATGACTTTCATACGTGATGCAGCCCTTCTCCTAATTATATCCAGCATCGCTTACGAGTCACATTCACACTTATGCATGCAAGCGCTCACAGCATCACATACTCCCAAACCCCGAGCAGTGTGTGATCATGCACCTGTTAACAATATCCCCCACCTCCTGTAATCATCGAGGGTGACAGTGTGACATCGGGGGAGAAAACAGAAGTGCAAAAACGGAAATCTGAGTCACACCTCACACCTCATCACACAGCAAGAAAGGATGAGGGGAGGTGGGGTATAAACTTGTAATCGAGTAAACACTCATCACTGAGTCCATTGACATGACATTTGCATACACTGGTGCGTCATATGCCAGAGGATTTAGCAGGACTTATCACAACCGAGGGAGTAGTAGTGGCTGCAGTGACAGCATGACTATCTCTGCTCAAATAGGAATGTGAAATTATTGGAAGAAAAAAAGAGAATTTGAGAAAGGCTTTTGCATGCGATACTCCGTGTGACTAGAAGGCTATGGGCCTGCTGTGACTCCCTGTGTTGCAGACGGGCTCGTTTCAAGCGCTCCAACAGCGTGACGGCGAGCGTGCAGGCCGACCTGGACCCCGAGGGCTTCCCGGGGCTCAGCATTGCCGTGCCAACACAGGACAAGAGTCTCCAGTTTGGCTGTTCCTTCCAAAGGCACTCATCAGAGCCAGAGTCAGCAAGCCAGTACACAGAGTGCCACCGCACCGTCCACACACAGGGACAGTGGGCCTACAGAGAGGTAAGTCTGCAGCAATGCAAAACTGAGTCCTCCTTGATCAAATGCACGCTGTAGAGTTTTACTGTAAACCAAAGATACTATATGGTTACATTTAGTGTTTGTCACCCAAATGCATTATAGACCCTGCGGTCAAACAAACGTGTTGAATACATTTCCTTCCTCATAAAACGATCGCAAAGCCATTTTTTGTTGCCTGCATTTTTTATATCCATTTTTATTTATATCCGTTTTCTAACTTGCGGGGTTTTTGCTGGCACATTTCTTGCCACATTAGCGCCATCAGCTGTAAATCAGTGGGATAGCATGAAACCTTTGGCAGGAATGTGTACGGTGTGTACACCGTACAGTAAGGCCCTTAACTAGTGTTTACATGAAACTAGTAATAAGAGTAAAAAAAGATAAAAGACCAAGTTGAAAAGTATTGTACACTCAGAATTAATTCAGTACGTTTTTTTGTTGAAATAATTTATAATAAAAAAGATCTTTGTAAAGTATATCTACAAAAGTGGCATTTTAAAAAAATATCAAAAATGTAGCAAGCATTCAAAAGCAGCAGTATTTTTAAAATGACATTTGGTGACTTAATGTCAGAAATATATTTATCACATTTGCCAAATAATACTATATTTGTTGTAATTATTTATCAGTGAGTGCTCCAATTTTGATGTGGTGGCTGTTAGGTGGTTTGACAGTTCTGGGAGGGGTTCAACTATACCTTATGGTCAGATGAAGACCCTAAGATATATCTCTTATGTTATCCCAGGACTTTATCCAGAGTGGCTACACCACGGAGGCCTGCCCAGCAGACCCACGCCCCCACCAGCACCCGCACTTGCCTCCACGTTCCCACTCCCCACTGCCCATCACCTCTGAGCGTGCCTGGGCGGGGACGCCTTCCCTGGAGGGCCCCCGAAGCCTGCCTGACTCGGGCCGGGCTTCACCCTGCATGAGAGATGGAGAGTTCTTCTTACGCCTGCTGCAGACAGAGGTGGAGAGGATGGAGGGCTGGTGCCAGAACATGGAGAGAGAGGCAGAGGAGAACGAACTGCCAGAGGAGAGTGAGTTTGGGAGAAAGGTGTGGAGGATCAGAGATGAAGATAAATGAACAGCTCTTTGGTTTCTAACCTCTAACACTGTGTCTACATGGTTTTTCACCCTAGTTCTTGAGCTGATTCGTAATGCGGTTGGCAGCGCCCAGATGCTCATGTCTCAGAAAGTCCAGCAGTTCTTCCGCCTCTGTCAACAAAGTGTGGTGAGTATTGCATGCAAAATCATGTCAACACACATCACATACGGTACATGGTTTTGCGGAGATTCACTGTCGCCAAAGGCAAAATTAGCTTTGTTGCAGGATCACCTCTGCAGAAATTTCATAGGATTTTTTTGTCTTCACACCCTTTTACACATCCTTGTTTGTTTCTCCCCTCACACACTATATCCCGTCTCCCTGCCTACCCAGGACCCATCCGCGTACCCCCAGCCCACCTCTCAGGACCTGGCAGGCTTGTGGGACCTGCTCCAGCTCAACATAGAGGATGTCAGGGTCAAGTTTCAGGACCTCCAGAGGCTCAAGGAGTCTGGTTGGAGGCTCCCACCTGAAAAGAAGGTGAGAGGTCCAGGGGTCCAAACAGCCTTGGTTTCCCTTCCGCACTCCCCCAGAGCTAAGATGGCAGTGTGCAGAAGAGTAGCGCAGATGGTCGTGCCCTCCAAGCCTTTGCAAGCTGTGAAAGTACAGAGCAGCAAAAGGAACTGAGCTGAGATGCCCATGACTGTGGAGTCTTAAACTGCTAGAAATTGTTTGAAATGCATATCAGCATTTTTAGACAAAAGAAAGTACTACTATTATATTATTGTCTCTAAAGGTTAGGGTACTCACTGAACAGCTAAATTATTCTTGATAGTTTAAGGAGAATTAACGACTGTTTCTCTTTTCCTCTTTTTCTTTTCCATTATCTCTGTCTCTGACCTTTTCTGTTCTTCTCCCATTTCATTTCCTTTTACTTCATCCACAATGCCAATGCATGCTGAGACACTTTTTTTGCTGATATTTTTTTGTTGATTTTGGCTGTTATTTGTCTGTCGTAATATCTCGGTCCATGACTCTTCCTTTTGTGGATGGTTTTGCTGTTTGGTTTCATATTCTCTTCTCCCAATATCTCCACTTTTCTGCATGGGACCCTCCTCGCACAAACCATTTTTTTGTACCAACCAACACGATAACTCCACTGTCCGTTTTCATCTTATATCTACGTCTCAATGTCACCGGGCTAGGAGGATAAGAAGCTTCCTCCTCCCTTACCAAAGAAGCCAGCAGGCGGGGTGAGTGGCAGCCTTCGGGCCGATAGCATCGGGGATGTGGGGGCTGGAGGTGGGTCAGGGGGCCTGGTGGTGCCTCGTGTGGGTGGACATACCCTACCCATCAGGGAGAAGTCCCTGGACCTCGGGGACCGTCAGAGGACAGAAGCGAGGAGGAGGCTGCTGCAGACCAAGCGTACCGCCTCCTTCAGGCAGAACTCAGCCACAGAGAGCGCCGACAGCATCGAGATCTACATTCCCGAAGCCCAGACTCGACTCTGAACACAAGACTGAGGTGTCTCCTTCCTTCCCACCTCGTCACTCACCCTCAACCCTGCAAAGCTGACCTGCGCACCAATCTCAGTCGTTTTCTGAGCCCAGTTTTGGATCCTCTGCAGGTCATTGCTCACTTATCCTCTACCCTCCCCTCAGCATTTCCATTAGTACACTTACCACTACTCCAAATTCAGTGCTCTTGCTCATGAAACAAGCAATGACAGCCATTTTAGTGTCTTGAAAATAGGACGTACTACTGACACAGAGGCCTAGACCTGAAATGGTAGCTAGCAGATATGAGTTACAGACTTTTTTGAGTCTCTGAATTTCTCTTTTTTTTCATTTTGGCTGACAACAAACAACAAACAGTTCACTTTTTATAGCAGTAATCAGTGGAGGTTCACGCAGTAGTAGCATGCCTGTGCGTGTTCACCTAACACTTCTCCATCACTGAAAATAAAGGGCTTAACAGGCACAAAACCTCTGTGTGAGGAGATGACAGACTCTCCTTGATTGAATCCCTGTTGCCATCTTCTGAATGAAACTCTACCATAATGCTATATTTGTTGGGTTTCCGAATCACCACAAGATCTATCCATACTCCTTACTGACGTTATCCGTATGGATGAATAAACATGGATGAAATTCTGACCATTAGTTGAAATGCCCTTAAAATCAGATGTTTGGTAATCCCCAAAGAACATTCTCCAAGCATAGTCAGCTAACTACAGCTTGCACCTTTTATCCGGGTGCCATCTACCACCACCCAGTCGAAGAATATGGAATTTTTTTTGTCTCTCTCTCTCTGTCTCTTCTGCGCTTTCTTAGCCTTCATTCCTCACGTTCCACCTATTCATCGACTACCCTCAGCATTCAGCAGTGAGGCTGTTTGAATGCGCAAGTGCTATTTGTACATAGTGTGCACACTCATGTTTGCCAAAAGGAGCGCTTGCAGTGTAGCATCACAGCCTTGACAGCTAGAGAGCATCACAGACAAAAACCAGAGCCGTTTGCTTTTTATGTAGTCTTTCTGAAGTTTCAGTGTTCAGGGGTTGGGTTGCCGGGAATTTTTAGGGGAATATATTATGGTGGTTTTTCAGGACTCTACTGAGGAGGCCCCCATTTCACTGTGAGACTATAGCACCACCAAGTGGTCAAATGAGGACCCAAACCAACAGCAGTGGTCTTTAGAGAGTTCTTTCCACCTCAGTCAGGAATTAACAGATGCCCTGATGAAACAGCCATGAAAGAAGATTTTTTTGCATAATTGAGAAGATCGGGCAGCGGATCACGATATAAAGGGGGAGAGTTGCCAACGTATTCAGTAGAATCCACTTGCCTAACTTCAAGTACAGTCCTCTCAATTTCACACGCTACTGATGAAAAAAGGAATTATTTCTCAGATCGAAAGAAAACAAAAGGAGTCATGACACTCATTCAATTTAGCTCCTTCCAACCCCCTTCCAAAGAGTCATCAATGAGAGGAAACCACCAGTTGTGAAATTATAGAAAAAACTTGATAGGGTTTGATATGGTAACACATGTTATGAATGGAATCGTACTGTATGTTCGTTGCACTATGTATTCCTTTCCCTTTCTCTTCATTTACTTCCCCAAATCATAGATGTGATGTTTCCACTGAACAAAGTGTAGCATGATTTTTAAAAGCTTTGAGGGGTGTCATTTGAAAATTTATGTCAGAACACATTTCTAATTTAAGTACTCTGTATGGATGTTGCATATAGACTTGCGTGTGTGCCATTGTGAACGCATTGGTAGTGTGAATATGAAGGCTGTGTTTCAGAAGGGACATGTGATGAAGCCCAGTGAATACTAAAAAGTCCAAATCAACCATTTTAAAGAAAAAACAACACATAATAATAAGAAGAATCTTTTAGCATGACCTGTTTTTTTTTTCCTTTTCTAACATTTGGATGGAATGTGTTGGAAAAATGGGATATTTTAATGGGAGATGTATATTTTATAATATAATCTACATTTCTAGATTAGTAGAGACTATTGAGTACAGTATATGTACGAAAAGCATATATCAAATGTGAAATATTTATATAGTATTATAATGATAGATTATAGCATTGTGTGATACTACAGCTGTGTGGCATATCCAGACTCAGTACATGTGAAAAGAACTTCAAATGATTATTATCTTCAGTTTGTGAGTGCTGGGTCAGGTTCACAGGGTAAAACTGGCAAGAGTGTTAATTGCCAAGTATGCTCCTCCTTAGCCCTACTGTATATCTTTCTGTGGTTCTAACAACATATACTGCTGTATCCCCCTCCTTTCACCCTTTTCTCTTCTTCCCTGTATTTCCTCTTTAGAACCAACTACATGTGCCTAACCAGCTATATGTGGAGGTTTCCTTTGAACACAGTTTACAGTATATATAGAAAGATGTGTAAATAGAAAAGTATAACATTTGCAGAGAATAGTGTTAACAAAAATGTTTTTATTGTACTGACATGCCATCATTTGTCTCCCTCACTTTCACTTGCAATACACCCATAAAATTGGCAGATTTTGTTGACATTAATACTGCATGTTTTATGACAACCTCTTTGAAAGATTAAGCATAACCTCGTTTTTGACCGGCAAAAGGAAAGCAAATTTTGTAGCTTATAAACCTTTTTTTGTGATTGAAAAAAAAAAAAATTGACAAGATTTTACAACTGAGTTATTTCAATGATTCACGTCTTTGTACAAAGATTATATCCTTGGAGGACAATGATACTCGCAACCTCGAGACAGCAATCTCAACAGATCAATTTAACAACCTCCCGTGTAAAACAAGCTACCCTGGAAATGAAAAAAAGAGGCTGAGATTCAGACATCATGCTTAATTCATTTGCAGAAGTGTGGGTTGCAGAGCAACCTTTTATCCCCTCGTCTTTCTCCTCTCAAACTTGGTGACATCTCAGTGGTGTTTGACACAGCCCTCATCAAACAAAGCACAAAGACCTGCTTTTATACTGTTACTCCACTGTAAAGGACTCTTGACTCCACCCTCACAATCCTCAAACCTACATACAGAGGGATGGCAAGGTCTTTCCACTACGAGTCGGCCTTGATGGAGGGACACCAGGATTCAAAGTGGCTTTGTTGGATATTTATCCACAGTAGCAACTACTAGGCTACTTCTTCAATTCTTGCTGACTTCGTCCTCTATACTTTTTATCACAAGTTGAGGTGTTAGCCAGCCACCTTGCCTTGAAACAGGTCCATTGTAAACACACTTTTGGTGGTTATGATTTCCATACTTTGAGTTGTGTATTTTACCTACCCATCTGTCCTATATCTGCACAGTATAAATACAGGGGCCTCAGCTAAAAACAGCACCTGATAGTGTATAATTGTACAAACATGATCCAAGCACTCACCAACACAACAGACTACTATACAAACCCTTTCACCTCTTTCTAGAAGTGCAAAAACCCTACATGGACAGCCAGATGGACAAGTCAACTCCGAGTACCTCAGTTTCTAGCAGCAGTGTCTCCGACCCTGACCCAGGCCACTGTCCTCAGGGGATTCTATAACACCACACAACCGATGGACCCTGAAAATACAGGATGAGATCAGTCCCACAGGAATGTTGTCCATATTCCCTGAATAAAAGGGGAAATCACTCGTTTTGAGCCCAGATTCTCTTGTAGCCATTTTCCGAGACTGGAGAGCACCAGAGTCACAGAAAGGAAGTGGTAGATGAGGCAAGAGCTCCATTGTAGCCAATGTGTGTGTGCTGTATACTGTGCATCTGCAACAAACTGGAGCAGGAGGGATGTAGCAGATTTGAGTTTTAGTTATACAAACATTTTTGAGAGGCAGAGCTGCTCTGGAGGAAAAAGTAAAGTCACTGGTTAAGTAAAACCTCAGTGGGAGAAGCCAAGAAACTAGTTTTTCTGGTTAAGTAAATTGCAGAAAGTTAAAATAATAATAATAATAATAATAATAATAATAATAATCCTTAAGATTTCAGTCCTGGTTGATTTGGCAGCACCTGTGTTTACTTTTGGTTACAGCAAATGCAGTTTAACTCCCTGAACAGCTACTTTGTCAGAAATAAGATAGAGGAGCAATCGGTCGGTGTATCTAATTACAGTGCAGCCAAACAAACCTGCATTGTTTTAGTAAAGAAGTCAGTCAAAAATAGTAGCAATCATGATCTGATTTTGTGCTGCACACAGCGCAAGTACTTTTCCACACACGTCATCTGCAGCTTTTGATCTAACAGCTCACTGTGGCTACTGTTGTTATATTACTCCGCGTAATATTTAAAGTGATTTGCTTTCAAAAAATGCACATAATCGCGATTGTCTTGTCTTGTAGACATACTTTTTGATTAGCACTAGCCTCAGTGACAAATACATTGTGTGTCCTGTGACTGCTTAACAATAAAAGCCACCCATGTTGTGGCAGTTGAATGCATTTAGCATGAATGAGCAGCCGTAGTAAATGTTGGGTTTGTGTAGGAAGTAAGTTAAAGGATCAGTGTGTATGATTTAGTGACATATAGTGGTGAGTTTGCAGATTGCAACCAACTGAATACCCCTCCCCTCACCCTCCCCTTCCAAGCGTGTAGGAGAATATATGGTGGCAGCGAAAAAACGCAAAAGGCCCTCTCTAGAGTTTGTCCATTCTGGGCTACTGTAGATACATGGCAGTGCAACACAGCAGGCACCGTGGAAGAGGACCCACTCCGTATGTAGATATAAAAGGCTCATTCTAAGGTAACAAAAACACAACAATTCTTATTTTCAGGTGATTATACATTAATTAAAACATACTTATGGATATTATATTCTATTTCTGCCAATAAATTCCCTTTAAATTCTACACACTGGTCCTTTAATACAGCTCTGATACAGATGTAGGAGTTGACAGTAAACAGTGAGGCTGCTATCAATGAGATAAAATAAGGTTGGATTACACATGTGCATAATTTCCTGTAAAACCCTCATGCACAGGTAGGCAATTTGGATCTAGTACGGGAATGGCAGACTATATTGGATACACACAACATATATATTTGATGGCTATTGCTGAAAAATTGCAGACCATAAATAGTATCAGAAACAGGGTTTGATTTTATGAAAAGGATTATAACTTTAATACTTATTTACACTTTGACGCAACTAACTAAAATTTCTTGTTTGGCTCTCCTCTCAGACATTTTACTTACATGTACCTCCAGAGCAGCTGGGACCCAAGAATATATATTTAACTGAAACTCCAATGTGCCTTTAGCACTGAGGTGTAATTGCATTTGTCTGTGTGCGTGCGTGTATTTACACTGTAACGTTGCTTTACAGTACACACACAGGTAACCATGTGGTTCAAAGACAACAGAGCAATTACTGTGTAATTAACAAAAAAAATACCCTGCCACCCTCACGTTTACAAAAATGTAAATACCTGTTGCCAATGGACATTGCTCTTCTCAATATTACATATATTGTTATTACAGTATGATTAGTATGATTATTGTCATTAAAAGGATTCATTATTGCCATCACTCTCATTAAATGGTGTTGTCAGTTATAGCTATGGGTAAACATTGTTCTGTATTCAAGGGCGAGTCTGTGTACAATAATAAAAAATAGCTTAATCTATGATAACAAGTCTTAAATCGCTGCTACTATGGAGGTGGAGTAGAAGAGAAGCAAACTGACATTAACTCTGGGAAGACATTTTTCTCTGGGATCAATGATGGACACTCCTGTGAGGAGTGAGAGATCACCAAAAGAGGAAAGTAGCCTAAGTGTTGAACAGATGGACTGAACACAAGATCCAAACACAAGACCTTCTTTCTCCATGTGCTTTTATTCCACTCTGAACTCTTAGTTCTGCCAGAGGAGGATAATAACATGAGCATCAAACCAATACAGACTCTTCACTCTCTGTATTCTACTCTATAATGTAGCAAAAACAAAATAGCCCTTCGTTCTCTACTCTCTCCACATCTCCTTTTTCATCTTTCTTGTATTTCTCACTGAACACAATGATTTTTAACCAGACGGGTTTGATACAGCGAGCTTTTCTGTCTTTAAGCTCAGCTTTATTCTTGAGTTCTCTTGTTTTATACATGTTTGATTCAGTGCCAAGACAGCATATTGTACATACAAACATTCAATGCTTTTGTTTTGGTTTTTTTTCTCCTATAAAAAGAATTGACTGGAGCATATAGCAATAGTGATGCCATAAGATATGAACGTTTCATAATGGCACAAGTACCTAGATACACAAGATGCATGAGAACACCACGGTGACCGGGAGATGCAGTCTGAACATATGTTGGACGGTGGTGGAGGGTGTTGCACAGTGAAGTGTAAATTATGATTCAGTTTGTTGTGTTGTGGGTCTCATTTTGTACATACAAAATTTATTTATTGACCTTGTATGTTTTATGGATCTAGATGTGTCAAAGGAGCACGTCCGATAGCGCTGAAGCCCAGAGAGATGGCACACTGTGACGTGGTTTACCCTCAACACAGAATGTAACACTGTCAACGTTGTCAAAACATTTTCTAATGGCTAATATTATTACTATTAATATGATTATTATAAAGCTATTTTAGCGAGTTAAATCAGGGTGCTGTGTCTCCTTTGTCTTTCTTTGTGTTGATTTTCTGACTCTTGTGAATAGTTTAAGTACTAAAAAATATTTTATCTCATGTTGAATCTTAAATTTACTTTGTCTAAGAGTCTTTAGCCATGCTAGCAGCTATTTGAGGCTGTACTTAGGCATAACATTGCTTTGAGCTAAATACTAATGCTAGCATGGCAACACTGGATATGACAATGCTAACATGTTCTCCATCTTCTTTTACTGTGTCAGCATGCTAACATTTGCTTATGAATACCAAACAAATGTACAGCTGAGGCTGATGGGAATATAATTAGCTTTCCAAGAATTTGGTCATAAACTAAAGTACTGAAATAATAGGGGAACATGAAAATCTGTACCAAATTTCGCTCCAGTAGGTTTACACTGAAAACCAAAAATGTCAACCTCACATTAGGGACTAGTACTACAAAAGTGTTGGATGGACTGGCAGACATTGCCATCCCTCATCTAAAAAACTGCCAGCAGGGTGAAATTGTTTGTTTCCATGACAAAAAGGGAAAAAATAACTTCTTTCAATGTTTAAAGGGCCAGTGTGTAAGATTTAGTGGCATCTAGTGGTGAGGTTGCAGGTTGCAACCACCTGAATACCCCTCCCCTTCCAAGTATGTAGGAGAACCTACAGTGGCCGCAAAAAAATGCAAAAGGCCCTCTCTAGAGCCAGTGTTTTGTTTTTCCTTTCTGCGCTACTGTAGAAATATGGTGGTGCAACATGGCAGGCTCTGTGGAAGAGGACCCGCTCCCTATGTAGATATAAAGGGCTCATTCTAAGGTAACAAAAACACAACAATTATTTTCAGGTGATTATACACTACTTAAAATATACTTATGGATATTATATTCCATTTCTGCCAAGTCTGTTCCACTAAATTCTACACACTGCACCTTTAACTTTCCTTATTCCGCCTTATTTTAAAATATTAACTTTATCTAGACTGTGTGGCATTATTTCATCCCATTGATAAATACTCATTTAAGAGTGAATACCAGAGTAGGTGACCTTCAGCTGGATAATTTTTGCAGTGCAGACATACCAACCTGGGCAGCACCCATCACAAATGCAAAGCAGGGGTCAGAGAGAATTTCCATTTCCAATTGTTTCCCATGTCCTTTCTCTGCCTGTATGAACTTCCAATGCAAATACTGAGCAGACCACATAAACCTATTAAGGAAGGTTAACCAAGAGGACAAATAACAATTTAGCGCTGGCATTCTGAGTCAAATGCACAATCCTCTTGGGTATCCTTCCACCACTTAGGCCCTAACCTAGATTGACATATTCAGGGGACATTTTTGTCTATTCACGCCATAGTCATGGCAATGAACTGCTCCCGCAAATCTAGCCTACTGCCACTAAATATAAGGTGTCAGCTGAGATTTAAAATGTTAGGGTGTGCAGAAGCAGCCTCAAGATGAGAGAAGTAGGTTACAATCAAAAGTCAGCAGACTCAGCAGATGAGTAATGGCACTTGCTGAAAACAAAAGTGCTAACAAGTGCTGCACAGAATCATCAAACACGACCAAATAGTCATCCAGAAGTACCCATGTTATCTTGTTCCCCGTCATGGCTGTACAGTGTATTGTGCAAAAAGAAGTGGTTCACTCACACTTGTGTAAAAAGACATTCTTAGACTGATGAGACCTGAAGGATTCTTAAAGTACCATCAGTCACAGAGGAGACAACTTTGCCTCGTGACTTTGCTTTGAAGGATTCTTGAGGAAAGTGGACCTTGAACAACAGTATTTTAAAGTTTGCCCTGTTGTTCAGTGCTGTTCCAAGTTGTAAAAACTTCTGACCGTGGTTTCTTTCCCCAGAGCTTTTCCTCAATAGCATTAACCTTTGAGCTCACTGACATATTGTCACACAAGCATTCACCTGACAAATCAAATCATCTTTTATTCAACCATTTTAAAAGAAAGCTGCATAGCAGATTCCACTTTTCATTCACAATCATCCAGTCACTAAAAAAAGAGCATAAATAAGAAGCATTGAGACTTGAAACTTTAAGTCCTCAGAGCAACAAAAGAATCATTGAAGAAGAGTGTTCCATCCTTTCATTTTAGCAACAATACTAATCATTACACAAGCGTTGTCCCTTCAACCATAGTGCATAAGTTTCCCCCTTATCCTACAAACATAATAAAAACCTGAGTTTTTCAAATTCTGAATATTCAACCATATAGCTTCAGGTGTTTAAGGCTCACAGGATACCATCCAGTTTAAGTGTCCAGGCCTGACCTGGGGTGTAGGGCAGTTCAGGCAAGAGGACAGTAAGGCCAGCATTGGGGTGGACTGGGGACCAAGGTAAGGGGTTAGGATTCCCCAACAAGGTCACCTGAAGAAGGGACAAAGATCAGTGATATAGTGACAAAACTCATGTTGTGGACTTAATCTCTTTCTTATCAAGGTTTTACTGTCAGGTTTTTATAATGTGTGAAGACAACATAAACATTATCTCAGTCTCTTTACCTTCGTGGTTTTTGATGTTTTGGGTTCCAACAGTTGCAATGTGGGCTTGGGGGGTTTGGCAGTCACAATGGCATAAACAGAGGTCCCCTTAGATGTATACCTAGAAAAAATAACAGCAGTAACAGCATTATCAGTAATCTGCATATCCATATTGAATCAATCAAACTTTATCCTAAAAAACAGCTGCTCGTTCACATCAGGACCAGGGAGCTTTGGCGAGGCCAATTCAGATCTTAAAGTGAGAATTTACACTGTTTTCAGTCAACTTCTGTCCACTATACACTATGTAAACACATCACGAGGTGCATTTTTTTGCAGTTCTGCTCTCAAAAGTCTGAAAGCACAGGATCACAGAGTGATTGTCATGATTTAGTTTTCCCTGCTTCTTACCAGATTTGTACAGTAGTGTTCTCTGCCTGGACCCTCCAGGGTTTTGAAGCATAGATGGCCTCCCCGTTGATCTCTAGCCAGGCACCAACTCCCCGGAGCCTCTCCTCAAACACTGCTGGGATCATCCCGTCAGGAGTGGGACCCACATTTAGAAGATAGTTACCTCCCAGTGCCACAGTGTGAACCAGATCCTGGAACAGGGGCGTAAAGGAGTAGGAGGAGAGCGAGCCTTCAGTCACTTTCACAAGACACGTTACTGACTTCATTTTTGGTCAGTGTTCTCTTGACTAAGATGACACAATCAAGGCAGTAAAAAACAAAACCTATTAATAATCACAGCTCAAGTTATATGTCAGCAATAAACACAGCCACAGCAGATAACAATTAGAAAATGTATCCAAGTCAGGACATCAAAATGTGCATCTATTCACCTCATAAAATATGTGTACAAGAGCAGAAATGGCCCATATTCTATGTGTATGAGAGTCGTACAGAAAAGTGGTAACAGCTGAGCTGTTATTACAGATTTGGTGACCAAATTTACAATTAGACAATCACATATACTCACCTCTATGATAGTGGATAAGCCCATTAGTTCACTCATCTTCATGTTCCGACGATAGCCCCAGGAAAACGTGTCCACAGATGTGCATTTCTCCCACTTGTGCTTTGGCAGCTGGCCCGGAGTATATTTGTCTTGACAGTTATAATAGCCACCATGTTTACAGGCACAGCCGGCTCCCCATCTGTCATTGGTCACAACGGTATCCTAAGACAGGGAAGACCTGATTAGCACACGTAACCTTGCTGAAACAATTAGTAGTTGAATAGTTGCACACAGTTATGTATTGCTTCCTTATCATAAAGACACTTGCTTTAACAGGGCTGTCATTGTAGAGCCAGGCCAGGAACTGGGTGGAGTTCCAGTAGGTGTCAGGTGCTTCCCAGTCCCCATCAGACCAGATCAGCTCAGGTCTGTACCTGCAAGACAAAAGGAAGCATGTTGCATGAACGTGTACTTTTATACAGGCATATGTCAATTCAACTGAGTATGACTAAATTATGTGCGAGTGCAATGAATGAACAAGAACTGCAATTAACTGATGTAGAAATGTAAGCAATACACACCTTACAACCATGTTATAAAGCTCTGGCAGTAGTTTATGCAGCACAAACTCCTGTGTTTTGAATTCATTCTTCTTATCATTCAGGTAGAGAGGGTGAAACCACTCATACAAGGAGTTGTAGAGTCCATAGTGCAATGACCTAAACAAGGAAATTACAAAACTATCAACTGTCAGGTCAGATGTAAGATTATTAAGCAAAATCCAGGCACTAAAACAGAGGAAAGTCAGCAGCCGTGATGGCATCTTCAGTGAAATGATAAAATAAACAAGCCACAAATTCAGCAACACAACAGTGATTGTTAAATCTTATTCTATCGGGCCAGTTATCTGGAGCGTAGAGATTTTTTTTTTTTTTAATCTGGAAATAAATTTGACTAAACAATTATCGAGGCAAGTGCGAGTAAAAGCTCGGGGACATTATTAACTTCCTCATGCAAAAGTCAGATTTTACACCACACTATCTATTGAACAACAGCGATATCGTCACCCTCACCAATAGGCCTTTTTACAGCAGATATTCTGACTCGATATGATGATAATAAAAGCACACGATGGCTCTGTTCTTATCAAGTGCCCAGGTCATGACAGTGTGACAGGGAGCCAACATGCACAATACCAGGACCCTGAAACTGAAGCAGCTGAACTGAATTTAGCCATAATTAATTTTATTATTTACACCTGTGCTTTTACTACTGTGAAAAAGGCCTGTAGACATATCCACCAAATAGTGTCTAAGAAAGAAATTTGCCACCTGAACAGGTAAGGGTGTAGATTTAGGGACATTTCCCTACCAATGTCAAGTCTTTGCTTGTCCCTACCAACATTTTTACCCCTCTCAAACAATCTTGCCATTTTAACGACTCATAATGTTACTGATAAGATCTCTGCAGTTGCCACGTGTGTTTTCTGCAAGAAGTGGGTTATTATGATAAAGAGTGAAAGAGCAAGATATGTGGGGTATCTCAATTTGAGGCAGTAGGTGCTCGTTAGTTCTGACATGTCGTTTAATTAAAGAACTTTATTACTGTAGGCGAAAATTCCTCCCAAAGCAAATTAAGACATCAGGTCCTTTTTAAAAAACTGAAACTTCATAAGGATCAATCCAAACATTTATCTCCTTTGACATTATTAGGATACATATCTATATAACCCCCCCCCCCCCCCTTTTCAAAGAGTGGATGAGTAATTATTGTATATGGGTCATAATAACACGGATCATTTATAAGATAAATTAGCTGCAGCTTGTCCAACTGATTTGTTTGTGAATGTGTCATTTCATTATGAAAATCCTGTCACCAGCAGCCCGAACAGCACCTGCATTGGCAGATGTACGATAATTATCAGATTTGTACGATAATTTTGCCGTCTGTACGATATACGATCAATAATGCTGAAAGTCCCGTAATGTATGATAATTTGATCATTTTGTGACACCTGTAGCTGTAATCAGTCTAGGCTATCTCATTTTAATTCATTTCCCGACATAATCAGGATAGTAAAATATGGATCCTATATCTGTGTTTACAATGACATTGTGTTTCTATACATTTATTGTCCTGTTGCAGTTATTGTGGACATCTATCATATGTCAATTTTACTGATTACATCAGTATTATAAAATGTAAAATATCTCTAACATCAGAGAACAATTCTTGCCTGTTATATCAGCAAATACATATTCAATAAAGTCAGGCTCTTAATCTAATCTACGCCCTTCATTTATTGGCATTGTTTGTACTTATGTGTTTGTGCATTGATTAGTATCAGGACACTTTCTCTGAGCTTCATAACAAAACATTTGAGGGCCCACCGGCTGCGCACTGCCTCTCCCAGGTCTCCCACAAGGTCCCTGTGAGGTCCATTATCAACAGAATTCCAGTTCCAGGAGTTTGGAGACCCCCAGTTAGTGAATCCTTCGTGGTGTTTGGCAGTCAGGACGACGTATCTGTGAATAAGAGAGTGGATAAGTGAAACAGTTGAAGTGCGCGAGCAGGATCAGAGCCAAGTCACACAATACAGGAAGTGAAGCTGTATGCCTTAAAAATGATATACTCACTTTGCACCAGAAGCCTTGAATATGTCAGCCCACTCCTCCGGGTTGAAGAACTGGGCGTGAAACTGGGGCGCAAACTCCGGGTAACTGAACCCAGGCGGGTAGTTCTTTGACATGTAGCTCACACATTTCTGGTCCGGAGGCTGTTGGCCCTGCCAGTGCCACCAGAACCACTCACTGTCAAACCCGGGTACAGAAAACACACCCCAGTGGATGAAAATGCCCACCTTCGCCTCGTCGTACCATGAAGGCAGCGGTCTGGCGTCCAGACTGGTCCAGTCCGCAGTGTAGCGAGTCGCCGTAAGAGATGCGAAGGCACTCACAAAAACGAGAAATGTTACGGATCGCATGACTTCACCGGGTTATAAACTCTTCTGGCTGTGAGGACACTTTGGTGCAACAAGGAAGTGAAACAGTTTAGCGTCGATATGTCAACACGTCTACGATGATGTGAAACTACTCCACTAACAGCTATCATAGGCTGTTATTTCACTTTTTGTTGTGACCATGGATGTTTCTCATCATGTGACTGTAATCACATGAATTTTATAACGTTTTTCCGTGTTTTTTTTTAAATAAAACTTTATTGAACAAATCATGTCCAGATGTATGGAGGCTGGACAGTGACTTTATAATAAAACCTGAACTGAAAAAAAAAATATTTGTATTGAAAAATTTGTATTGAATATGAATGTTACTAATTATCTTATTTCATATATATATATATATATGATGATTTTTTTTTTTAATTCTGACATTTTTCAATAAGTATACAACTTTTTTCAATACGAGTGTTTAAATGCCAATGTTTTTTTTTCCGCTCAGGTTTTATTTTCAATGCCAAATTTTATTTTTAATAGCAAAACTTAAAGTCGCTGTCCTGGCTCCACAGTCATTCACATCATTTGTGTAGATCTGCAAAAAATATTTTGGGGGAAGGGGTGGTAAGGGGAACTACTTCACCCTGTGTTAATAGTCATATTGCCATGCAAAATATATCTCAAGTTTATCAAGTGTGTAAAGACATAGTGTCGATTAATTACTAACCTATGCAGCACTTGGACTGCATTGTAGTGTGCAGTGTGGCACCACTAAAAAAAAAAACAAATGGACACTAAAGATACAACTGTAAAGTAGTTTTTGTCTCAATACAGACTTCATTTGCCTGTTTGTTACCTGCGGGCTTGGGCTGAAGAATTCAAACACTTGCACATAGTTTTTTGTATTGAAAAATTAATAAAATTCAAATTCCATTTTACTTTTTCCTTTTGGCTTTATGGTCTTATAACCATTTACAATATCATATGGCATACAGCAGCATACATATTCCAATAGTCCGGGTTGTGCTGGGGGAAAAATTATATCAGTTACTTGCTTTGTATCTTATGGCTGCAACAGCTGATGGCAAAAAAAAACAAAAAACAAAAAAAAACATACATGTGAAGTTATAAGGAGCATGGGTGCCATGCACTGTTTTTTTCTTCGTTTTCAGGTAAGAAAAATGTTGTCAACTTTTGGACCCTCACCAGTGTGCACCATAATAAATCCATGGTGTGCACCGCTGCAAATAATCATTGCACAGCATGATCTACATAGACAGACACGTTAACTACCAAATCAAACCTATAAGCCTATATGCATTTCAATTTGAAACGTCTCAATAATCTGTCACTCAGATTTGACAACAAGTGAGGGTCCTGAAAAGTTTCTCTTTTGACATTTTGAACCAGACATTTACAGTATAACATGCCGGAGAAGTTTAGTCAGCCTATTGAATATCCTTCTGATATAGTTCATTCAAAAATGAAAAGATTTACCATCGATTTCACGTGCATTATAAATACACCACCCACAGTGTTCTGGATAAACATTGAGCATTTTATAAGGAGAAACACTGAAAAATTGATCCAATAACAAAAACTTTTTTCATTTCGCAGGCAATAAAATGGACACAGATTGTAAGTTCGTTGTAGAATTGATTACGTAAAATAAAAAGAAATGGATCCACTCCAAAACAACTGGACAACTGTACCAAAACCTGTTTATGGCACCACATAGATTATGATGTGAAAACCTAAACCCGCACGGTGATAAACTTTAAGGGCGCTGTCTTGGAACACAGTATCCAGAGTTTCACTGTATCCATGTGTCCGGGTCATTCTCGTTCCTGCACTCCAAGTCCGTGGAGGACTGAAGCTGCTCGGGGAAGGACGGGTCCTCTGCTGGAGCCTCCAGCCCGGCCCGGAGGAGTGAATCCCTCCGCTGAGCTCTGCGGCTGTAGCCCAGCCTCTTCAAGGTCCGCAGGGTGGTTGCGTGTGAGATGGGTTTCTCTCCGCTGCAGTTGTACAGAGCCTGGATCTGCGCGCTCGTAGCCTGGCTGTTAGCCTCCACCACTCTCTCCATCCTCCTCTCACCGTTCTCGTCGACGAGGCGTTTTCTCCCACAGGAACCCCGATGACTCGAGGTCTTCTGCTTCTCACGCCATTCCCTGTAAACTCGAGATACCGCAGTCTTTGAAAATCCCAACAAGTTGACTGTTTCCGAGATGCTGCAGCCGGCGCGCCTGGCACCCACTATCATGCCCCGCTCAAACTCACTTAAGTCTGGCGACTTCCCCATGTGTCACCGTTTAGTCCAACAGGCGGATGGGAAGCGCCCTGATTTTTGCTAAAAGCAATGCTCAAGCTCAAGTCATAAATAATATTCTTCTTCTTCTATTCTGTATTTGGGGCATTAGATCGACGAAGGCTTGTCGCCCTCTTCAGTTAGCTTCGCGATTTCTTACAATTTTTGCTCACCTATGTGTTATATAAATAGCCTATAGTAACACAGAAAAACAGCTGTGCAATCCCTGCAACCAGCACTCACAAACACACATACTGAGAATAAGGCAGTAGTATAGAGATCCTCCATCAAATGGCACAGATTTAGTGCCAATTATTACACACGTGTGGTGTAGCAGTTTCTTAGTAGTGCCTCTTATTAAGATGGATAAGAAATAAACAATCAATTGTAATTTTTTCCCTTTTAAGTGTCCTTTCACACAAGAAATCATGGGCAGAATGGCTAATTTAGAAAGTTTCTGGGACCTGTAGAAAAAATGTCCTTAGCTTTGGCTTTTCACACTGTATATGGTTGAAATGAAGAGGAGAGTACATCACCATCAACATGCAATTGTTCATGTAATTTATTTTTATAAAACCTTATATAAACCTTTTCCACAGTAATTAAGGCAAGATATTCATCGAAAAACTATTTTTTCAACTTTTAAAGAAGCAATATAGAATGTTAAGAAAATTATTGAGATTATGTGTTTATATGTCAACAGTATTCTGAGACATCTAATATTACACAGCTAACAAAGGAGCCCAGCTTTTATCCTTGCAGTAAAATACCTGAGAGAATGTGGTCAGCCATGAAATGCTGATCTTTCTGTGAGCTCTGATAGCATAGAAAATCATTTTTTGGACCCTGGCATTCAAACCTTATTGTTAACTTCATTTACAATTGAAAACACACCCTTGACCTAAAACTACTGTCCTTATTTTGTTATGACTGGTCTGGTGTTAGGCTACTCCCTCCAGTTTCAGTGTCCAGGCATTTCCAGGTGATACTGGCATAGTAGGCATGATGACCATCAGCCCAGCTGTTTGTGTCACTGGAGCCCACTTCAGTGGTACATTAGGATAGTCCAAAAGTGTGACCTGTGAATGCAAAAGATAAAGTATGTAGAGTTTATGATTATGACAAATTAAGGTAACTGGAATTAACGTTATAGGCATAAAGGTGTAAAGCTTACTCTTGTGGCCTTAGATGTCCTGGGAGTTGTGAGTTGAAGTGTTTGTTTAGGTGGCCAACCAAGAAAAATGGCGTAAACTGTACTATTTTTGGCAGTATACCTGTAATGGGAGCCAACAGTGTTAAGAAGCAAACTACTACAGGATTTACATTATTTTACAACATAATTAAATGACTTTAAAACACAATCCCACCAGACTTGGACAGTGCTGTTCTCTGTCTGGACCCTCCAGGGTTTGGAAGCATAGATGGCCTCCCCATTGATCCCCAACCAGGCACCGAGTCCCCTCAGCCTCTCCTCAAACACTGGAGCAATCATACCATCTGCCATTGGCCCGATATTCAGCAGGTAGTTCCCTCCCATTGCCACCACATACGCCATGTCCTGAGGAAAGGAAATCAGATGAATGTGAGCTCACCAAGTATTAAATCACAAAATGGCTGTACATGACCTACTGTAACCTCCCACCTTTATGATGGACGGCAGGTCCATGAGTTCACTGAGCTTCATGTCTCTTCGGTAGCCCCAGGAAAGGGTGTCGATGGACTGGCACTTCTCCCATTTGTGGTCTGGAAGTTTACCTGGAGTGTACTTGTCAGCACAGTTGTAGTAGCCTCCATGTTTGCAGTAGCAGCCCTTACCCCACCTGTCATTGGTAACCACCACATCCTACAGAAAGAGTAAGCCCACATCATGCCAGACCTCATGAAGTAGATTTTTGCACTTTTGCAAACTGCAAACCCTTTTACCTTGACTGGGCTGTCATTGTAGAGCCAGGCCAGAAACTGGGTGGAGTTCCAGTAGGTATCCGGTGCCTCCCAGTCCCCATCAGACCAGATAAGATCCGGTTTGTACGCCATCACAAGGTTCACCAGCTCTGGAAGAGTCTTACGGGCAACAAAATTCTGAGTCTTGAATCCGGAGGCTTGATCCAATAAGAAAAGTGGGTGGTACCATTCATATAGTGAGTGGTAGAGACCCAAACGCAATGACCTGTTGAATGAGAATGATGTTTCACTCTACTTTTTATGTCACCCATTGTGATTATAAACTAATGAAAACTTTCACTTTCAGATTTAAAGAATTCACGCTGGCTTACAGTCCAGTGCGGTTTTGCAGCTGACCCTGACCCCCTGAGAGATTTTCCTATGAGGATCAATCATCATAATTCATAACTTACTTAACTTTGTGGTCTTTATTTGCACATTCCCTGACTTTACTAAATGTAACAAATCCACAGAGATTAGTAATAAGGGATGAAAAATCACCTCCATCACCTCTTCCTGACAGCTGCAGCCAGTTCTCCCACCAGGTCCCGATGAGGACCAACGTCCATTGAGTTCCAGTTCCATGAGTTTGCTGAGGGCCAGTTTGTGAAACCTTCATGGTGTTTGGACGTGATTACCACATACCTGTAAAGTCAAACATACACACATAAATGCCCACAAACATTTCAGGAACAAGCAAATGTGCAGGTATTCTGTCAAAAAGGATTAAGTGTCTATAGGAAAAAGTAAGAGACAGACTCTTATATCTACTATAATACTGCATTCTCAGTATTATACCCTTAATAACACCTGTGACTACAAGCTTATACAAGAGGTGTGGCTGAGTAAGCAAACAGTGCCAACAAAAGGGACGCACATTTTTATGGCACTAAGCAAACACCTGTTGATGCAGGAAGAGAGCTGGTGACCATACCTGGCTCCAGAGGCTTGGAAAATATCTGCCCAGTTGTCCGGGTCATAGAATTCTGCGCGAAACTCGGGCGCAAAATCCGTGTATTTAAAGCCGGGCGGGTAGTTTTTCTGCATGAACTCAACTTCTGCCGCTCGTTTTTCGGACTGCCACCAGTACCAGAACCACTCACTGTACTGACCAAAGCTAGGGACCGAGAATACCCCCCAGTGAATGAAAACCCCGACTTTAGCCTCGTCGAACCACCGAGGGAGGGGTCTTGCATCCAGACTGGTCCAGTTGGCTGCGTACCGCGCTACGCATCCAGGTCCCATCATCAGAAGGGGAAATGCAGATATCACAGTGAGAATGCATGTAGGTCGCTTTCGAAGTGACATGATAACTCACGATTAAAACTGTCCCGATTAAGAAGCTCTTACTACTCGCATATAATCAGACGCAACAGGTGAGTCCACCTCTACCAGTGGCGACAAGAAGCACACAACACCTCTGCATGTTTTTTGTGGGAAGGGCAAACAGTGAAGTCGCCATCTGGTGGCACAGTTGCTACATCAAGGAGGAATGGCTTAAAAAACAAAAAAAACGTTTTGATCTCTTTATAATTTAGAAAGTAGTCAGTTGCTCCATATTGCAAAAGCCTGTGATTTCAGTTGCTAATGGCACACTTTAGATATCTAATGTGGGATTATACACTGGACGGTATAAACAGCTTTTTCATATCATAATACTGCAGGTTGATGAACTACAGCAGAGATATGTACATACTGTATGTCACAAGATTAACAAATATCTGCAAGTGAAAAGCACATGCACACACAAAATTGAGATTAAGGCCAAATATGTTGACATTTATTGCAACAATATCCACAATGGCCCCATTATAACCCAAAAGCTTATTTTATCTGTGAGCTGTAACCATTTTGGACAAAACAGAACATGTAACATCAAGTTACTCTGTCTATCCTCTGTATAATTCAGAAAATATAGAAAGTACTAAGTAAATAAACTAGAAACTACTATTGTGACAACCAAATCATTTCTATATACACAGTACATATAGAGAAATTAAGTGCAAAGATGCAAACATGATACACATTTATGTGACCACATTTATGATTTAAAAAAAAAACATGATATCTATTTGCTCCTGATGTCAAAAGGTTTGAATTTTCTGGTTGTGAATGCATCAATAAATAAGTTAATCATACTGTAATAATTTAATATCAATAATAGTATGGCCACAGCTGGAAACAGTATGGCAGAAACAGTTCAAGGAATGGTTTTCTTCTGAGTACAGTGGACTTCAGATTCACAGTGTGTGACCTACATCAGTACAGACAGCCAGCTGCCTTTCAAGCATCTGTTTCTCCACCAAGTCCTCCACTCTGCCGACCTCCACCTCGTCTACATCGTCCATAAAACTGGACCAATCTGTACCCCCGTCTGCACGGTCCATGGGCTCCGGTTGGCTGGCGGGGTGAACAGGGGCAGAATCGTCATGAGTGGTGGTCACACAGTTGCAGCTGTCGCAGATGCTGAAGCGTCTGAGACCTGGTGAAACACTGGATCCTGTGAAGGTCCGCCTGCAGCTCTTGCATGATACTGACCAGTAGTGTCTGTGGACCTGTCAGTGGTCAACAAAGACAGACAGCAGTATAAATCATAAAAGTGAAAATTCTGCTTGTTATACTTTCTTCACTATACACAAAACACAAGCAACAGGGGAAACCAAATCAACTTAAACAGCAGCTAATTACTGGTTACAACAAACTGTTAACAATTACTGGCTCCAACTGGTTTTGTACCAACCATTATAGCTTAACTATGTATTATTTACTGTTCTCATGCAACCAAGACAACAGGATATAATCTGTACAATACTAGGACAAATAATTGCACTTTTACAATTTGACACAACAATCTAAAATAAAAGCAGGTTAAAAAAGAAAACAAGTGAATTCCTTTTTGTATGACAGCTCGCAACATATTTGTTATTGTTTAAAATTGATTTCCTATTTCATCCCATCACCTCAGCTCAGCAAAATCGGTCTTTGGTCTGATGCACTTCATAAATTAAACTCCACATCTGATTTTTTTTTTTAAACATTATGCCCTTATCCTGCTCTTGTCTTGTATTTTGTAAATACCACACATCAAATCTGCCATCAAAAGACCAGCATTGATTACAGCTGGCAAATAGAATTAATAACAATAGTAATAATTTGGGGAAAAAAACAGAAGACCGAGACTAAGCTGGGGGTTTATGTTGAACAGGGTACATAATGAACAGGCTACATTTACAGAATAGCTGGAATTAAGAGGCACAAACCATCACAAAATGGCATATTAGTAGCTGTGTGATTCCTTCTTTAATTGACTTTTGTAATCAGCAGCTACCATTGACTTAGAAGCCTACAAAGCAAAGTTAGTGCAACATTATCAAAATTAGGCTGATTATCTTGCAGTCAAAGCCACACTGAGTTCTTACACTGAGGGCGTGGCTGCGAAGGTGCTCCTGCCTTGTGAACCTCTTGCCACACATGGGACAGGGGAAGGGCCTCTCTCCTGTGTGACAACGAATGTGTCTCTTCATGATTCCTTTCTGCTTGGCAGTGTACGGGCAATATGGGCACTTGTGGAGTTTCACTGGCACTACCAAGCCATCACCTGCAGGGGGTGAGAGAGGCCAACAGTTCAGATTTACTTTAACAGGAAAGCAGCCTTACTTCTTATTTGAAAATCTACTGAATGCAATATAGTATTAGTTTCAAAATGTATTTTTAAGCTTACAGGGAAATATGTAACCCCTGGCTATTTAATAGAATAGCATACAATTAGTCCGCCTTTCCAGTTACCTGTGTCCTCTCCAAGCCAATCAGATTGGATCTCCATGATGGATGATCCCATATACCCCAAACCTTCATCCATCCTGCCTCCTCCTGTGCTGCTACCTAGTCCTTGGGTAAAGCGCTGCCCCACTCGGTCCCCCAGAGGACTGGGTCCTTCCCCTCTGGCCAGCATCTCCATCAGCTGCCTGGCATTAAAGGAAGGGCTGTATCCCAATGGGGAGCGCTCATTGGAGGGGGAGGGACTTGGGGGAAGTAGTCTGCTATGATGGGGATTATGGAGAGAGGGCCCGGGATATGAGGCAAGGTCTTTGGTATCAGGAGACTCCATAAGCTCCTCATCGGGGTCGTACTCTATCTTTGGGTTCACTAACTCTGGGGTCAAAGCAGAGGATGAGGAGGATGAGAGGTTAGTCTGATCCATGTGCCCCTTCTGTCCTTCACTCCCAGATGCAAACTCCTCCCTGGAATGGTAGTCACGGTCCATATCCCTGCTGGTGCCTGGAGGGGTAGTGACAGGGAGAGACAAGGGAGTTCTAGCTGAGGTAGCAGACTCCGGACCCAAATCCGACCCTCTATCTGCCTCTGCAACCTGCGAATGAGGCTGCGCAGCCCCTGCACCACTGGAGATAGTCGCAGGAGGAGTGCCGCTATCTGCAGGACCCATCCTTCCATCCTGTGCCTGGTTCTCCTTCTCTGTGTTACTCTCTTTGTCCTTGTTGCATATTTCCAAAGATGAGCGGATGTATCCTTTACAAAAGTTCACCAGATCAGTCATCTGCAGGTAGCTGGCTGCTGACATCACCTCAATGACATTGCTCCTGTTCAGGGCCAAGCGGCCAGAATAAAGGAAGTCCAGGATAATAGAGAAGGCATCAGCTGTAACAATGTCCAGAGATGCTGTGCTGTAGCGCTGTCCATTATCCTGAAATGAGATCAAGACAACTCAGGACTTATTTTACATGAAAATACAAATTTTGGTGTTTAGAGAACAAGATTTTAATTTTTTTAATAACTTAATAACTCTTTAATCCGGTTTCCTTTGAAAGTTTTTAACAAGATTTATGAGATGAGATTTAGAGTATGGATTCATGTTGCAGCAGTGGCTTCTTGATTTGACAGATCTGTTCATTCTGGTAAATTAATCTAGTTCTTATCTTAGCAGCATACTGGATGCCCTGCTTTGGCAAGATCAACAATGTAGGGCCCTCAAGACCAATAGGGACTTAAGTGCAGCTGTAACAGTTACAAAGCACCAGCATATTCCCTCAATACTACTGCTGCTTTCTGTTTATTTGTTTAAAGCATCAGTGCCAGAATAAATACTGATAATACTACATGTTTTCTTTGACCAGTTCATTAGATTTAGCATCTAGTCATTTGAATCCTCAGATGTCATGCCCAACATCACACTTGGGGGGAACATTAGCAAACACTAATGTAAGCTTCTCCTACCTGCAGATAGTGAACCAGGAGAGCCCGAAAGTAGCCACTCCCCGCAAACAACACATTACGATGGGCCTTGAAGACACGGCCCTCCACAAGGATGCTGCAGTCACAGAAGAAGTCCCGCTTACGCTGCTCATTGAGCTCAAAAAGCAGTTTGGGCAGATAGCAAGGCACGTCCATGTCTACACCTCAGTGGGCTCTGTCGGGGGAGTGAAAAGAGAGATGCCACTTTGTGAAGGAAACAACGAAAGGATTGGATTGTTTGGTCCTGTAGTTCCAAACTTTTGATCCAAAATAAACTAACCACCATAAGAGAGAGAAAAAAACCTCTGACACCTCAACTTCATTACTGATGTTTCCATCAAGTGTCACATCACCATAGTAGTAATATATTCATTTTTATAGCAAAACAGATACACAGTGCTTTACACAATATCAAACAACAAACAAAAACAGATAGTTTTTTTTTTTTTTTTTAGATTTTATTGTTGAGGCAAACACATATTACACATAAACATTATTCTTTAGTAGTTATTGTAGTACCAGATCAAAACAGGTTTCATGTAAAGGATGCAAGCTTCACGACTGAGTTAACTTATGTGCATTAGTTTTATGCAGTTTTTAAGTCACTGCTGATTAAACATAAAAACAGACACACGTTTGAAAGACATAATATGAAAAGTTGTCTGTCAAATAGCTCTATTTTGTGTTTGCTTACAAGCTAGCTTGTGTTGCTAGCGCTAAGTAGCTAGCTGGCGAGACTTTGTTAAAGAAAACAGAACTGACACCACAGGCTGCACTTTACAAAGTACGTAGACTCACCACGAGCCATAAAAAATCATATAATACGGTCTCACCTGTCTAATTATGCGTCTGAAAGTGACAAAACCTTTAAGAGAATACAACGATAGAGACTAGCAAGGCTCATTGTCCCATTGTCTACATTAGCCAACAACTTCCGCTTTCAGCAAACAATGACGTTTTTCATGTGTCCAATCAGAGGGCGATGGAGGTGTGGCCCATAGCAAAGCTCATGTGAGTGTGTTTAGTAGAGTGCAGAAATTAATCTTGAAAGCCAGAAATAATTGATAGAAGGCAGGATAACAGGTTGCAGGCACTAAATTATAATGATAATTTGGTCTAAATGAAAGCATCTAATTTTATATTAGAAAATGACAGTGTCCTTATCTTGTGGTTAGATCACAAAACATGGAAAAGTCCCAAATCTTGCTCAGTTTATACTGACTGATGCTATCTCCTGTGGTATAATCCTCCTATCCTATCCTCCTAATAATATGTAAACTAATATTTTATTATTTAGCAAAGAATATTTTATTATTTAGCAGAGGTCAGCAGGTTCAACCGCATGGGCCAGTTTTTTCAGGATTTTTCATTGGAAGGTTGTTAACCGGTGCAGTTAAAACACAGGACCCTGTATTTAGTTTTTTTGTTTTTTATTTTTCCCATTAGTAAGCAAGGGCTAACAACTTATTTTAATACTCATCTGGCTAAAAGTGACTCATATGTGAATCTATGTTCTGTGTTGCAGAAGACTAGAGACATACTTTATTGGTTTTCCACACGCGATAAACAGCGGCCTGCTTCTATGGTTGATTGAAAGTTCTGTTGTTGTTGCCTTGCAAACAATGGCATCAACGTGTTTGTGAAGAACAAATCTGTTAGGCTCAAATAGGCTAAAGTTGTGGAATTAAAACAGTGTTATAATTCACACATTAAAAAATTTTAATGTGTGATTTTAATGTGTGTAATTTTGTGCTGGAGGACCGGATACGGCCCACAGGCCACTATTTGTCTACCACTGTTTTATAGGATTATTAAGTTATTTTTGATAAGGGACACAGAGGAGTCTGCATTTTGTATTTTATCTGCATCTGTGTGTTATGATATGTTATGAAATGATGGCTTAACCCTGCTGCATCGTAATATTAATTGTACACAGCATGACAACATGTCCTTGAGCAAGACTGAACCACAAATGAATTAAATTAAAAGAGAGTTTCAACACTGTGATCAACAACATGTAAGTGCTTATTTCCAGGAGGCTAAATAAATGTTCACTAGTCAGCTGCAGTACCATTGTAAATCTCGAAAATATGCATAAAATAGACAAATTAACCTTTAATTGGAGCCACTGACATACCCCCAGCAGGAATGAACATATATGACATTTTCACGACAGGTAAACAACAAACTAATTAGCTGGTTAGGAAAGAAATCCAATAGCAGCATATGGACTAGAGAAAATATATCACAATATAAAACACTGCATTAATACCTTATGTGGAAAAGAATAAAATGTTTTTATTGCTGAGTAGGTAAAATACAAGTAAGCTAATAATCCCACTTAGATACATAAAAGATGGTCATTGAGTTTAGTTTTTTTTTTCCACTTTAAATTTGATAATATTTGAGTTAGGTCTGTTTTTCCCCATTCCAGCTCATTGATAGTGATGATGACAATGACGATGATGTTATGGGGAACCAACCTCAAAGTGTTGCCCCCCTTCTCATACCAAGTCCAGCATGCTGCTGCACAACCGCAGGCTGCTCAAGAATACTTGTTTATTTGTCTACTATTTTGGAGAGAAAATAGTTCCCTTTTTTTATTTTCGGACATAGCAAGAGTAAACAAGTAGTTCCTTCAGTGCTGTGCCACACCCTCTCAGCACAATCCACAGCTCTTAGAAGTGTTTTTTACACTGATGGGTGCCGACCAGGCAACTTATTTGTTTCAGATATTTTCCCATGGCAAACGGGACGAATACAAAGGCTTCGTGGTGGCCTGGAGAAACCACAGGGTAGGCGTACATGAGCCTCCATACTCACCCTCTTTTGAAAATGAAATTTATGGCACCTCATAAAAACTCTTTTCACGCTTATAAGCACTAAATATAAACTAGTATAAACCAGCAGGGTTTGACTCAGTCCTTGTAAACCTGACCTGATGTAGCGTTGTGTCCGGCTGAAGGCAGGCCAACCGTCGGTTGACCCAGCTGCCCAGCCCTAACACAAGTCTATCCCAAAACAAAGCAGAGTTGGGTTGCGCTCTGAGGTAGCTCTGGTTCTGACCTTCTTTTCGCTCTGACTCAGGGAAACACAAGGCCTTTGTTTTGATCATCTGTTGACACAAGGGCAGGAAACTCCCTCTCCACAGACCTCTCACAGCCAAGCAATCACACTGGACTTTCTACAATACTGCCCTATCTGTGTGGCAGTTTAATGCTGGTTTACACCCAGCAACTGTTTAGGAACAAATAAAATTCATGATTTATGATGCGTTTGGACTCACGCCTGTGATTATGATGGTATATGATTTACTGATCGAAGCCTAGTTTAAAGAGTAAATAGATGTAGCAATGGCTGTTATGTAAGGCTGCAGCCAGATTTCAGACCTCACTCATTGTGTGTGTTAGCCATTCTGAGACCCATGGCTGGCACAGAGGGCTCCAGCAGCACCCCTCTGGGTCCCTGTGGTCTGCGCCTCAGCACATAACAGCCACTTAGGCCGGCATTTTCCCAGGCTGAGACAACACACCACGGTGGCAGCGTGAGCCACAGAGAGGGCCTGATTAAAGAGTAGGGACAATGGAGGGAGAGAGAGCCGGGGACCGTGGTGGCATTTTCCATCTCTGCCGCTGTCTCCTGGGGGGACGAAGTATGTGCCGTGAAACGTTTGAATTATCCCAGAATCTCTGGAATTCAGACAGAGGCACCGCGGAGAGGACCCTCGACCGGGGATCAAAGAGCTTTGAAAGGAGTGCGGTGGACTGGTGGTGAAGTCGAGTACATAGGGGAGTATGTGTGTGTGTGTGTGTGTGTATGTGTGTGTGTGCGCACATGGTTGTGTGTGTCAGAAAACTGACTTGAAAAAAGATAAAGACAATGTTTGAATTTAACTCATATTTTCTTTTATGGCTACATGTCTAATATGTTTTCAAAAAAGCCGTGTTTGACTTCTGAAGAGGCAGTGATCTTTGGGCAATGAAATACAGGCATGTGGTGTGTTTATGTGTGTGTGTGTGTGTTGCTGTCCTTTTATCCCTCATGGGATCAGATAATGCAATCATAGCCAATCATTGGGAGTCTAATACAGCGGGCGCCCCTCTTTAGTTTGGAGACGCCACTCTCCTCTGTGGTGGCAGAGGAAGAGGAAGAGAAAAGCGAGAGGGGGAAACCTCATCTCTCTCTTTCTGTCTATCTTTCTCTGTAATTATCACTTAATGTTCCCTCAGTGATCTTGAGACGTTTGTCCCTTCTTCCCTCACTTGAGAGGAAATGTATCACAGTCTGAAATAAATCTGCTAGCCTTTTTATTATTGTATATTTAGCACCAGAGCAGAGTAGTAAATGAAGCCGTCCCAGACCACAAGCTTCCGGTAGCGCAGGGCCTCAACGCTAACAGGCTGTCTTTGCCACAGCCAAGTCCAAAGATCAAAGCCTCCTGTACTATTTACAGTTAGCCAGTCGTCCTCAAACATTGACCTCAGGCAAGTTTTCATGTCTGAGAAAGGCAGCGCGTGTTTGTGCCTGAGCTACATGTAGAGTATGTGGAATTAGTTCACTACACAAGTATGCCTTTCAGCAAGCCAGTTTTGCATGGCCATCTGTTGTGTGTGCTTTTCTGAAAGCGTGTTAGAGCTTTCGTGTCTGTCTGCATCCATATATCTCTGTGCTGTGTCAGACTTTGTCATGGAATTGTCTTGTGTTTGTTTGATGTTAAAACCAACAGCATTGCTTTTATATAAAATAATGTACTTAGTAGGGGCCTGGGAAGTTGTCTCATGGCATTCAACAACCACAATTAGCATCACATATGATTTGTATACAGTACACGGTATACTCAAGATAGGGATATCACTTTTTCACTCCAACGCACAAAGAATGCAAGTTTACAGATCAGCTGATGCAATCCATTAGTTTTAGTCCAGATTCGGTGTTGAGTGCATCCCTTATTTCAATTCATTCATTCTTAATAATAAAAGACCAATAAAATTGGCATCAACTCCCTCAGGAGGCCACCTAATAAAATGATGTCTGTCATAACCCACATCCTTCCTCCATCAAAGTCTTCCTTTCTTTCCCTGCACACTCACCATAATCCCCTTCTGGGAACACTAAAAATTACCCAACAGTGCAGTGGCGGCAAGTTTTCATGCCGGTTTTTAGGAGCTTACGCCTACTCTTCTGAGCTGCCGTCAGAACAAGGTGACAGCTGGATGCCTCCCTGATAAGGCCGTAATCTGAGGTGTAAAGTTATAAGAGGGATTTGGGAAAGTGAGAGGCTGTCAGAGAGCAGCAGCCCCGGGGTGTCTGGGGCAACGTACCACAGGGACAGAGCACCATCTCCTGGGTTTATGTGTCTGTGGGAGCGCTTACCCATCCTGGGATCCAATTTATATAAAACTCTGTATTTCAAGCTGACCAGAACAAATGCATGTGTGTTTCTATTTTGAACACATTCTACAGTTTACTTTCCTTTCAGATGTGCACATTTCTACACTGTACGCCTTTTCTCTAGACACACTGACAAAAATAGAGAGCGGATAGAGGAATTAAGCATGACATGGCTCCATGCAGTAAAAATTAGCCTCCTTCATAAACTTGAATGATAGTCAGCTTCCAAGTTAAATGCTTGAGCAAAACTCGTTTAACAGTGGCTAATATTAGCTGAGTCTTAAAACCCCCAGTCATCAAATCAAGCACAGTCGCATGCATGGCTGAAGGGACAGAGTGGATTAGCCCTGAACTCTTTCATTTTTCACTTTTCCTTTCCTCTCCTCCTCTTTCTCTGCGGCTCGTAAAAGATTGCGTCCTGTGTGTGATGTGGCGGAGGAGTGCAGTCAGAATGAACTGATTACGGACGAGGGCCGACGTGCCTTTGAGTCATGGCACCGAACGACATTCTTCAAGCGCTTAAAAATAGTAACAGTTGGCTTTTTTTCAGGTTTGTTTTTCCAATCGGAGGACTTTGGGGCATCCTCTGTTGGCTTTTTTGGAGACTCGAATCATAACCAGATTTTTTTTTTCCTCAACCCCACCCCCCCTCCCCCTTTTTCTTTCATTTTATTATTGGGAGTTTGTTTAATCTTGTGAAGAAAATTGGCTTAGCGTGGGAAAGGCAGAATTCTTTTGGGGATAGGATTTGTTGTTTTAGAGTTGTATGCATTGTTTGTTTTTTTTCTGGTTGTTTTTTTTTTCTGATTCAGGAAGAAAAAGTGTCACTTAGTGCCAAAACCTCATGAAGTATAGATAAAAAGGAGCTGAGTGAGAGGGAGGCCGCAACACCACGACAAAGATATGGGCTGTCTGAGCAAAGAGCTTTACAAATGACGATCTCCAGGGGGAAAAGGGGGGAGACGACATAGGGGAGGAAGGGAGTGGAAGAGGAGGAGGGAGGAAAAGAGGAGAAACAAATGTGGATAGATTGGTGGGAGGAGGAGGAGGAGGAAGATGGGTATTGGGGGGAAATAACACAGAGCAGTGAGGGGGAGGGGGGAGATGAGAGGGGAAACATTCCCCCTTGCCCACATTAAAGACATAAAAAAGAAAACAAACAGAAAAACATGTCTGACATAAAGAGGCTGGTTTCCGCGGCGACAGCACAATGGCTGCCTGTGGCTCTCGGGGCCCTCGCCGTCCCGTCTGGGGCCCGGCACCAGCGAAAGTCACCGCAGTCACAGGCCCCATCAGCGTGTGTGTGTGTGTGTGTGTGTGTGTGTGTGTGTAACATGGTGAATGTCATCACGGGCCCAGTGCTGTGGGAACCGCCATGAAAGGGACCCCACTCGGAAGCCACAAAAGCTCCTTTCTGTTTCTTCTCTTCGGCTTTTAGCCTCTTTATTTATCTTTGCGTAGGGGAGCCGGATGAGGAGGGAGGACACTCTCTCTCTCTGTCTCTCTCTCTGTCTCTCTCTCTCTCTCTCTCTCTCGCTCTCTCTCTCTGACAGGCAGCATGACCCATCGCTGCAGTCCTGCTGCCCTCTTGACACCTCACATCACAGCAGCCACTATCTCAAACATATATACTGACTGTGTCTAACCCTGTTTCTCTGGAGGTTTATTCACACCTCATATCAGCTCAATCGGATCATAAAAACACAATGCAGGTCTTGGAAATGCCCCACAGATTCCAGACTCCCAGGAACAAACCTGACGTCCCCAGGAATGTCTCGTATATCCAGGTTATTCTGAGTGAATCGAGGACAGGGCCAGACAGGCGCTGCTACAGGTCCCAGGCATTCCTTATGTGTCTGAAGTGCAAATAATTCCCTCATGGGTCCAGCCTGGACAGTGCCAAGCTGCTCTGGTGCCAGTTCCCATGCCAATCCAATCTTGACCCTGGTGACTGAGCGCCGAGCCACAGGCTGACGGCTATAAAGGCCTCATACCAATAAGGAATCAACTGATTTTTTTGGCTATATGTCAATAGCACTTGCATACAGCAGGGCACCATGCAGGGCTCTGTTCACCAAATTTGGCCTTTCACACATTATCTGCAGGAGCTCTAGACAGTGAAGAAACACTTCATTTGACCAATGCTATTTGATCACATTTGAGGAAATATTTTTAGTACATGGCTAAAGTGTTTTACGCACACAACTCAATTTATTGGCATCCGTTCTTGTTTAATTGGCTCTTGGTAAATGTGGCTCACCATCTAGGATTTCATACCTTTTAATCTATATTTTTCTGTAAAGATACAAATTCTAGTACATTGTTTCTGTAGTTGCAGGGAAAACCGCATATGTCATTATTTTGTGATTTTTTTACATCATGGAATACTGATAATTTGTCTTAGGCCAAAATTACCTCTAAAAATTCATTGAGTTATTTTAAAAATACATTGTGACAAAGCTGGTTTTCTTATTTCATGAAAAATATGGAATAATGATGTCATGTACAATGATGTAGTGTACAATAATGATGACTGTCATCACCTGCTTTATTCCATTTTATCTCATTTTTTATATTCTATTTTATTTTATTCTTTTTAAATTCTATTTATGTGTCTTTTTATATTGCCATGTATTTATTTTATATCAAAATGTCTTATTCATGAAAATTGATCTGGAGCATAATAATTTAGTAATTGGTGTCTACATACCTCCTTCTGCCCCTTTAGAAACCCTAGGAAAAATTGGGTGAATTAATTGCACCTTTGATCGATCATGAGGTCGTTATCCTTGGTGATCTCAATTTAGACTAGCTTACCTCGGCATCTATTAATCTTAAAGAACTTGTAAACCACTTCTTTAGCTTATCTGCTGTCTCCAGTAGGATGGTAGCTGACACCTTATGCAATATTGATGCGTGAAAAACAACGGGTGATGACAAACTGGAACTATTTGCTTTGAAATCCTCAGCACAGCTAATCTCTGAATATGTAACTCATATTTTCAGTCTTAGCATTACCTCTGGCATTCCTACATTCCTACAGTTTGGAAGACTGGCTATGTTATTCCTCTCCATAAAGATGGTAGCAAATCTGAATTAAATAATTATCGTCCAATCTCAAAACTATCTTGTCTTGCAAAAATACTTGAGTTACTTGTTAATGAACAGTTGAAACCATTTTTATCCACATATTCCACACTAACTTTTCATTTCAGTCTGGCTTCAGGTCAAAGCATAGCACTATTTCTGCTACTTCTTTAGTTATTATCAATATAGTCTCAGCATTAGATATCAAAAAACACTGTGCTGCTCTTTTTATCAATTTAACAAAAGCTTTTGACACAGTTGACTACTCTCAGCTTTTACAACGGCTTCTTTGAGTTTTGACAATGCTAGCTGCCTGTGGTTTCAGAATTATCTTTCTGATAGGTCACAGTGTGTCAAGATAGCTAAGATTCAGCCCTCTTTTCTCCCCATTACAAAAGGAGTTCCCCAAAGTTCTGTCCCCGGACCAGTTTTATTCACTATTTATATAAACAATATTACCTCTTAGTTGTACAATTGTAACTTCCATCTATATGCAGATGACATGGTCCTTTATTCCTGTGCAGACACTGCCACTCAAAATCTACAGCTATCATTTAACCTCCTTCAAAAACACCTTCATAATTTGAAACTGGTCCTAAACTGTGCAAAGACAAAATGGATGTTGTTTCTGAATGTAGTTTTGAGTTCTGCTGATAACATCATAAAAGAGAGAGTGCAACACTATAAATATCTAGGCATTTGGGTCGATGAAAAACTTGATTTTAAAGTCCATATTGACATCTTGTTATCAAAGCTGAGATTGAAATTGGGCTTTCTTTTCAGAAATAAATCTTTTCTCTCCTTTATTTACGAGAATAAGAGTTGTTGAAGCAGATTTCCTCTCTGTACTGGACTACAGGGATATTATTTATGGGCAGGCGGCCAGTTCCACTCTCAAACCGTTAGATATATATCAGTCTGCATTAAGATTCATTACTGGAGATAGTTATGGGACACACCATTGCCTACTATATCAAAAAACTGGCCTGCCTGCTCTATCAGTGCGGAGGCATCAGTAATTTTTTAAACATTTATTTACAAAGCTCTTTTAAAAAAGCTCCCCTCCTATCTCTCAGCCCTGCTTTCTTGGAATGTTGGTCGCCATCGTACCCGCTCACAGACATGGCTCACCCTGCAAAAATTCATACAGAGTTAGGAAGATCTGCTTTCTGTTACTGTGCTCCACATACTTGGCAAGACAAGACAAACTTCAAGTTGACCTCATTAATACCGCTGAGTCAATTCCAAGGTTTAATTGCTAATCTTATTGATTGCAACTGTCATTGCCTTTAAAGTTTTTGTAATTGTTTTTATTCTTATTGTTCTTATTGTTTTATTTATTTATTTCTCTCATTGTCAATTCCTACACTTGCACTTCTTAGAATTGTTAATTTTACCTTGTTTTTTTAACTGATATAGCTTTATATTCTTCTTTTATTGCTATTTGGTTTAGTTGTGTGGGTGAAGGTTCTCCCTCAATGTGTTTTCCAAGGCTTTAAATAAATGAAATGAATGAATGAATGTAAACCACTTTGTATTGTCTTGTTGAAAGATGCTATACAAATAAACCTGCCTTTGCTTGAAAATGACTCTGCTGCATATATGTCTGAAATTGGCACTAGCGCTGTTTGTAACTGTCCACTTTTGTGAAAATTAAGTGTCTTTTTACACAGGAGTATCAATGCTTTGGGTGAAAAAGTTGCTGAAAGTTGGTTTTCTGCTGCTGCAAAACAGAGTACAAATAATTAAAGTCAACCATGCAGTGAGACATACAGTATCTGATCAGTTATTCAGCTTGACATGAACGCAAAGAAAAAAATCACAAACAAAATATCCTGCTGAACTGGTTCCATCTCACAGACTTTCAAACAATAGCAATAGTCATGCATCAGAAACAATAATTGCAGCTGAGTGTTTGTGCCTTATAAATTGTGGGTATGCACTGTCCACATTCGTGTGAGGGAGTTGCGTGTGTGTGTGTGTGTGTGTGTGTGTGAATCAGTTCAAGGCCATGTTTGTGTGTATGTCCCTGAGCATTCACACGTTCATATTCAAGTTGCGCATGTGTGCGTGCGTGTGCAAATTGTAAAAGTATGAGCTTGTTAATTTCAATAAGGGACGTTGCCTTGTTGTGGTTAGGAGGGATGGGAGGGAGAGGACTTGAAGTGGCCGACCAAGATCGCCAGAAATCTCCCAGAATTCCATCTCACCATCCAGTGCCAGCTCTCTCTCTCTCTTATGTCTCTCTCTGTCACCCTCCCTTTACACAACGCCACTATGAAACTATTTTCATAATTAACTTATTTATTTATTCATTCATCTTCTTAATTACTTTCCATTTCATGCATGTTGTTCATGCAACTTGCCTCATACTGGAACAACTGGGAGGTGTGTCTGGCCAAAAATGACGAGAGAAGCCAGAGTGATTTCATTTTAAAGAAAGAAAAAAAAGACTGATACAGAGAAGAAAGTTATTCTTTGAAGAGAAAGAGTGGGTGGTTGATAAAAATAACAACAGAGAAGAGACTGAGGCCTGACTTCATAGATGTCTCTTTTCTTTCAGACTCTTTCTTCCCTGTTTTCTGATGCTGAAATGAGATCCAGATCTGAATTAAGGAATGATTGGTAATGAAAGGAAATGTGGACGGGGGGTTGTTTTCCGAGGCAGGGAGGGTGGGAAGGAGGGACGGAGGGATTTCTCTTTTCTGTTCGTCCTTACTCATACTCACCACGCTATAAGACCCCCTGGTGATTGTCACACTGATTACTGACACTTGTGTATTACACACACGCACACGCACACATGCACATGTTTTAAGTTAGTTTATTACTTTACACGTATGAAATGAAAAAAAGCAGGCGGATAAGGAGAAGTTATACAAGTGACATAAACAGAAAAACAAAAAGCATCACCCCAAAAGAGACAAGAAAAGAAACATCTGGAGTAAAAGAAATCAAAATGCACTCGATAATAAAAATTTAATTTAAAAAACGGAATGAAACATTAAAAGGAGCACATTACCACTTACAGCACCAAAAGAAGTACAAAAAATATACTTGTTCAAAAAAACATACACAAAGTTCTTGCACACATGCATTGTAATATGTTTAAACTAACACACCCTTCCAGTCTGCCAGGCAGGAAGAGACACACTCAGCTGGGCATTGTGTGGAAGGGGGCATGCCACTTGGCCTCTCTCCGTCTCTTTCTCTCTCTCTCACACACACACACACACACACGCACACATATGCACACACTGCTGGGTCAGTCAGGCATCGCTCCTAACAACCGGCGCCTGGGTCTCGTGTTTCCATGGCAATCTGCACCAGCAATCTTCCCACGGTGGCAGCGGAACCGAGTGCTAAGTGTTGCAAAGAGCCATGTGTGTGAGTGTGTCTTTGTATATGTGTGCGCATAAAGAGCGCTATCTTGTCCGGTGAAGAGCCCAGATGTTCAGACACTCACTGGGCTGATTCCTCTCTTGACCCTCAGTACCTGCCCTCTTCTCTGCACACACTGACACACACACAAACACACCAGACTGGTTAAAAAAGCTTTGTAGAAAGCTTTGTTTAAAAGTTGGCGCCTGAGCTCCGATCTCACTTTCTCTATTAACAGGATTTCAACCAGGTGTATTTCTACCCCAGTTGAAACAGTCAATTATGCACAAATAGTTGAAATAGTTAGCCAAAGGTGACAGAAACAGTTGATATAGGTTAGGTAGGTAAATGTAATGAATAAAACGTTGAAATAGTTAGCTAAAATAATGGATAAATGGTTGAAACATCCAAAACTTCTTTTGCTGTGTTGGTTTAAAGGTTGTGAATCACTGATGTAAACAATTTTACACCATAATAAGCAGTAAGCAATATGAAGAAAAGATATGAGTGATTTTCAGATTTTTCTTCATATTGTGGTTCACAGCTGCCATCCATCTTTCTATTGCTCGTGTTTTCTGTCTCTGCTGTTGGTCACTCACACACACTCACAAAAAGTAACTCAATAACTCCATTCTCCAAGTCACCTGTGTGATTGTGTGAGAGGCAAATGTTTTGTGTACCATCACACACACTCCTGTAGATGATGGAGTCTATCACAGTCCATCATTCCCACACTCCTCACCTCTCTCCTTCCCTTGCTCCCCATGCCATTGTTCTACAAAGGAGTATAATTAAAGGAGCAGAAGAAGAAAGAAAAGGAGGACAGAAAGAAGGAAGGAAGGAGAGCAGAATGAGATTGGAGGCTAATTGACTGAGGATGACTGAGCAAAGGGGTGGAAAGATGGGGCCGTGAGGGGGTGGGGAGGGAGGAAAGGATGGTGACAAGCCAGGGAAGGGCAGATTAAAGGGAGGGAGGAGGGACATAGAGAGGAGGCGGGGGAGCCAAAACTGGCAACCCTGCCTCAACTGCCAAAGCCCTATTTTGTCATTGGGTGGCTGTGACAGAGAGAGGCAGCCAAGAGAGAAATAACAGAGAGAGAGAGAGAGAGACTATGATTGGATGCCAATGATAGAGTAAAAGACTAAAGCAGCTTGTGAATTTTCATAGTTGTCACGGGCCCTTGGGGGTCGATCAAGTGGCACCGCTGACTCACAGAGGAAAGGACAGAAGACACATGCGCCGAAGAAACACCAAAACAACAAAACATACACAAGTGACAAGAAGTAACTAAGGACAACAAGGCTTTTATAAGTAACAGCGCAAGAGAAACAGAGAGTGAGGGGCACACAGGGTGAGCTCTTCGTCCAGAGGGGAGACGATCTTCAGTGTTGCTTCCACACGGCAGAGAAAGCGGATCACCCGAAATCCATCAGTCCATCATCCATCCATCAGTCCAGCCAGTGAGGAAGGGGCAGAGAGATGAAGAGACCTCACGACTACAGCTCCCCAGACTCGGACACAGACGAGTTTATTGACGTGGGACAAGAAGACGGCTATTGGTGAGCGTCAGTCAACCGCTGAGATTATAACACATGGCCTCCAAGCACACTTTAAAGGAAAATGACACGGCATCCAGTTGTAATTAGTAGCTCAAGACAAATTAGGCCTAAACATATTTGGCAGTGTGGGTTTTACAAGCATTTTGACGTGGAGATGAAAGTTGAAAGACTGCAGGAAAAGTGTTTTAAGTCTCAGTAGCTGGTGTGGTTTATAGAGCAATATTGCAACACCAGGGACACTTCTTAAAAAGTTTTTTTTGCATCAAGAAAAAAGGCTTTTATTAACTTTTTAAAATGCTTTACAAATTGTTAAAGTAAGTGAACATCAGCAGAGCAAGTATTAACACACCTCCCAACAAACCTGAGCTGTCAGTTTAAAGTGTAACTTTGTCTCAGATGTATGGCAGCAAATCTCTTATTAACTCATTCAAAAATATATATTCATTATATTTCCTCTCTATAAAACATTGTCATGTTTGCCCCTCTTATGTGTGAATATGGGTTCTTAATATTCATTGCATGCCTGACATGCAGTACAATAAGTATAGGTTCAAAATAATGTAAGGCCTGTCATGTCTGAGACAGTGGCTGAAATTATTAACAGAATTTTCTGACCCTTGATTCTTTATAAATAAATACATTTTATATAGAAGACTGTTTGTGACCAAAACAAGTCTTAATCAAATACTTCTTTCTTTCTGTCACCGCCATTATAAATTCTTAATTAACTATAGCAAATTATTGCGATGTATCAGTATCAACTTGTTCATTGTCCCATGTAACATAGAAAAAAAATTGTCAATTGGCATTATGTTGGAACATTTGGGGCACACAATTTGTGAGTGGAAACAGGGAAATAATTTTATTATACTCCCACTCTTCAATATAATAATATAGTAAAATCAAATACAAGCTTTTTTGATTATATTAGAGACATAATTCACTGTCAGAAATTCGGAGATTACATTTAATTTCAAAAGCCATAATTTTTCTTTTCAGTTATATATGATCTAATCACTGTAGGAAACCTTTACAGCCTCAAATTTAATATGTCCTCTGACATTTTGTTAAATTAGGTTGAAATTCATTTGATTCATATAGTTATATTTTAATTACAATGGTATGCATATAGCATATAGTTATACATAAAGAATATATAATATATGTTGTTATATAAAGAATATGCACATAAAAGTAAGTAGTAATAACTAAAATACGTTTTATTAAAAGAAAAATGCAACCCATCATGCCAAGGTGTGTTAGTGCAGCCCATTACTTCTTTCAGTGTTGTGGAAAATGTCATAAGTAAAAATATATTAAGCAGTAAAATGACTCTTGACACTGCACACACTCTTTACAAGTTACTATATCATTTTGTGTTTTTGGGGAATTTGTCAAGCTCCTTGGCTGACATTAAGGAAATGTGAATTAAATGAAATAATTCTTGGACCTTATTTGTAACATGTGCATCTATAGTATACAAAAACACATTCACAGCAACACTGGTTACATCACAAGCACTCTGCAAGCCAGTAACACTTAAGACAGTTTGGATTAATCAAATTGCTGTGTGACATGCAAACAGAAGACAGTGCCGCCTTTTCAAGTCAGCCCCATCAAACATAAATCTAAACAAAAACACACAGCTAAATTGGCAGCCTTCATGTTAAAATCTAATAGAAATGCAATAAGTCTCTGCTGGGGCAGTTTGAAGGGAACTCCAAAGCTGTCAGGCTCTTTCAGGCCTGTAAGATGAGAGTTCACAAACAAACACAATCCACATTGAGTGACTGTACTCTGAGGAGCGCAGATCCCATGCTGCATGTTGGAGCCCCATGCGAGCGAAAGCATCGCCGCAGGGCTATATAATCATCTTTCTAAAAGTGCTTTCGCTCAGATGGAAAGGAGAACAGCATGTCATTTCACTGAGACTAATGTCCAGAAACGCATTAAACCAAAAACAATCTCCTCTTCCCTCCTCTCCCGGGCACTCCTATGTCTTTCTGTGCCCAAAAAACTAATTCGATTGAAGAGAGCTTATGTGCCATCCTGCCTCTGTGTCATATTAGGGAGGGTAATAATAACAATATGCAGGAGAATCAAAGTTACCATGTTTCTCTCTTTGCCAATACCATCTCCCTCTCTCTTTCTCTCTCTATATCCATGGTACAGCCCAGTCACCGGGTCCATGTCCCCTGGCAGTGCCTCACAGATTCTGGCCCGAAAGAAGAGAAGAGGGGTGAGTGGATAATAGCCTTGGGTCTTAACTTAATAGTCCTGTCGTTTTGGTTGGCACCGACTGTCATTCTGCTCTTCTTGTTGTGTAGATCATAGAGAAGAGGCGCAGGGACCGGATCAACCACAGCCTGTCAGAGCTGAGGAGACTGGTGCCCAGCGCTTTTGAGAAACAGGTAACTGCTCACGAATGAAGATTTAAAAGATTTTTACAATAAAGCATGAAAACAGCTCTCTGAATCCTCACATTATTGAGGAAAACGATAATCATTTTGTGCTCAGGGTTCATCTAAGTTGGAGAAAGCAGAGATTCTGCAAATGACTGTGGACCACCTCAAACTCCTGCATGCCATGGGGGGAAAAGGTGAGAATTTTGAGTTCGTTCTTTCTGCCCTTCATGCATTTTTTTTTTTATAGAAGACGAAGCCCTTGAAATGATGCCGGGAAATATCTAAAAACCCCATAAAATAACACATAGTCGACGAATACAACTATTCACTGTCCTCTTATTTTGGACACAGCATGCAGCATGTCAAGCTGCATTCCATCACTATTATTCAGTGCATGACTAAACTCTTTTTCTCTCTCAGGTTACTTTGATGCGAGAGCTCTGGCAGTCGACTACAGGACTCTGGGCTTCAGGGAGTGTGTTGGGGAGGTGGTGCGGTACCTCAGTTCCCTTGAGGGGGAGTCTCCGGACCCTATAGGAGCCCGCCTTGTCTCCCACCTCTCCCATTGCGCAAGTGAGCTAGACCCTCTCCTCCTACAGTCAGCACCGGCCTCCACCTTGCACTTCCCTCCTTGGCCGTGGGCATCCTTCCCTCAGATCTCCCCCACCTCACCAGCCTCCTCCTCATCCCCTTTCCCTAATGGGCGAAGGGATCTAGCCCTGCTGGGGAGCTACCCGTCGCCTGCCTCCCTCCGCCTCACTCCCCTGGCTGGCTGCCAGCAGGGCGTGCCACCACTTCTCGCACCCACAGCTCTTGCCACCGTCCACAGGGTGCCCTCCCTGGCGGCATCCCCGGCCTTGGCCCCCTCCAGACCGACCCAGCCGTCCCCTCACAGTGCCTCCAGGGCCTCACCTCTTCCTCTACCCACCCCTTCCTCTTCTTCTACTTCTACTTCTGCCTCCTCTTCCACTTCATCATCCTCTGCCCCACCACAAATCTCTTTCAGGCCCTTTGCACCTCTGGGGTCTCCCATAGCCCAGCGCAGAGGCTTGAGCGGATCAGCCAAGTCGGCCCAGGGATGGGGGACTGAGATCGGAGCTTTCTGAGGGTCAACTCCAGTTTTGTTTTCCAAATGAACTATATACAGTGGACATGGAGCTCCCATGCGCACCATGTAGCAAATACGAAACCTTTGGAGAAAGAAATATTGAACATTTGATGATTGTCTCTTCTTTTGAGAGACTCTAAAAGCCATATCTGACTATGGGTTTCAGATAATCACAAACAATAACGTATAAAGAAAGAATGAAGAATAGTGTGGGGGAATGTGAAGGAATGGAACATTTGAATAAATTCATGTTCATGATCTTGCTTGACAAATACGCAAATAGAAGAGTGTCCAACAGAGCCATCTATATATATATATATATATATATATATATATATATATATATATATATATATATATATACACACACACACACATATATACATATATCTTGCTCAACAGAGAGTGATGTTGAGTTGTTACTGATCTTTTAACTGTGATATTTGTTTTACTTTCCAAATCATTTATACATTTGATTACATTTTCCAATTCTGTCTGATTGACAAAGAATGTTTTGAAAACATCTCTATAAAGACTAAGTGCCTTTACCCTTGGTCATGTTTTTACTGCGTGTGTTTCCTGACTGTATTACCAAATGCAAACATGTAATTGCAGCTATAAATGATCTGCTATCAATAATGGCAAAGGAATGGCTAAAAAACAACTTGTTACCCACTTATCCATATTAGCCTTGTCTGCAAACACTGCTTGCATGTTCCCCAGCCGTAACCCCCTTGGTATCTTGAGTTGTCTCCAGTGATGGCTGATGGGAGCTGTGGTCTTGTGGCTGCAGAGGATAAACATGGTGGGAGCTGGTGATGTTTTTGGGATGCCGCGGTGAGGCAAACAGACCCATCACTTTGCCCTCTAATTGGCAGTCCCCTGTAATTAACTTTACCCTCATATCAGTCTATGTATCTTCCTCTCCTCTGCTGTCTCTCTGCCATTCTTTCTCTCCAATCTTGTGGTACACCAGTGGATATCTTCTCTCCCTGTTTGTCTGCGCCACTGTCTCCTCAACAATGGACAGACAGTAAGGGAGAAGGCAAGAGGGAGGAATGGAGAGATGGAGAGTGAGTGTTAGACGGGAAAACAAAGAAAAAGATCTAAAGAGCTGTGGTTGAGTGACTGATTTGGTATAGACGTTCAATAACAGGGTGGGAGGGAGGCAGGAGACAGGGTTAAGGGGAGATGAGAAGGATTGTGGAGGTTTAAAAGGACAGGAAGAGAAATGGTGTGAATCACAGAGAGTCGGCCAGCATGTGCAGGGTGCACCAGAAACCCTGAACAATGATAGATGACAGTTGCAACGGGTTGTTTCTCAAGAAGATCAGCATAATTGTGCCGTGCTTCACCAAAACGGCTCCATGGGGATGAGAGAGTAGAGAAGAGCCTTGTGTGTGTTTACTGCTTGAGAACGCTTTGATCTACTTCAGGATGCAATGTCTGTGGTCTGTGGTCCAAAAATGTGTGTGTTCCGCAAAGTGCATATTGTTTATTTGAGTGAGTGTGCTGGTGTGTGCTTAAGCCAATCTCATGTGCTGGCTGCCCCCCTGTGTGTGTGTGTGTGTGTGTGTGTGTGTGTGTGCATGTTTGTCTGTTCCTTGCTGAATGTTTTGTTTATGTGGTGTTGTGTGCACACACATCTTCATGTGTGTGTGTATGTATGCGTGTGTGTGTGTGTGTGTGTGTAATGTGAGTCTTCAGGGCTGGCGTCAGGACTGAACCGCAGTGGCGGCGTGGCTCTCGTGCGAGGCCGGCCGGTGGTCGGACGGACGGTATGGTGGTGGAATGTTTGTGGAGGGTGCATGCGCGCGCACACACAGGCACACAGACAAAACACAAACATAGACACACACACAAGGCTGGCTGGCACTATTCTAGCCTCTGAGTGGAGGAGCCAGAGTCCCCACCACAGCTTCCAGGAAGGACAACCACAGTCACACTGCACTGGGTTTCCCACGGGGGAGGGGAGGCTGAAGGCAGCAGAGAGGAAGGAGAGAAGGAACGACGGAGAAAGAAGGAGGGAAGTGCGTGTGTGTTTGTGAGTGTGTATTTGAGGCAAGGGGAGGGTTCCACATGCAAGGAGGAGGGCAGAAGTGAGAGAAAAAAGTGTCTGAAATACGGAAGCGAGAGAAAATTTCTCCTCTAACAATGTAAATAAACTCAATCATGCAGATGCATTACTGCTAAATCTATATCTGGATTTTATCTGTGCAATTTGTGTCTTGAAAAAAATGACAATATAATTTAAAATGCACCGTTGGTTTACTTGTATCTTACGAAATCTCCATTGACAAAAGTAAAGAAATGACACATTTTCAGATTCAGCCTGCTTAGTGTGAACATAGTGATTTAAACTGTACTAGCAGCAAAGCCAGTCTTCTGTTAAGTTTAACTCTGTTGATCTATTCATTAATATTATATATATAATATATAATTTTTTATATGTGTGTGTGTGTGTGTGTGTGTGTGTGTTTTGTTTGTTTTGTTTCTGTGATATTGCTATTTTATTACCATCATACTGCCTTTATGGCATGCATGTATTCCTTTTCTCTGAAAATTTCACTTCCACTTCATGATAATGAACCTCAGTGTTGCTGGATTGAATTAACACTTGGGGTCTTTGGTCAAAGACACCAAAAAAGAAGAATGAACTGAAGACAGTAAAAGCAGCTGTAGTTTTTTTGAGTTTAGCAACCTCTGCTGCCAAATCTACACAAGTGCAGGAATCAAGGCAGAACTGCAGGGACAAAGATGTTTCCCCAATCAAAAACAAATGCTGTAAAACATGCAACCAGCCGCAAGGCAATGAATGATTACATATTACACACTAGGGACGGCAAATGTGTCAGCTGAAGTGTGTGTGTGAATCTCTTGGGGACTTGCTGGTGGGCAGGTAAGGAGAGGGGGTTTGGAAAAGGCAGACGCTGTGGTCTGAACTAAATGAGGAGAGGAGGAGGTTTGAAAATGAAGGAGGGGAGAGGAAATACATTGTTGACACGGAAGTGTCAAACAATGACAAAAAAATAATCAACAACAACATAATCAGTGATGTTTGACAAATGATATGTCTGCGCGCATGTTTACATTGTACCCTTAAATAGATAGGACTCCATTTTTTTTTTTTTTTGCAACTTTATTCTCCCCGGTGCTGCATATATTCTTTTGTATAAGTTTTTTTTTTTTTTCCCTGAAGCAGCCAGAGCTCACACAGCAACCAGATGCATCAGTTAACACACTTTCAACTTACAAACAACTGCGGCACAGCTGCATGCAGACTGATGACGTAAGGTGTAGCTGAAAACTGCCTCCATAAATCCAGCCTGTTAGCAGAGAGGAATACAGTTAGATTTGGCTGGCTAAACTATGGAAAGTCCACATTAGCAATGAACCGATCGGATACATACAGTAGATACACATTCATATTCGTTGAATGATTTAAAATGTTCTGGATGGAACAGATTTGATTAGTGGTACATACTGTTATCCAGCTGACAGAAGCGTGCTGGTAGCCCAGATGTGATTCCTGCTGCAGCTGTGCGTATCATTTGATTTGGACTGTTGTTCAGGTAACATTTAAAGTGAACACTGGAAACAATTAATTAATGTTCATAATTTTTCAAGTCTGTCTTAAAACAACAGTCAGGTTGCCCAAATGAACATTGACACATGTTTTTTCTGTAATAATTCCTCCTGTTCATACCGGTCATTCCTTCATAATGCACTTTCAATGTAAGTGATGGGGGGCAAAATCCATATCAAGTCAATATCTTTCAAAGTCTTTTTAGTGCCAAATTCCCTCTTTTTGTTTACGATCCTTCCACTGCAGCTAAACCGGAAAACCCTGTGACTGGGAACATTTTAAAGGTATAAAGTGTAAGAATTGGCCAGAATTTTAGTTTAAAACATTCACAAATTAACTAAAATTATCAACAGAATGTGAAGAAATAACGTTTTTTACGTTAGATATCTACTGAAATTAGCATGCTAACCAGCTAGCCGCGGCCCCATTCGGCCCATCCTACCTCGTAATACCACTTTGTACCACAGGGGCGATAGTGAGTCACTGTAGCATCCAGTATGCCCTCAGTCCAACATGAGAGGAAGAAGAAGTCACGCTGCCCTGAGTCCTGGCAGTAATGGTGGAGTCAGGCTGAATCTTGTTGAAATTTTCAGAAAATGAAAAAGCAGCAAAATGCAGAATTGAAGCTGCTTAGTTTTGTATTGCCAACAGTTTTGTATTGGTGAGGCTCAGTGGTGTGAGTTGCTGCAGAAGGGAATTTAAGCTTTACTGTACACTCCTGTCTATGTTTTTTGTTGTCATGGGTTTCTGTCAGTAATGACTCAGCTCAAAAACACAGCTTGCCCACTGAGGTTTGCCTCTCTTTAAAAAAAAAAAAATACTGTATCATGAAATCTCCACCTGGTCTTAATAAAAGCAAAGAACTGACAACCAGGGTCTTGTGTGCAGGCTCTCTGACATTCCTGATAGTCGGCTGTGAACAATGTTCGGTAGTCTGACCCTGGGAAGTTCACGTTCTGGTACACCTGAGGCAGACAAGGTAATGATTCAATGGTTGTGTGTTTACTTGGGTCTGGGTTGCAGGGCTTGAGAGAAAAGCCAGAGGTGACACCCTGCTGTGACGTCTGAACTTTGGGCTGTCCTGAGGTAGCGGACTTGAGGAAGCAGCAGAAGTGCCTGATGGAGAGAGAGGCCGGTGTACTGAGGTTAGCAACTGACATACAGTAAATGCAAGTAGGCAAAGGCTTCAGGGCAGCTGTGGTAAGACAACGTTAGTGAGCTGTGACTCAACGGTCACAAATTAAATTCACTTAAAGGTATAGTCAGCACTTCTAATCCACTAGTAGTGCTATTTCTAATTCAAAATGGAGGTTTGGAAATGAAGGAGGGGAGAGGAAATACATTGTTTGACACAGGGAGGTGAGAAAAAACATGTAACAAGTGTTACATGTAAATAAAGTCATTTACACAGATTGTTTGCTGCTGAATAGTTTATTGGATTACATAGTATATGAAGTACATTGATTATATGCGGATTATATGTGTATTTTAATGCTTGTTTGTTGAAACGATTGGATTCAAACAGGTTTATATTTGCAGTTGTTCAGGGAGAAGCCAGACACAATATTAGCAGATTTGGTAATTACTGGAGGAGCAGGCATGATGATGACATGCTTGAGATAGCAGAAATTATGATAAAAGTTAATTAAAATAGAATTAAAGCAAATATGTATAAGAATCCGATTGTGGTGCAAGTGCAGGTAGAACTCAGAAATGTTTGGTGGTAACTGGAACCAGAATTAATGACTGCTTTCACCAAGCAGTTGTACAGGGAGAAGCCAGACACAATGTTTTCATATTTGTCGACTTGTGGAGGAGCAGGCATGGTGATGACACGCTTGAGATAGCAGCGGCGCCTTGAACAAAAAATCAACAACAGCATAATCAGTGATTGACAATTTGTGTCTGTGCGCATGTTCACATACATTCATATGGTATAATGTACCTCCAAATACTGTCAGTGTACCTGTCAGTGATGTAGGTGTAGAACTGGCAGTTAGGATCCTCAGTGCAGGTTCTCTGGCACGCCTCAACATTATCCACCACAAGATTGCGAATGTCAGAACCTGGGAAGTCTATTCCTCCATAAATCTTCTTAATCCAGCCTGTTAGCAGAGAGGAATACAGTTAGATTTGGCTGGCTAAACTATGGAAACTCCACATTAGCGATAAACTGATTGGATACATAGATACACATTCATATTTGTTGAATGATTTAAAATGTTCTGGATGGAACAGATTTGATTAGTGGTACATACTGTTATCCAGCTGACAGAAGCGTGCTGGTAGCCCAGATGTGATTCCTGCTGCAACTGTGCGTCTCATTTGATTTGGATTGTCCTTCAGGTAACAATTAAAGTCCCCACTGGAAACATTATGAACATGAAAACGGGTAAATGCAGTTATAAATGTTTTTTTGTTCTGTCAAGGTGCCCAAATGAACATTGACACATGTTTTTCTGTAATCATTCCTCCTGTTCATACTGGTCATTCTTTCATAATGCACTTTCAATGTAAGTGATGGGGGGCAAAATCCACAGCCCTCCCTCTGTGCAAAAATATATTTAATTTGAATTTGGAGCTAATATGAGGCTTCAGCCATCCAAATTAGTCAAATCAAGTCAATATCTTTCAAAGTTAGTGTTTTTAGTGCCAAATTTCCTCTTTTTGTTACGATCCTTCCACTGCAGCTGAACAGGAAAACCCTGTGACTGGGATCATTTTAAACTCAATTTGAAACAGTTTTTAAATTGGGATCCGTCATGTAGTCATGAATCATTGAGTGCTTGTCATTTTATGATAGTTTTATGCTATCATTGTTTGTAAATTGGTTGTGTTTAGTGCTGTCTTGTTGAGGTTTGTATTCTGTGCTGTTATGTAGGTATATTATTGTTGAATTTTACATATTTTAAAGGCCCATCTACAGACAGGCATTGCAAATTAGCTTAGGCTATAAATGCTGTTTTTACCCACCCAGTCACATAAAAAGTAACACAACTGGGCAGAAAACCGTCCAATATGGCAACACCGGATAGTTACTGTCAGCCCACTTGAAAGGTCAAGAAATAATTTAATTTTCTTCTTTCTTGTTGTATTTTTGTATGGTATTATCTTATAGCATTTGGTAACATTCACCCTTTTGCCATATAGGAGAAGAAAATCTATAAAATATCTGAGAAAGCACAGTCCATACTGTTAGTTGTACCTGTTAACATTGTGCTGTAAAAGGTCCTTGGTTCAACATCAATGACTAAAGGTTTAACTTTGTTATTTTCTGACAATGCAGAAAATATATTCTTACTTCCACTACATATCACATATTTACCCTATTACTACAACTACCCTAATCAAAACTAACATTCAGACTACATGCACACACATACTCAAACACACGCTCTACCTGTTGTAAGAGAAGTAGGTGCAGAGTGGATGAGCAGAGCACAATATCTGACAGTGTTCAGGAGAGACAGCGGGCAGTGTCTGGATGTCATTTCCTGGGATGTCAGTGTTTGTAAAAAGCTTGCCCTGACATGCTGTATAAAACAAGTGTTACAATGAGAAAGCATACACAACAGCCTGCAGGATGTTGCTACAACGTTTCCTAGGAGTGTTTGATTACCTGTTTTAAAGCACTGAGATGTTTGTAGCCTGTGTGAGAATCCGGATAGTAAACCAGCCTTTGCTTCTACCGCGGGAATCCCTGGTTCTATCCAGCTGGATTTAAGGAAGCACTTATAACTAAACACAGAGGAATAACATCATTACAGAATGCCATAACTCGACTCGGCCTTCTCACTGGCGGAATTAAACCTCAGTGGGTAAAAACAAATGAATAGTGAGGAGAAGGTTGTCAGTTTGATTCCTTAGACTGGCAGAAAACGCCAAAATGCTGAATTGAAGCTGCTTAGTTGCCAGCAGTTTGTATTGGTGAGTTGCTGCAAAAAGGAATTAAGCTTTACTTTACATTCTGTCTCTTTTTTGTTGTCGTGTGTCTGTCTGAAATGACTCAAAAACACAGCTTGCCCACTGAGGTTTGCCTCCTTTTAAAAAAATGACCGTATCATGAAATCTCCACCTGGTCTTAATAAAAGCAAAGAACTGACAGCCAGGTTCTTGTGTGCAGGCTCTCTGACATTCCTGATAGTCGGTTGTAAACAATGTTCGGTAGTCTGACCCTGGGAAGTTCACGTTCTGGTACACCTGAGGCAGACAAGGTCCTGGCAGACAGGCAGCCCAACAAATAGAAAGAAAAAGTTAAAGAGAGTTTCACCACACATCACTAATTAAGTAGTGATTTTGATAAATGGTTCAATGGTTGTGTGTCTACTTGGGTCTGGGTTGCAGGGTTTGAGAGAAAAGCCAGAGGTGACACCCTGCTGTGACGTCTGAACTTTGGGCTGTCCTGAGGTAGCAGACTTGAGGAAGCAGGAGAAGTGCCTGGTGGAGAGAGAGGCCAGTGTGCTGAGGTTAGCATATGACAAACACGGTAAATGCAAGTAGGCAAAGGCTTCAGGGCAGCTGTGGTAAGACAACGTTAGTGAGTTGTGACTCAACGGTCACAAATTAAATATAGTCAGCACTTCTAATCCAATACACTTTTTGTCAAATTCAGCGAAAGAATCTAGTGTTCATACACAGCACTGGCTCTGTAAATGTAAATACAGTGGTTTGGAGTGAGCCACACAACACTACTCCAGCTAATCAGCAGCAGGGGGCGTTTGTGCTCGTGCACAGGACAGGGATGTCATCAGAGCAGCTGTCTGTGTGAGGACATGACTACTGATGCCAATTTAGCAATTTTGTTGCTAGATTTAGCAACTTTTTTGCCAAACTACCTTGGCAACTTTTTTTTTCAAAAAGCACCAAGCAAAAAATTTTGCTACTTTTAAAATTTATTTGGAACCTTTTAGCAACTTTGAAAAGTGACTCAAGCGCACTCAGAAGTGCATAAAAAAGTAAAGAAAGTTGAAAGTTTCTCTGTCACACACTCAGTCACAATACACTGTCTGGCTGGCTTGCTGCAGAAGTGTAAAGAGGGCTTCCAATTTTAGAAAAATGAATGCAGGAAGTTGTGACACGCTGCGACACCACACCCAGCCAAGGCTCTCCCCTATCTGTGCGGTTAAGTAAAAGATAAGTTATTGCTAAGAGGTTTTTTCTTCAGTTTTCAGTGTATGTGCACTTCAAGGCTTCAAGTCTCCACATCACACTTGTGTAAGGGGGAATATTGTACCAGGATTGCCTCCAAACTATTTGTGATGTCATAAATCATGCTTGCAAGCCCACCACTTAAAATTGGATTTTCAGTGAGCTCAGAGAAACTTTCCTCTTTCAGAAGAAACAAACTCTGCACATACATCATTCTGCACAGAGAAGAGAACAACATCCAACTGAAAGCACAAGAAGAAAAAGCTTCTTAGCAATAACTTATCCTTTACTTAACCATTTACTTACTGCAGACAGTAGGCTGCCTGGTCGATGCACAGATAGGGGAAAGCCTGGGCTGGGTGTGGTGTTCCAAAGTGTCACCACTTCCTGCATCCATTGTGCTAAAATTCAAGGCCCTCCATACACTTCTGCAGCAGGACAGACAGTCAGTGTGTTGTGACTGAGTGTGTGACAGAGAAAATCATTTTTGTGTCATTTAGAAAGAAAATGCGTGCATTTTAGCATTTGAGTCACTTTTCAAAGTTGTTAAAAGGTTCCAAATAAATTTTAATAGTAGCTAAATTTGTTACTGGGTGCTCTTTGAAAAAAAAGTTGCCAGGGTAGTTTAGTTCAAGTATCTTTCTCCAGAATGGCTGACTCTAGCCATTATCAACTAGCCACTGAACCCCCAACTGATGCTCTGATAAACTTGATGCATTATTGAATTTGATCATATGTTCTCATTTTGCCCAAATTAGTAGTAGGAGTACAGGATTTTGCATTAAGAATTTGACACACAGAAACTCAAAATAGAGCCAAAGTGGTCAAAAAATACTATAAAAGCAAGTACAGTTTTGTTTTGTTTTGAAATAATACCTATGCCTGTGACAACTATGATTTTGTGGTTCAAATTTAACAAATTTCAAATTTCAAGTCAGACTTTTAGTCTAACTTGAAATCCATCACCCCTTTAACTTTAATAAGTGACTATTTCAGTGTCTATTGCTTGTTTTATACCTGGTGGTCGCGTCAGGCCGAACAAAGGAAAAGAAAAGACAAGAGGGATGTTGGGTGCACAGGTGCTGACAATGCACAGCATCAGGAGAGCTGAGAGATGTTATGTCTGTTCCTGGGAAATCAACGTTCTCTAGAAGGTCCCGTTTACATTCTGAAGAAATACGGACACAGACAGACACATTTACATGTACATATATACACACATAGATTGTACCAAATGACTAAGTGACAAATATGGAAAACAGTGTATGTATTACCTTGACTAAAGGAGAGACCACAGAGGTAAAGCAGACCCGCGAAAATGAAAAGTGTTCCCATCTTCTCAGTTTTAAAGCTACTCAAGATCCTTCAAACGCAGCTGCAACCAAAGAGAAGTTTCTGCACCTATTGCAACACTGACTGACAGGAAAGGAGAACAGTTCTGTTAATATCTGATATGATATATCTGATCATATCACAAACCTTCAACCTATGGTATAATTTCTAAAGACTTGTGATGTGCTGGGCACACACACACACACATACTCTCTCTCTCTGGTGGGGTGGTGGAGTTTAGAGAGTTTGGACTGTGGACTGTGTCTTTGGAGTGAAATAGTTGAACTCTGGAACTTGAAGTAGTGCACTTCAACATTCACAATTGTCTCTATTAATACCCGTACACTTCTCTAGGAGTTCCAACCAGCATGTAATTGTGTTGCTAATGAACTGGCCAGCCTATCTCCCATCTCATTCAGGGTCAATGACACATTCTAGCATGATAATGTTCACAAAAGGTTGACAGCACTGTTTTGCAAACTTCTGGCTTGAAATGAAACTGTGGTCACAGTGCACACTTCTGTGCTACACAATGTTCAATTTCTACAGAGCTTGAGAACTGCACATTTGAAAGTGCCAAGTTTGTAAGTCAGTACTGATTTTGACTCTATCCCAAGAATGTCAGTGAAATTTCTATTGTGGTCAGTTCAAAGTAAAAATGTTTTTTACTACGTACAAATTGCACTTTCATATGTTTTATGTTGTGGCGCATTCACTTCTGGAGGATTTTCCTTTAAGATCAGACAAAATGCAAATCACATTCAATCACAAGGCCCATAAATGGTCTTCTTTGAGTCTTATTTTGTCATAAGCATTTAATTTATTTGTAACTTTTAGTTGTTAAGGAAAATTCTGGTTAAAAGTATTGTGAAGCATGAATATTTCTTGAAGTTGTGCTTGATGGACCCTCAGTGAGAGAAATTACATTACTTTCTTGATCTAATTTAGTGGCTAACTGAGGTGAGAAAGCGCGCAAACAAATATGTTTATGGACAGATCACCATTGTGTAATATGACAAATGTATACATTTTTGTTTTTACAAGTATTTTGTGTTTGAGTCAGCAAAGTTTGGTTTGAAATGCAGTAACTTTTGTGTCACGCCCACTCTTACTTGTATCAAGGTTTAAACAATTAAAAGTGTTTTGTCAAACACTCAATGTCATTGTATATTATTTTGTAGTATTTTGAGTTTTATTTCTTCTGTACTTTCTGGGACATAGACTCTCATCTTACCTTAAAATTAGGGATGTCAGTGGTTAAGAATATTTTTGACCGGTTACCCATGTCGGTCTATAGGTTAATTTGCACACACTCCACTAACGGCTTGACAATTACATGTCCACAACACCAGATCTTTTTCAATAGATAAAGTAGCAGTGTAAAACCGACTCCTACACAGAGTGTTGAATTATGGGTTGTTGTAACATTAAAGCTTGTTAGGCTAGCGAGTGTCTTAAAGTCTGTTTATAGTGAGAGCGTTAGACTCAGTCAGCCCAAAAAGTGTCTTACAATCAAGGTCGCCTTATATTCGTATTATTATTTCAAGCCCAAGTACGTTATGCCGTACGTTAAGAAAGAAGAATATTTAGATTTAATTGACTGCATTGAATAAATTCCTATCTGGGCCTTTTTACATGCATAAAGAATACTGTAGGCCTACCAGTAATGATGGTCAAAGAAGTGCTTGTTGACATAAGTGTAGAACTGGCAGTTATAATCCTCAGTGCATTCCTTCTGGCACATGTCTGGGTCATCCATCAGCTCGTAGCTCATGTCAGAACCTCGGAAATCTATTCCTTCATGAGCTTCCTTAACCCAGCCTGTTAGCAGAGAGGAACAGGATACACTGTTGGCTAAACTACAGAAATACTACACTAAAATCAAACAAACAGGATAGATAAACATTAACACACATGCTGATTGTTCAAAATGAGTAAGTGATGAATATGGAATAGGTGTATGTATTACCTTGACTAAAGGAGAGACCACAGAGGTAAAGCAGACCCACGCAAATGAAAAGTGTTCCCATCTTCTCAGTTTTGAAGCGACTTAAAATTCTTCAAACACAGCTGCAACCAAAAGGATGTTTCTGCACCTATTGCAACTCACTCATTTATACTTCTGCTCAATATGCATGATTAGTTGTTGACACCTTTAGCAACTGTGTGGCAGAAACCACTGTAAAGCTGACTTGTAACAGGAAATAAGACCATAGGCCCCACTGTCATAGTAATCTAAAGCTCCAGCTGGGTTAGCTCTCTTTTTGTCTCCGTGTCGTCTCTTTTGATGGGGATGTTGATGCAGTAAGGAGTCTCATCTCCAGGCTTGGTGCCTGCCGCAAAGCTCACAGTGGGCTTGAGGTGGTTTATGATCTTTGTGGCTATGAGGCTGCAGGCCACCAAGGCAGCTTTAACATCCTCCATCAGTCCCTCTCTATCAGCATTGTGTTAGGCAGAGCCTCTCCCAGCGTGACTTTGAGTGGACGACACAGTTCCTGGCTCAGTTTCACTTCCTGCTTTGGGTCCTCAAGGTGTTTGAGGTTTTGAAGGAAGACTCTGTTTTTGGAGTATTTCTCTGCCTCTTTTTGCAACAAGTGGATATGCTCCACCGTGTCGTTTACAAAGGCCTTCTGCTGCTGTGCTTTGGAGGTGGATTGAGGGCCAGAGGGTTCTGCAGGAGGGAGCTGTTATCAGCTGCAACAGGACTTTTTCTGTAGCGGCTCCTCAGCTCTGGAATAGCCTGCCGGAGGCCATTAGATAGGCTGAGTCTGTTGATGCTTTTAAGATGCACCTTTAGACCCACTTTTATTCTCTGGCTTTTAATTGTATTTATTCTGTTTTTATTTCTGTCTGATTTCTTGGGTTTTAAATTGTGTTTAAACTTGTTTCTAATTTAATCTGTTATGCACTTATGTGTCCTTATGCTTGTATGTGTATACAAATGTCTGTCTTTATGAAGTACTTTAGTGTAAAACCTGCTTGCTTTTTAAAGTGCTATATAAATAAAATAAACTTGAAACTTGAAACTAGAAATGTCAAAGACTCCACTGTCCCTGTTACATGCTGGGTATCTTGACTGCTCCTTATATTCTGCTTTGTTGCATCTGCCTCAGCTGACCTTATTGTCACTCTGTGTTCTGTCAGTGTGAGGGCTCCCTCTCTTGGCCAATCTGCTGCTCTGTGTCTTCTGTCTGTCTAAATATTTGTACTGCATGTTCAGGACCCAGAAACACCAAACTGACGTCAAAGAGCTGGTGCTGACAAATACACACTGATGCGTTGCCTCGTATCATCTCATGTCTCATATTAAATGAAAGTGGGCTAAATGAAAGCCCTGTGGATACCTATTTTTAAAATGAATACATTGTAAAGTTTGTTTTATTGCTTTTGTTCACAACACAAAATTAATCTTGCCATCTTAAGTAGCAAACAAATGTAAAACATGCAACCAGCTGCACTGCAATGAATGATTGTATATTACACACTAGGGACAGCAAATGTGTCAGCTGAAGTGTGTGTGTGTGAATCTCTTGGGGACTTGCTGGTGGGCAGGTAAGGAGAGGGGGTTTGGAAAAGGCAGATGCTGTGCTGAACTGAATGAGGAGAGGAGGAGGTTTGAAAATGAAGGAGGGGAGAGGAAATATATTGTTTGACACAGAAGTAGGAAAAAACATCTCAAGTGTAAATAAAGTCATTTACACTGATTGTTTGCTGCTGAATAGTTTATTGGATTACATAGTATATGAAGTACATTGATTATATGCGGATTATATGTGTATTTCAATGCCTGTTTGTTGAAACGATTGGATTCAAACAGTTGCAGTTGTTCAGGGAGAAGCCAGACACAATACTAGCAGATTTGGTAATTACTGGAGGAGCAGGCATTGTGATGACATGCTTGAGAAAGCAGAAATGATGATAAAGGTTCATTAAAATAAAATTAAAGAAAATATGTATAAGAATCCGATTGTGGTGCGAGTGCAGGTAGAACTCAGAAATGTTTGGCCGTAACTGGAACCAGAATTAATGACTGACTTCACCAAGCAGTTGTACAGGGAGAAGCCAGACACAATGTTGGCATATTTGTCAACTCGTGGAGGAGCAGGCATGGTGATGACACGCTTGAGACCGCAGCGGCGCCTTGAACAAAAAATCAACAACGGCATAATCAGTGATTGACAATTTGTGTCTGTGCGCATGTTCACATACATTCATATGGTATAATGTACCTCCAAATACTGTCAGTGTACCTGTCAGTGATGTAGGTGTAGAACTGGCAGTTAGGATCCTCAGTGCAGGTTCTCTGGCACGCCTCAACATTATCCACCACAAGATTGCGAATGTCAGAACCTAGGAAGTCTATTCCTCCATAAACCTTCTTAATCCAGCCTGTTAGCAGAGAGGAATACAGTTAGATTTGTCTTCCTAAACTATGGAAACTCCACATTAGTGATGAACTGATTGGATACATAGATACACATTCATATTTGTTGAATGATTTAAAATGTTCTGGATGGAACAGATTTGATTAGTGGTACATACTGTTATCCAGCTGACAGAAGCGTGCTGGTAGCCCAGATGTGATTCCTGCTGCAACTGTGCGTCTCATTTGATTTGGATTGTCCTTCAGGTAACAATTAAAGTCCCCACTGGAAACATTATGAACATGAAAACGGGTAAATGCAGTTATAAATGTTCACAATTTTTCAAGTCTGTCAAGGTGCCCAAATGAACATTGACACATTTTTTTCTGTAATCATTCCTCCTGTTCATACTGGTCATTCTTTCATAATGCACTTTCAATGTAAGTGATGGGGGGCAAAATCCACAGCCCTCCCTCTGTGCAAAAATATATTTAATTTGAATTTGGAGCTAATATGAGGCTTCAGCCATCCAAATTAGTCAAATCAAGTCAATATCTTTCAAAGTTAGTGTTTTTAGTGCCAAATTTCCTCTTTTTGTTACGATCCTTCCACTGCAGCTGAACAGGAAAACCCTGTGACTGGGATCATTTTAAACTCAATTTGAAACAGTTTTTAAATTGGGATCCGTCATGTAGTCATGAATCATTGAGTGCTTGTCATTTTATGATAGTTTTATGCTATCATTGTTTGTAAATTGGTTGTGTTTAGTGCTGTCTTGTTGAGGTTTGTATTCTGTGCTGTTATGTAGGTATATTATTGTTGAATTTTACATATTTTAAAGGCCCATCTACAGACAGGCATTGCAAATTAGCTTAGGCTATAAATGCTGTTTTTACCCACCCAGTCACATAAAAAGTAACACAACTGGGCAGAAAACCGTCCAATATGGCAACACCGGATAGTTACTGTCAGCCCACTTGAAAGGTCAAGAAATAATTTAATTTTCTTCTTTCTTGTTGTATTTTTGTATGGTATTATCTTATAGCATTTGGTAACATTCACCCTTTTGCCATATAGGAGAAGAAAATCTATAAAATATCTGAGAAAGCACAGTCCATACTGTTAGTTGTACCTGTTAACATTGTGCTGTAAAAGGTCCTTGGTTCAACATCAATGACTAAAGGTTTAACTTTGTTATTTTCTGACAATGCAGAAAATATATTCTTACTTCCACTACATATCACATATTTACCTTATTACTACAACTACCCTAATCAAAACTCACATTCAGACTACATGCACACACATACTCAAACACACGCTCTACCTGTTGTAAGAGAAGTAGGTGCAGAGTGGACGAGCAGAGCACAATGTCTGACAGTGTTCAGGAGAGACAGCGGGCAGTGTCTGGATGTCATTTCCTGTGATGTTAGTATTTGGAAAAAGCTTGCCCTGACATGCTGTATAAAACAAGTGTTACAATGAGAAAGCATACACAACAGCCTGCAGGATGTTGCTACAACGTTTCCTAGGAGTGTTTGATTACCTGTTTTAAAGCACTGAGAGCACTGAGTTTGTATCCTGTGTGAGAATCCGGATAGTAAACCAGCCTTTGCTTCTACCGCGGGAATCCCTGGTTCTATCCAGCTGAATTTAAGGAAGCACCAATAACTAAACACAGATGGAGGAATAACATCATTACAGAATGCCATAACTCGACTCGGCCTTCTCACTGGCAGAATTAAACCTCAGTGGGTAAAAACAAATGAATAGTGAGGAGAAGGTTGCCAGTTTGATTCCTTAGACTGGCAGAAAACGCCAAAATGCTGAATTGAAGCTGCTTAGTTGACAGCAGTTTGTATTGGTGAATTGCTGCAAAAAGGAATTAAGCTTTACTTTACATTCTGTCTCTTTTTTGTTGTCGTGTGTCTGTCTGAAATGACTCAAAAACACAGCTTGCCCACTGAGGTTTGCCTCTCTTTAAAAAAAAAAAAAACTATATCATGAAATCTCCACCTGGTCTTAATAAAAGCAAAGAACTGACAACCAGGGTCTTGTGTGCAGGCTCTCTGACATTCCTGATAGTCAGCTGTGAACAATGTTCGGTAGTCTGACCCTGGGAAGTTCACGTTCTGGTACACCTGAGGCAGACAAGGTTCTGGCAGACAGACGGCCCAACAAACAGACAGAAAGAGTTAAAGAGAGTTTCACCACACATCACTAATTAACTAGGGATTTTGATATCTTTTAAATAAATCAATGGTTGTGTTTACTTGGGTCTGGGTTGCAGGGTTTGAGAGAAAAGCCAGAGGTGACACCCTGCTGTGACGTCTGAACTTTGGGCTGTCCTGAGGTAGTGGACTTGAGGAAGCAGGAGAAGTACCTGGTGGAGAGAGAGGCCAGTGTGCTGAGGTTAGCAACTGACATACAGTAAATGCAAGTAGGCAAAGGCTTCAGGGCAGCTGTGGTAAGACAACATTAGTGAGCTGTGACTCAACAGTCACAAATTAAATTCACTTGAAGGGCAGAAAAAGCCCGAGCATGTCAGTATGCTCATTTATCTGGATGCACCAGTGGAGAAACTGAACCCCCAACTGATCCAGTGAGATGCTCCAATAAACTTGCTGATCCATGATGCATTATTGAATTTGATACAGATGTTCTCATTTTTAGCCCAAATTAGGAGTACAGCATTTTGCATTAAGAGTTTGGCTCACAGAAACTCAATATAGAGCCAAAGCGGTCAAAAAATACTATAAAAGCAGTTTTTAAAATAATACCTAAAATACATACCTTGTTACAACTATGATTTTGTGGTTCAAATTTGGAAAATTTCAAATCAGATTTTTAGTGTTTTGTTTTCTGAAATCATTTTAAATTCTATCCATCACCCTTTAACTTTAATAAGTTCCTATTTCAGTGTCTATTGCTTGTTTTATACCTGGTATCTGTGGTTGCGTCAGGCCGAACAAAGGAAAAGAAAAGACAAGAGGGATGTTGGGTGCACAGGTGCTGACAATGCACAGCATCAGGAGAGCGGAGAGATGTTATATCTGTTCCTGGGAAATTAATGTTCTCCAAAAGGTCCGGTCTACATTCTGAAGAAATACGGACACAGACAGACACATTTACATGTACATATACACACACGCTGATTGTACCAAATGACTAAGTGACAAATATGGAAAACAGTGTATGTATTACCTTGACTAAAGGAGAGACCACAGAGGTAAAGCAGACCCACGCAAATGAAAAGTGTTCCCATCCTCTCAGTTTTGAAGCTACTTAAAATTCTTCAAACACAGCTGCAACCAAAAGGATGTTTCTGCACCTATTGCAACTCACTCATTTATACTTCTGCTCGATATGCATGATTAGTTGTTGACACCTTTAGCAACTGTGTGGCAGAAACCACTGTAAAGCTGACTTGTAACAGGAAATAAGACCACAGATAGCTGAACATGAGTTCTCTTGCTGGCAAAGCAGATTCATGTTCTGTAAATATCTGATATAATATATCTGATCATACCACAAACCTCCACCTGCACCCTCAGATCTAGTAGCTTGCTGCCACATTTACAGATGTGGTTACACTTATTTAGCCACACACAATATGTAAAGCAACATAGTGTGTGAAGCATAAATCAAGGGTCTAAGGATAGAAGTGTTGTATGTTGTACATAATTTGTATAACATAAATAAAATGGATTTGATTTGACTTGGCAGGTTTCACCTTGACTAAAGGAGAGGCCATAGAGGTAGAGCAGACCCACTAAGAATTAAATATGTTCCCATATTCTCAGTTTTCAATTCAGTACAAATTCTGCTGTCCAAAAGGTGGTTCTGCAACTGAAGGAGTTGGCCAAATAACTGTTTACATTTATGTCTGATCTATTTGCATGACTGATATTTGACTGAGTGATTGGCTGGCAGTAACTACAGCTGCTTTGATGTGTAATAGATCAGCTAGTGCAACTTTTGTTTGAATGAGCATGCAGCAGAGCAGAGCACCCATGAAAATCCAGCAAAAGTCACATCTGTTTGCAGATGGAAAACTGAGAAAAAACTAACACCGTGAAGAGGTAGGAGACCAGTGCTTCTCTCAGTAATCTCTGCAATCCAGTAGCAAGGCCCAGATTTGGTTTTAAAATTTTTTTAATACTCAACACAAACCAGCTAAAAGCCCACAGATAATTTATAATGATATATGTGACAGTAAATGATGGACGGAGACAAGGAATTCCCCCAAGATTACATAATTTATTAGTTAATTAAACAATCAAACAACAACCATCAAATAAAGAAGATATTTTAAAAAAGGAAATTTGTTAAATCTAATTGGGTTAAAACTGTATAAATATAAAAAATATTTTACAATACAAATTACAATAAGAAAGGGAGTGCTAAAAGATGGTTGGTCATAGCTGTGGATAGTGAGGGGGGAGGATTTATACTGGGACAGTGTACTCACAACACTCCTGTACCCTACACACAAACACGCACACACACATACAGCAATAAAAAAACAGGGAAATAATGCAGTGTGGAGGAAGTGCAAAAATTACCACTCAACAAACAATTATGGGTATGTGAAACACAGGTGAGGAACTCTATCATCAAACGCCCCACTCTCTGTACGGCCACGCTCGCCACTGGTCCTATAGCATTCATACAAAAGCAGAGAACACGTTTTAATTTCACAAGAGTTTCATTTACTCACCGCAGACTTTTTGAATATACTGTATGCAAATTCCCTATACCACTTAATCACTAAACCTACTAGGTTAACTTCTGTATTGTACCTGTTGTTGGAAGAAATGGCATTTCTCAAGTTTGGCCTTTAATCCCTCCTTCTTAAAGCAGCCCAAAACTAAGTCCAGGCATTAACAACATTATCAAGATAGAGCAGCCGGGACCAGAAGTGTTGGTCACCAAACATCCCCTCCATCAGTCACTGAAATGTATTGGAAGCATTGGATAAACCAAAAGGCATCCTTTGAAACTCAAATAAGCCAAAGGGGGCGAAGATGGCGGTTTTTATCTTGTCCTGCTCTGTGATGTGTTGGTAACCGCTGGCCAAATCAATGATGGAGAGCCACTGGGCTCCTGACAAAGAGTCCAAGGACTCCTCAATCCTTGGTAGGGGAAAGGCATCTTTTTGTGTTTTGCCATTTAACAGTCTGTAGTCCACGCAGTGTCTCAGGCTACCATCCTTCTTCCTCACCAGGACAATAGGAGAAGCATAGGGGCTACAGCTTTCCTGTATAACCTGGCTCTAGTAGTTCAACCCCAGCTCTCTTCACGCCCTGATCTTAGTAAATTCTCAGGCCTCCAATTTAAGAACCCTGGGTGGAATGTAACCAGTAATGAAATGTCCCTTCTGGTCTACCATAGGGTGAGACAGGCCTTAGCACCTCCTACTTTTGTGTTTCCAATTTGTTTGGTTTAGTATATAAACCGTAATGATGAGCCCTTGGTATGCTGCTTTTCCTCTCTGGTCCCTGGTGCGTGCAATGTTCTGGTCCCGCTCCACAGTGACCCCTGCTTCCACGTGTTGAGCTTTCCGTATGGGTATTGCGCAATAATCGGGCAGAGACACTGACTGCTACTGTTTTGTTTTGTTATTGAAACAGTTGCTTTGTTTAAATCCCACAAAAAAACAAAAAAAGGCAAATCCTAATCTCGTAAACCCACCTAAACCGTCACTGTATCCTGTCAACAACCCCTGAATGTGGCCGCCTATGGCAAGGCTCACAGATCCTTCATAATGATACGTGACAGTAAATGATGGACGGAGACAAGAAATTCCCCCAAGATAAAAGAATTTATTAGTTAATTAAATAATTAAACAACTAACAATTAAAGAAAATAGTAGAAACTGGAAATTTATGAAATCTAATTGGTTCAAAACTGTACAGAATATAAAAATACATTACAATACAAATTACAAGAAAGGGAGTGCTAAAAGATGGTTGGCTATAGCCTCGGATAGTGAGGGGGGAGGATTTATACTAGGACAGAGTACTCACCACACTCTCATGCCCTACACAAACACACACACACACACACACACACACATACACACACACACAGCAAAGCAAAAAAAGGGAAAGAATGCAAATTGTGAAGGAAGTGCAAAAATTACCACCCCACACACAATAATGGGAGTGTGAAGCGCAGGTGAGGAACTCTATCACCAAACCCCCACCATCTGGATGGCCACGCTTGCCACCAGTCCTATAGCATTCATACACAAGCAGAGAACATGTGTTAAATACACAACATTAGTGCTATTAGCTACAATATGATCTATGTAATTAACTTCTTGGGGGAAAGCAATGAGCGCCACGAAGGGCATAGAATGTAACAAAAGAAGCTAACACTAACTGACCTGACAGAAACCACCTAATGGAACTAAAGGCTGTTGAAGAAGTTCACTCAAGTCCTTGTTCAAAGTTTGCTGTAGTGGTGGTTTATTAGTATTCTGGAATACGGTGAGTTTACTGACACAGAGCCGGTCTGAGACAGCAGACTGACCCAGAGCAGAGGGCAGAGGGACAGTTATACAGTGGTCTGAGAGATGGTGATCAGACCATATGCAAATACAGTTGTGGGGAAAGGAATTGTGATCAGATCAAAAGGAAGGTAAGAAGGAAGGTATAATTAGAACTGGATACTGTGTTGGATGCCGTTCATTCATATGAAAGTTGCTCAGTGGCGCATGAAGCCAAAAAAAGCCACTTCCCGCTGTAAAGAAATCACCTGGATAAATGCATACTGCGCCTGTCTATGGGCCCCAGAGCCCATAGAGTATGCGCACCAGACTTCCGCCAGTGGAGCCGGCTAACTTTGAAGGTTTAGCCCTCCGCTCACTTGAATAGGGATAAAATTATCTAATCATGTGGCTTTTCTAGACTTTCCAAATGTTATCGGGCCGAATGGATCACATTCTGATCGATGTGACGCTCAAAGAAATGTACCCACCATTTTACAGCAGCTCCTTTTCCAGTGATTGTATGTGTGGGAAAAATGCTTTTTGGGCCCCTGTCGGACCCGAAAGTTGTAATTACACAGTTTGTCACTATGTCAAATTGGCTTGAAAGCCCGGCGCACTTCCTGGGGGTCTGATTAAACTAAGCAAATTGGTAACACGGAAGTAGGAGGTGCTAAGGCCTGTCTAGTCTTACGGTAGCACAGGAGGGACATTTCATTACTGGCTACATATGAATGCATTTTGTTCAAATAGGTGTGATTATAACATTCCTGCCTCATCAGTGTCATTTTGATTTACAAGTAATACTGATAGACTTATCTCACAGAGTTCATTTTGCAAACATTACTGTACATTATTGTACTGCATTTGCTCGGATATGTGTAAAAGAAAAATGCTGACCAGAGACTTGGATTAGTCTGCAGAAAGAAATGAATTTGAGGAAAGAGATAATTCTGGCGAATCATAAGACTATAGTAAATTCAGTGTTATATATCCCTTGGTATTGTCTGTGTTCTTAGCTCTTTTTGGCCAGTTTTTGCTTGTTTGACTGACAGTTTTTGTTTTTTTGACTGATTTGCTATACATACTATACATGGTCTCCCATGTATGTATTTTGCACATTAAACTGTAATGCAGTGTCTTTTACAGGGAGTAAAAGCACACAAAATAGAATAAAATACAATTAGAATGAATATGACAGATTCAATTGTAATTAAAAATAGTATTAGTAGTGAAATAATAATAGTAACCGGCTTTAGGTAAAAGCAAAGGTGAAGGATTCAGAGACAAACTAATTCAGACTCTCAGCCCATATGCTACTAAATGACAAATCATTAGATCAACAAGTCCTCCAAATTGAACGACCAAACAGGTCGTTTGACCTTGCACTCCAGAACGACCAATAGAAGTGTTAGCATAGGTCGTATTTGGCGACTGACATTACGACCTATTGTGTCATTTTTCTTGGAAAGGCTCCATTAGATAGAAGATAAGAACATCATTTTATCAGATCTTTCATCCCAGCAGTCCATAATCACATAATTAGCATAATCACATTTATATAACAGATATATCATAGGTTTCTCTTGTTTTTGCGAAAAGTGGGTTTCGATTGGAAATATATAGGTGCATGAATCAATGGTTCACTATAGTGACATGCTTGGCTTTATGACTAGTAAAGTATAGCTAACTGAAGACACTTCTTAAACCTGCAATATTCTTTTTTTTTATTATTGGCTACTTGGGGGCAGCAAAATGACCTGTAAACACAGCACTGACATATGTATTATCATTTCACAAAGTCTTCATTCATTTGGAGTCATGTTTCTATTAGTATATTACCTCTCCCTTTTGCTCTGGTTTGGTCTTCAACAACCCCAGAGAGAATTACCATTTATGCTAAATGTTGCTAACTTTATCTGTCTATTGTTTGGTGCTGGGCAGGTAGTGTACAGTGGGTCTATCAGCGTTTTTTCACTGACAATAGCTGCCTGCTGCTGGTGGTAACAAGGTTGATGAGAGCTGTTAGAATGAACCAAAACAGTAAAGTTGTTGTAAAACTAAAACAATGAGTTAAAAGATGCTAAAACGCTGTGTAGAGCTGAGGGGAACTGCACACTTCCTGGCGCAGCTTTAAACTTCCATCAATGCGTCAGTTTGAACATTATCAACCTAATCATTCTGAATCAGGGCCTTCCATATTTAAAACAATTAGCTTGTAAAAAATGGCTTTTTACAAAAATGTAAATAAATGTCCTCCTAGATTTATCATTAATTTTAATAAAAATCTTTTCAAAAGTATGATTGACATCTGTAATTCCCTTCCTGTTGAACTGATACAATTCTAATCACTATATTGGCTCGCGGTACAATACAGAATCAACTTAAAAATTCTGCACATTAGATTACAACCTGCAGCACACATTGTTATTACTCCATGTAATCTTTTGTACTAACAGTGTAGCAGTACTGTACGTACCAATACATATATGTAGGTACAGGGGAAAAGATGTGAAGTTCTGGAATAAGGGGGTAACAAACAATTTGGGAACTTACAAAAACATACTAAAGTTATTTTTTAACTACTGGGTATCTACTCTATTTTTACAGGGTATGTATGACTACTGAGCAATAATCTGGACATTTGGGAGGAACTTAAAGAGAGTTTATACTGTGGTTATTATTTAACTACTGCATACCTACTCTTTTATTACAGTATATGTCTGACCTTCTGAGCAATAATCTGGACGTTTGGGAGGACAACAAACATAACAAAAGCCTTGACCATCTTCAAATTATTATTAACAAAAATCATGAACCACAAATTAAAAAATCAAAGTACAATGAACATAAACCTTACAAAAACTAGTTTAATTGAAAAAGTAAACATTTACATACATATCTTAGCATTCAACTAACTATTAGTTAATACGCAATGATAACAATTATTTTATTGGAGAACATTTTAAAACAGAATTATAACACAGAATGTTTTTAAACAATAATATTACAAAGATTTTTTTAAAGAAAACAGAATACAACACAAAGGAACATAAAATACACAATAAATTCACTTCTGAACTTATCAACAGGCAATAATAACAATAAAAGCAATGCAATAAATGCAATAATAATGCCAGATTACTTATATTTAATTACTGTGGTGACCTATAACCTTTTACATCAGTGATATCAAAGTTCATCGCGATTTGAATGAGTACACTTCATTCATATCAGATCACGGCAGGGGACGACGGAGTGTCTTCTATAAAGGAATGGAAAAGGCTCGGCACTCGCCCACACTTCAGCCAGACGCCGGTGAGATGATCTCGATCTGTTCCCTGCTAACCTACTTTACAGTAAACATATGGTGGGGAATAACCTGAATATATTTATTGGCACAGAACTGTCTGGTTCGTGGCTCATGTCAAATGTAGCATTAAATGAACAAATGAAAGGTGGAGTTACAACACCACTAATGATTGCTCTAATAGAATTTACAACACTATGTCATTACATTCAATGTAATACAGTATAACGCTTGTGGGTTTGTGTCTTACAGAAACATGTTCAGGTGATTTTATGGCCAACAGTTTGATTCTTATGGCTTCTCACTAAGTGGGAGACATCATAGCTACCAGAAATCCAGATATCTCAGACTATAAATTACAGTCAAGAGACTGACATTAACAGTTTTTCTCTACAGGGTCAACATGTGGCAAAGGTGCACTTCCCCTCATCTCAACCTCAACCCTGTCATCTTCATCAGAAGTGGAAGGTGAAAAAGAAGAACAAAATTAAGGAAGCAATGCAAGAAAAACAAAGAAATAAAGAATTCAATGCTATTTGTTCCTCAAATGTTTATAATTTATTTTGAAATAAGTATGTTAAATAAAGGTTTTAAATTAAGGATGTAGGATTTTGTTTTTAATATGATAGATGTACACCTAAGATTACAGCTGGCATATCCTGTAGTTACACTGTAACTACATGTAACAAGGGGGGAACTACCACTGCATATATATAACTTGTGAGAACATGGAAGAACAAACTAAGTGAACTGCACAGTTTGCAGTCAGAAGAACATATTAACCATATATATGTGTTGTGATTCATATTTCCTGGGGTGAAAGGAGGCTATGCACAGAGATACAGCTGTACCCCGTACTTATTTTAAGTACCTGAAAATTATGTAAGTTTAAGGGCTATCATAGGCTTTTTTGTGGAAATCACTTGAACTTGGCGCAGGCTGTTAATACAATCATACATAATACAATAGAAATCAGCTTGACGAGTAGAGTTACTAAAGCAGTAAAGCACCACTGAAGTACATGTAGTCTGGACGAACGAGGAGTAAAAAACGAATAAAAAACTTGAGCTGTGTTTCAGGAAGGGAACCTTTTGTGTGGCTGATTTTAATTGTAGAGTTTGTACAGAAGACAAAGATATTTGTTTGCAATGTATTGTAAGAAGTTCTTGTATCGTATGTTCCCATCTATGTTTGACAAATGTTTCACCCCTGCAACGGTATTGTGGTGTCTTCTAAGTTAATGTGGGCTTGGCGCCTGTATGTGAATGACACACTATATAATTAACTGACTAACTAACTAACATTTTCACTAATTACTATACATTGATATTTTACTTACTCTTAATTCAGGTATTTTTACTACTCTTACTTTACAAGTAACAATAGGCCTCCTATACAGTGTCAGAGTCCGGTTTCAAAGAAACTGCCACAGGTCAAGAGGTTTCTTACCATGGTAGTAATCTGTTCGACTAGACTTTGCCGACTTTTTTTTTTTTTTTACAGTCTATGGTTTGGCAGAGCAGCATGAATCCAAACCAGAAGAGGAACAGCACCTTGCTGTAACATCCATCATTGGCTGCTAGCAATGGCAAAGCCAGAGCTAGCCTCACTGTCCCACATCCTCACTTGATGAAATAACGGGATAATAGAGATAGAGAAGAACATGTGCACAGTTTACAGTAACACAGGAATGCACTCGTCTGTGGTATCCATACAGTCAATGATGTTACCATACTGTGACAGTGTGTCTGTCATATTCATTGATATGTGGCAGATGTCCACCAGAGAGAGCTGCAAGTCTGCAGTTTTTGGAGCCTAATATTTAAGTAAAGTGTTTAAATGAGTTAAAGTACAGGAAAAACGAATCTTAAACAGTCCTACACATACTGGAGTTTCGCTTTGCAAAGCAAATGTTTATTTTAGGGTTATTGTAATATCTTGTATAGGTGTTCATGTTGTTGTGGCCTCTGTGGAAAAATACTGATTTACTTTTTTATCAGGTAAAATATGGATTTTTAGACTGTGTGTTAAATAATTTATTTTTCATGTTATGTTACTTTGTGATTTTCTGATGGATCCAAAATCTAATGTTTTCTGTAAAAGAGGACAACAGTGCAGTGAAGGCTGTAAGCGTGATTTAACTGGAGGAAATATGGAGGAAAATCTTGGACAGTGTTTTAACCTCTGATCATTATGCTCTTCAGGGGTCAGTATCACAATCTATACTCGATTACTCTATTAATCAGATGTTTAGAAATGACCTGTTGTGGCATTGTTACATAGAGCATCACAGACATTAGCTGAAAATACTGCTTTTCTTTACATACTACCATTCGGCAGCAGATGCACTTTTCTGTCAATTGTCTTGTTATTTTGATGAATGTGTCTTTGAGTTTTCAGTTTTGTAAGAAGTTTTTTTTTTCCTGACTATAGTTTTTTTGTAGTGTCATTTTGAACATGCAGCTCCATTATAGGCTGTAGATGATCATGCAGGTCTCTACCCAATGATGAGGAGCGATTCACAACCTCAGGGTGTGTTGAAACTTGGTTATTCAACAGTCAGATTAGAAGTTGTCAGATGAAATTTATTACAAAGCTGCATTTTTTACATCTTTACAGACCAACATCAACAGTTCCCAACACAGCCCAAGCTCTCTGAGAAGACGAGTAAAAGCTCAGAGACAGATCTCCACTCCAACAGGATCCACAGCTTTACATCACTGATATTGTTTTGTTGTGCACTTTTTTTACTGCTTCATTTAGCTGCTGTCACGGCTCGTACGGTTTAAAACACACACTCAATCTGACTGTTACTGTTAATTTACACTTTTCCTAAAGAACTCCCATTATATAACAATTATCATCATCATGATCATCATACATCAAACCTCAATTACTGTCTTACTGTTGTGTTCAGTTCAAAAAGCTTAGTTACAACCACTGTGTATTTTTTATTTTTCAAAAGAAAAGAAAAAGAGAGAAAAATAAAACAAAAAACAAAGAAAACAGAAAAGTCAGAGGCTGTTTAAATTAATTTTTTTCAATTTTATTTATTTAATTTAATTTAATGTAATTTAATTTAATTTAATTTAATTTATTTATTTATTTATTTATTTATTTATTTTATTTAATTTAATTTAATTTAATTTAATTTAATTTAATTTAATTTAATTTAATTTAATTTAATTTAATTATATAGCACCAAATCATAACAAGTTATCTCAGGGCACTTTATACATAGAGCAGGTCTAGACCATACTCTTTACAGACCCAACAATTCCCCCATGAGCAGCACTTGGCAACAGCGGCGAGGAAAAACTCCCCTTTAACGGGAAGAAACCTCGAGCAGAACCGGGCTCTTGGTGGGCGGCCATCTGCCTTGACCGGTCGGGTCGAGAGAGAAAGAGGGAGAGAGGGAGAGAGAGAGACAGAGAAGCATAACAACAACAATAATAACAATAACAATGATAATAATAATAGAGATATGAGTAATAAAAATAATAATAAAGAGGTGACTAATAATAATAATAACAATAATAATAAAGATGTGACTAATAATAATAATAACAATAATAATAAAGAGGTGACTAATAATAATAATAAAGATGTGACTAATAATAATAATAACAATAATAATAAAGAGGTGACTAATAATAATAATAATAAAGATGTGACTAATAATAATAATAACAATAATAATAAAGAGGTGACTAATAATAATAATAAAAATAATAATAAAGAGGTGACTAATAATAATAATAACAATAATAATAAAGAGGTGACTAATAATAATAATAACAATAATAATAAAGAGGTGACTAATAATAATAATAAAGATGTGACTAATAATAATAATAACAATAATAATAAAGAGGTGACTAATAATAATAATAAAGATGTGACTAATAATAATAATAACAATAATAATAAAGAGGTGACTAATAATAATAATAAAGATGTGACTAATAATAATAATAACAATAATAATAAAGAGGTGACTAATAATAATAATAAAGATGTGACTAAAAATAATAATAACAATAACAATAAAACCATCCTATGTGGAAGGCTTTTTCACTGTCCTCTTGGTTTTCCTCCCCTTCTCCTTCTCCTGCAAGTTCTCTTTTTCCTCCTCCTCCTCTCCCTTCTTCTCTTTTTTCCCCTCCCCTTGCCCCTCCTCCCCTTCTTTCTTCCTCTCCCCCCCTCCTCCTCCTCAATGTGGCAGTGTGTGACTCCTCCTCTTCGTCATATTTCTTCTCAGACTCTTCCTCTTGATCATATATATAATCATATTCAAACTTCACTTCATCCTTCTCCTCCACCTGGCTGAGTCTTGGCATCGGGCTCCGGTAGAGCGGTGCGGGGATGGACAGGTGCTTTGGGCTGCCGTCAATCTGAAATTTCAAGAGAAAAGCATCAAAGCATCAATATTTCTTGTCTTTTTTGTTCTGTGCTGTAGATAATTATCCTGTCAGTTGTTTACATGAAGGATGTATTTCACAGTGAGAAATGGATTTAGACAGTCTCAAACATCAGTGGATGTTGGGAGCTGGATTAAAAACTGTACCTTTCTGAAGCGGTAGGCAACAGATGAGAAGTCTGGGAGCTCCACAGGCGATTTATCATCAGGCGATTTATCAGGGAGGCACAGGTCTGAGCGGGCTGTAGGGATCACAGCAACAACCGTTATGCATTAAGTTATGAAAAAAAGGCATGATGGTGATATTTATCCTAAGTGAAATTCCAACCAGGCATCACTGAAAAAGCAGGTTGCTACCCAAATACAAACTGAAAACCCTCTTCTAATGTCTATCCATGAGCACTATGTTAACAAAGTAGTAAAAAGTCCTCCAGTGATTCTGTCAGACATGAGTCTATGTTTGTTAAGGCGTATGATGGGACCTACTGTCAAAGTAGCTGGTGTCTTCTTCCGTCTTCAGTTCAGGGACAAATCGAGGTTTCACACTCAGGAGGTTGTTCCAATCCAGATCCTGGAAAAATGGATGCGCCTTCACCTCGCTGGCTCCTCCTGGATAACAAGTGAGACAAACAGACATTTGCATTTGGCCTGGCCTGACAGCTGTACCTGACCCCGACTCTGGACACTTTTAGTCTTCCCAAAATCAAGAAGGAATGGCTTTAAACAGTGTGTGTAACAGTTTTAACATGAGCTGTAAGTTAGCATGTCCAGCTAACTAGCTTACTGCCTACAGTTATAACCAATCATTACTTCACATTAATTCCTAAGGCCAAGGAGTAAGTCATTACCTACTGTAACTATATTTTGCGAGGCTACAGGATACTTTAAAAGAAACCTCGTTCACAATAGCACATCCACTGTGTAGTATTTTCCCACTGTGTGTAAGATAGCTAAACTATCACAGTTCTATGTATTGTAGCCACAGGCCGAACTTTAGTGGTAGAAAATCATGAGATGTATGTACCAGATGTACAACAGTTAAGTTACAATGCCGTATTTTTCAGTGTTTAGAAATCTATTTGTGTCATTCTCATCATCAAAAACCCTTATTCCTCTATCCAAGATCCAACTTAATGCAATTTCATTTAAATGTGCTCATAGCCTACATTATTGATGTATCCTGCTAGCTGACAAAAAGACAAACCAGAATGAAAACATAACCCCCTTGAGGAAGGTAAAGATGTCATGCTAGGTCTCAAAATTTAAAAAAAAAATGGTACAGGTGACCCCCAGTCACTATGGTGGAGTCCACCAGGCTGTTACTCCACAGGTTGTTCTCCCTTCAGCTTATCTGTTTCCCATCCTGTCTCTATCCACTAACCTGTACCCAGCCGTTCTGCGCAGTCCTTTCTCAGGAGAAGGGTGATAAGATCCTGGGCGTCAGCGGGCAGGGCATCGTCTCCCTCCGGCCAGCTGACATCATCTGGGGGAAAAAGCATATCAGTGATCCAATAACAGAATTGAAAATTTTGGCTACATCACCACAAAGCCACCGAATGAAAACCATTTTACAACAAGTTAAAGATTAATATACCAAATATAAAAGAAACAGGAAAATTAAAGCTACATTTTTATGAAAATCACAAAGTAGGATAATGCACATTTTTTATCATCTTTTAAAATAAAGAAAGATTCGTTTAAGATCTGCTAGCATGACAAATGTGTAGAAAGGGTGCATGTGATGAAAAGATAACAATGAACTGAAGTAAAGATTCTTACCTTCGGCTACGTGATCAAAGAGTTCCTCGACCGTGTCTCCATCGAAAGGATACACGCCCACCAGGAACTCATAAAGAATGATTCCTAAGGCCCACCAGTCTACAGGCTTCCCGTAGCCTTGCTCCAGGATTGTTTCTGGAGCCATGTAAATTGGGGTACCCGTTGTCTGCAGGTAGGAAACAGAAAATGATAAGTACAACGATCCAGGTTTGAGCTAAAATAAGCACAGAAGAGAGAGAAGAGACTAACCTCGTTATCGGTAAACTCACGGGCGATCCTGTCGATGCGCTCTTTCTTGAGGTCTTCTGCAATTTGTACTGGACCGATCTTTGATAGTCCAAAGTCGGTCATCTTAATATGGCCGGTGTAACTAATCAATAAACTACAATGGAAGAAAGCAGAAAAATATCTCATGTTAGATTTAACACCGATCCCAAAACATAAACCTGAGATTAAGTTTTAAAAAAATCTAAATGGTTAAAGTTTCTGGAAATTCTGCTCCAATCATAGCTAACAACTGTAACTATGCATGTCAGGTCTGTCAGGTGATGCCTTTTTTTAGTCTTTCCAAAATCAAAAACAAAAGGAAAAGTGTAAGAAATGTGTGTTTCTCTGTTTTAAATGTAGCACGTCTAACTAAGTAACTAGTTTACAACCTACAGTTGTAACCAATTGTTACTTGTTCACTGCATTAACTTCCAAAACTAAAGAGCACATCTTCACCTAACTACTAACTACTATAATCTGATATCAGTTTAGAGTGATCAGCTCTGCCCTGTCCTTTATTAGATTTGGGGAATTTTACACTTAATCAACTCATTGTCTAAGTCTAAGCATTACATTTGCAACACATTGCTTAGTTCTCATCTTAAAAGTCAATTTCTATTGTAATGTTAAAAGTGAAAATATAATGTTTGAAAATACAAACAATAAAGCATAAATCTAACTTTTGTCTAGCTTTCCAAGTATGTAAGCTAAGCAGCCAAACACGCTTATGTTAGAATAAAATGACAGTCTCATCCTGAATTTTTCATTATCACACACACATAAATACTATGGCTAACAATGCAGCTCCTTTTTGCCTGGGACATGCAGCTTTAGCCTCAGTCTTTTAGCACCACATCATGTATGTAGCCATCAAGTGAATATTTAAGAATTCTCACTCTAAAACAAGTCAGCTGAAAACATTCAAAAGTGAGCTGGAGACAGTGTGTGTTCAACCAGTGTTCAAGGTCAGCTTAATTAGCTCGTTGGCTACAGATGTTAAAATCTGTCAGTGGCAGTTGTCATTTCAGCCGGTTTCAAAAAGTATAAGAAATTTTGAGTGGTTTATCTACAACTGTTATCTGACAGGCAAATGTAACAAAGAGGACCTGGCTTAGCGAACAGCCAGTTAGATGTTGTAAATGTTGTTTGATGGGACAGATTGATGACTCACTTGCTGGGTTTGAGGTCCCTGTGGAGGATTCCGTAACTGTGGATATACTCTAAAGCCATGGTGGTCTCTGCTACATACATCCTCGCCATGTCCACGGGAAAGCGCCCCCAGTCATCTAGCAAGGAGGCACAATCTCAGGAGGAGATATAAAGACAGACACAGGTCAGATGCTATGTTTAGGTCTTAACATGGGTGAGTAGTCCATAGATAATAGAGAAAAGTCAGTTTAAAGCTCATTTATCTGCTCTATCCCTGTCTAAACAAACCTAACACTTGTATATGTGTGCATGCACAATCCGAAGCAACCTCCTTACCTGCAACATACTCCATAACCACACGGAGGTCCTTCTGTGTCTCAAGGGAGCAAAACATTGAGACGATGAATGGGCTGTCGGTGAAGGTGAGGATGTCTCGCTCCACCAACACCTGCTGAATCTGGGACTTTTCTGTTAAAACCTGCCATTTGATGACTTTCATGGCGAAGGTTTGATTGCTTAACTTGTGGCGCACAAGGTTTACAGATCTGCACAAGAGGGAAAAGGAAACATGAGCAGATTCTACTACTGAACATCAGCTCTGATGCTTTGACAAGAAACTGCCCAGGAACATTCTTAACGTAAGCACAAAAAAATTCTACAGTATGACATTTTTGTTACAGTTTCTTTTCTGCTTTGACTGGACTCTCTGCAGTGTCAGAGTCGGTTAGAACATAAAGAAGTCTTACTCACCCAAAGCTGCCGCCACTGACCCGCTTGATTGTTTCAAAGTCGCTCTCTAATGGCTTTCTGAGAGGAGGAGTGCAAGCTGAGCGGGTCTAAATCAAACACACAAAAGAAACAAAAGCTCTGTAATAAATGAATAAACTAAAGACAAAAAAAGTATGCACTATAAACAAAAGGATGTGTGTGTTTCTTGAATCAGATTGGAAAAAAAAACACTTACGTCATGTAGAAGTTTTTCTAATTTGTTCTGTAGCTCCACAAAGTAGTGCAAGCTGACCGAACCGGTCTGGACCGTGTTGCCACAGTCTGTGGCCAGCTCGACCAGCTGCCGCTGGATAAACTTCAGAGCGCGCGTGGCCTGGTGCAGACGGCTGTCTGAAAACTCTGAAGGGGCTGATTCCTGCGACAGAACAAGGATGGAAGATTTAAAATAATGATTATTATTATTTTTATTTTAGGCAGTTCAGACAATTATTTTATTTTTTTCAATTTTGCCTGAACTTAATATGTAAGAACTGTCTTTGGTATTCTGAATGGCTAATATACTACATTAAGCTATATCTTTTATGCAGAAATCCTAAATGGATTCAGTATTACACACACAAACACATACAGTTTATATAGGTAGTAAAAATGAAAGCAGGACTAAGATATTTGTTAATTTACAGGCGGTTACATAGTAAATATATTGATTTTAACCTCTAAGAGTATTTTAAATCAAACCTTTCAATAAATGCATTAAACTATATGCAATATTAACTTTTTTCCTTGTGCCAAATATTTCTTAAAAAAGCCTCCTTATAATTGTAATAACTCTGTTTTCACACACAACGGTGAGGTCAAATTACAACAAAAGAACACAAGCTTAATATAAACAAACATGGGCAGTGATGAAATGAAGAGCTGGATGGGAGGGTGGTATCCCTGGAAAATGACAAATACCCAGCCCCCCTGTCCTTTGCTTTTATCAGCAGCTAAATTATTGTTTTTGCAGCACTGAAATCTCCTCATGTCCAGGGGATGAACGACATGTTTGTGAGCTCAGGAGGTAGAGCGGGTCGTCCACTAATCGGAAGATTGGCGGTTTGATTCCCGGCTCCTCCAGTCCGCATGTGGAAGTGTCCTTGGGCAAGATACTGAACCTCAAATTGCTCCTGGTGGCTGTGCCATCAGTGTATGAATGTGTGTGAATGATTAGATTTCCTCTGATGGGCAGGTTGGGACCTTGTATGGTAGCCCCTGTACCCATTCAGGGCATGAATGTGTGTGAATTGACTCGTAGTGTTAAAAGCGCTTTGAGTGGTTGGATGACTAGAAAGACGCTATACAAGTACAGTCCATTTACCATTTACCATCTTTACTTAACATTAAATAATCAACAGTGCTGGCTAGCTAACCAGCTAACGTTACCCCAGAGTTTAAAGCCTTTTCCTTAACATTTCATTGTTCAATATTAATGTAATATTAATGTAATTCCTGTCAGAAAGACTAATTAGACCGTGTTCAACATTATGATAATAGCCAAAAGTTAAGCTGCCTGCTACAAGGAAGTGGTTTTCCCTCATTTTTTGTTCGAGTAACTTCAGTTCATCACTTGGCGTAAAATGAAACAGCCTGTGCTGTTAACTGAGTCCTGATCTTAATTGATATCAAAGACTATATTTAAGGACTTTGGCCTTTAGCAGTGCCTTTGTGTTGCAGCCATGAACTTTAATTCCCATCTATCAACATGTAATGTGAAAAGTCAATTCCCAGTGTGTAGCTTATACATGGCTTCTACATTCACAAATCATACATTGTATTGCTGTTTGTCTGTGCTTTACACATGGTCTACTGAAAAGCATCCTAAGAAATGCTGTTTTTCCTGACTTAGACACACAGATGTGTTGAGAATGAGGCTCGGGCATTGCAAGAGGAGAATGCAGTCCATACTTGCTGTCCGCTGTACACTGTACGATGGAGAATTTCTCAATTCGTGTGTCATTTCCAGTATTTTCAATTTGCAGAATAACCCAATCTAACTAAATTCTAGTAGTCTTTATACACAAACACAAATCATCTAATTTTCTCTCTTGTAAATTCCAAAACTGACATTTCTCAAATACGTCCTAAAAGAAAACATCTTAGTGAAAACCAAAGCTGTTTACAGAATTTTCTTATCTGATCATATTCTCCAAACAAATTAAACACAAAGAAATTCATAACACACGTTAACAAAAGGTTCATCTTACAAATATCACTACTTTACTTCACATTTTCAATGTGTGATTACATGAGATGAATTTAGTGACTGAACAGGTTGATTCTTTGAAGTGTGTGTTCACACATTAGGCACAGTGAATTAAACTCATTCACTGTGCCTAATGCACCAGTGGAGCCACTGAACCCCCAACTGATCCAGTGGGATGCTCCAATAAACTTGCTGATCCATGATGCATTATTGAATTTGATACAGATGTTCTCAGTTTTGCCCAAATTAGGAGTACAGCATTTTGCATTAAGAGTTTGGCTCACAGAAACTCAATATAGAGCCAAAGTGGTCAAAAAATACTATAAAAGCAGTTTTTAAAATAATACCTAAAATACATACCTTGTTACAACTATGATTTTGTGGTTCAAATTTGTGGTTCAAATTTTAAGTTAGATTTTTAGTGTTTTGTTTTCTGAAATCATTTTAAATTCTATCCATCACCCTTTAACTTTATCTAGTTCCTATTTCAGTGTCTATTGCTTGTTTTATACCTGGTATCTGTGGTTGCGTCAGGCCGAACAAAGGAAAAGAAAAGACAAGAGGGATGTTGGGTGCACAGGTGCTGACAATGCACAGCATCAGGAGAGTGGAGAGATGTTATGTCTGTTCCTGGGAAATTAATGTTCTCCAAAAGGTCCGGTCTACATTCTGAAGAAATACGGACACAGACAGACACATTTACATGTACATATACACACACGCTGATTGTTCAAAATTAGTAAGTGATGAATATGGAATCAGTGTATGTATTACCTTGACTAAAGGAGAGACCACAGAGGTAAAGCAGACCCACGCAAATGAAAAGTGTTCCCATCTTCTCAGTTTTGAAGCTACTTAAAATTCTTCAAACACAGCTGCAACCAAAAGGATGTTTTTGCACCTATTGCAACTCACTCATTTATACTTCTGCTCAATATGCATGACTAGTTGTTGACACCTTTAGCAACTGTGTGGCAGAAACCACTGTAAAGCTGACTTGTAACAGGAAATAAGACCATGGGCCCCACTGTCATAGTAATCTAAAGCTCCAGCTGGGTTAGCTCTCTTTTTGTCTCCGTGTCGTCTCTTTTGATGGGGATGTTGATGCAGTAAGGAGTCTCATCTCCAGGCTTGGTGCCTGCCGCAAAGCTCACAGTGGGCTTGAGGTGGTTTATGATCTTTGTGGCTATGAGGCTGCAGGCCACCAAGGCAGCTTTAACATCCTCCATCAGTCCCTCTCTATCAGCATTGTGTTAGGCAGAGACTCTCCCAGCGTGACTTTGAGTGGACGACACAGTTCCTGGCTTAGTTTCACTTCCTGGTTTGGGTCCTCAAGGTGTTTGAGGTTTTGAAGGAAGACTCTGTTTTTGGAGTATTTCTCTGCCTCTTTTTGCAACAACAAGTGGATATGCTCCACCGTGTCGTTTACAAAGGCCTTCTGCTGCTGTGCTTTGGAGGTGGATTGAGGGCCAGAGGGTTCTGCAGGAGGGAGCTGTTATCAGCTGCAACAGGACTTTTTCTGTAGCGGCTCCTCAGCTCTGGAATAGCCTGCCAGACGCCATTAGATAGGCTGAGTCTGTTGATGCTTTTAAGATGCACCTTTAGACCCACTTTTATTCTCTGGCTTTTAATTGTATTTATTCTGTTTTTATTTCTATCTGATTTCTTGGGTTTTAAATTGTGTTTAAACTTGTTTCTAATTTAATCTGTTATGCACATATGTGTCCTTATGCTTGTATGTGTATACAAATGTCTGTCTTTATGAAGTACTTTAGTGTAAAACCTGCTTGCTTTTTAAAGTGCTATATAAATAAACTAAACTTGAAACTTGAAACTAGAAATGTCAAAGACTCCACTGTCCCTGTTACATGCTGGGTATCTTGACTGCTCCTTATATTCTGCTTTGTTGCATCTGCCTCAGCTGACCTTATTGCCACTCTGTGTTCTGTCAGTGTGAGGGCTCCCTCTCTTGGCCAATCTGCTGCTCTGTGTCTTCTGTCTGTCTAAATATTTGTACTGATGCGTTGCCTCAGTTGTCACCTCATGTCTCACATTAAGTTGCACTTAAACACACCACAAAGACTGGAAATTATATCCAAACTGACTTTTCATTTCTTTAAGATACCCTCCTCCCAAAGCCAGCTATTAGTATGTGCTCAATATTCAAGTTATTGTAAGTTGTAGACAATTCATGCCGTGTAGGCAAACTACTGTGAAGAATTTAGTAAACACCGTTACATTTCAATGAGACAAACAGAGATATTAATGGCAAAATCATGAACAAGCTACTGTATATTCATCTACAAAATTATATGTCACTTGCTGAAAAAGATAAGCAGTAAAGAAAGATATACAGTAAAACAGCAAAAATATATATTATTGACAGAGCAGCCATGTAATATCACAAACCAGAAATATGAGTGATTTACTAAAGTGCATCAATACAAGTTAAATATTCTGCCATAAGAACCTTTGCATGGATATAATAAGACAAACCATTAATTCAAATAATGTTAAAGAGGATTTCCATTAAACCAACACAACAAATTTAATGAATCATGCTTTTTATCGTATTCTGAATTTTAGTACTTTTTAATCACTTAAAGAAATGTGGCTAATCTTTTCTTCTTTTTTCTTCTCACATTTTTTTCTTGCAGCAAACAAAAACCAGTCTACATAAATCATACTGAGGCACTGCCAGACTGGGGACCCCTGCCAAAAGAAAGATGATTCATGAAGGGTACGACACTGGTGCTAGAGACAGGAACTCCTCCTGCAGAGCATAAATCCCAATGAGCAAATGTTCCTCACACTTTGACTTTCTGGTGTTGGTTGACATGATCTGGTGCCATTTTATGTAAATGAACTTAACTGAAATGAAGGGGTGATCAACCTTTGGCTGTCTTCTGTTTAGTTTAGCTTTCTTTACCATATTTACCATTTACCAAAAAATGACAGGATAAGAATGTGTGCAATATTTTTATTTTTATTTATTAATTTTGTGAAAGAATTTGCATCCAAAGTTCAGACTTTGCCACATTAATGTGGTAGTGGGTAGGTCTGAAGGACACAGAGGGAAAGGACAGAAGTGTGTGTATATGTGAGGACGCTTCCATTTTTCCTTCCTTCCTTCCTTCCTGTAATTTGTCCTTTTTATTTGAAAGTGTTTGTATGTACAAGTCAAACACTCTGAAAACAGTTCTTCAGGGAGAAGCCGGACACAACATTACTCAATTTGGTAATTTTGGGAGGAGCAGGAATGGTGATGACACGCTTGAGATAGCAGCGGCGCCTAGAACAAAAGAATCAACATATAAATACACCTGACTTTGATGATCAAGTTAAATGTTACATGATTTCTGGGTTTTGCTGGAATTGTTACAATTTTACCAAAAAATTGAAAATGAGTTTGGGCCTTTTTACATGCATAAAGAATACTGTAGGCCTACCAGTAATCATGGTCAAAGAAGTGCTTGTTGACATAAGTGTAGAACTGGCAGTTATAATCCTCAGTGCATTTCTTCTGGCACATGTCTGGGTCATCCATCAGCTCGTAGCTCATGTCAGAACCTCGGAAATCTATTCCTTCATGAGCTTCCTTAACCCAGCCTGTTAGCAGAGAGGAACAGGATACACTGTTGGCTAAACTACGGAAATACTACACTAAAATCAAACAAACAGGATAGATAAACATTGATATGTGCTGAATGATTCTAGTCTTTTCTTTGTTCTATTAGATTACCTTTAAATAAAAAGATTACACATGATTTTATGAACTCCTTGCACCTAACCCCCTAACCCTAATCCTAACCCCCTAACCCTAGCTTCATAAGGCAAACCAGATTAAGATGTTACAACCATGCTTGCAGCTCTGTGAAGCTGTACTTAGACACAGCATCGCGTTAAGTAAGTGGTAATGTCAGCATGCTAACTGTGACGACCCTCTCTGGACAGAGTCTTTGTCCTCTACCTGCAGGAGCCTGGTGGGCAGAGTTGGGTCGTCAGAAAGATTCAGCTCACCTGGACTGACAGGCTTCTATATAAACTGGAGGCAGTCAGTTTTTTGCCCTCTCTCCTCTGGCTTGTTTGGTTTTGGTTGTGTTTAGTTTAATTTATCTCTTATGTCCAATAAATCTATTTTTTTTCCCCTCCGTTGTCCAACTTTGTTAGCATGCTATCAATTGCTAATAAGCACTAAACATAAAGTACAACTAGGGCTGATTTGAATGTTATTAGTTTTGCAGGTATATAATCCAAAGTATTGGACAAACTGAAAGATGAAAAATTAAAGGATCACCAAAAGTAGCTAGAGGGCAACATGAACGTGTGTACCAAATGTCAGGGCAATCTATCCAGTAGGCTAGTTGTCAAGATATTTCACTCAAAACCACAAATGTGAACCTCATAATTACTGAGATAGTCGACCCAAACAACCAGAATAGTTCAGATGGTCTGTAATATGTGACGGTCTCCTGCATGTCCTTTCTCAGTGTTTTACGATTGTGTAGTGATACATACTGTTATCTAGCTGACAGTAGCGTGCTGGTAGCCCAGATGTTAGTCCCTCTTTACTTCTGGTCACCATTTCATTTGGATTATTCTTTAGATAACATTTGAAGTCGTTGCTGCAAAAATAATGAAAATAAAACCTTGAAAAAACCTTGAAAAAAAACAGATAATGACATTATAAATGTTGCCTATTTGCCACATGAGAGAGAAAAAAAGTCATAAATATTTGTTTGACTTGACTGAGACAGTAAGATTGCACCTTTTGAAACTGCTGGCAAACACACACTACCTGTTGTAAGAGAAGTAGGTGCAGAGTGGATGAGCGGAGCACAATGTCTGACAGTGTTCAGGTGAGGCAGCGAGCAGCCTCTCGATGTCATTTCCTGGGATGTCAGTTCTTGGAAAAAGTTTGCCCTGACATTCTGTACAAAACAAAGGTCATACAATGAAAGAACATGCACAACAACCTGCAGGATGTTTTCCTAATGCTATGACCTTTGCTGTTTGTGTACCTGTGTGACAGTGGTTAGTTATTTCTGCTTTGTGGGAGAACCCAGATACTACACCAGCCTTTCTTTCTATAATAGGAATCCTTGGTACTGTCCAGCTGAATTTAAGGTGGCACTTGTACCTAAAAACAGAGCAAGAAATGACACCATTAGGGAATGGTAGAGCCTACAATATCACTCCACCGCCTGCTGATGCCAGAGCTCAATCTTATGCTACTCAGCATGTGAAAACAGTTGTATAATGCCTACTTTGGCTCTGGAGGAGTGCCAGGTGTAAGAAAACAACCCTGATGATGTCACAATGATGTCATTAGGGTTATTTCAGCTTGGGCTTTGGAGACTACAATATTTTTTACAATATATATTCTGACCGAGGATCTTTGTTGCTGTCAGCTGTCACATAAAGCCTTACCAGAAAAAATATTATTGTCATTCATCCACATATATCTACTTTGGCACTCCTAATCACAAACACCTAAGTATGCTAGTAAACCAGTACCTACAAAGCTACAGGTTAATATGTCTAGTTTTTGACCTTGCAAGGTCAGCTAAGCCATGTTCAGTAGTTAAAGGATGATTTCACAATTTTTCAAGTCTGTTTTAAAACATGACTCAAATGCCCATATGAACACAACAACAGGTTTTGCTTGTTGTAATGATCCATTCCTACAGTAGTACGCTATCAATAGAAATGATGGGGGACAAAATCCACAGCCCTCATTTTGTGCAAAAAATGTATTCTATATATTTATATTTACAGGATAGTTACAAAAAAGGGGGAATTTCATGCTAAAAAGACTTTGGAAATTATCAGTTTTATCACCAGAGTGAATTTCAGTGCAGAAGAAGCACACCTGTTTCCTCTTATGAGCCAATAAAACACATTACTTAAGTAATGGCAATACCTCTGCCTCCAGAGCAGCCCTGTCTTCACAAAATGACAATACAATTTAAACTGCAATGTAATATTATGTGGTTGAGTTTTACCTGATCTTCTCTGGTGTGAAGACCCCATTTACAAAAGTAAAGAACTGACAGGTAGGGTCTTGTGTGCAGGCTCTCTGACACTCCTCATAGTCGGCTGTGAACAAGAATCGGTAGTCCGCTCCAAAGAAGTCCATGTTGTGGTACACCTGAGAAAGACAAGGTTCTGGCAGACAGACGGCCCAACAGACAGAAAGAGAAAAGTTTCACCACATATCACTAATTAACTAATTATTTTAATAACTGTTTAAAATGTTTCCTACTTGTGTCTGAGCTGCAGTGTCTGAGAGAAAAGCCAGAGGTGACACCCAAGAGTGGAGTCTGAACGTTGGGCTGTCCAGAGGGAGTGGACTTGAGGTAGCAGTAGAAGTGCCTGCAGAGAGGGGCAGATGATTTTTTTTTTTTTTTGTGCATTTAACTTAAAACGAACAAAAAAATGAATAGGAAAGTGGTTTAGATAATAAACTGCATTTAGAGAAAAGTGTGCTTTGATTTATTTTCAATTACACTATGTTTTACATCCAGTTCAGTGTCTTCTTGACTTCTAGTAGGGATTTGACTTAGAATTAGATTTTGTTCAGCTTTCTAATTTTACAAAGATTACTTTCAGATTACAAAGATTACTGTTTCTTGTTTTCTGAGAGCATCTTAAATACATCGCTTCTCACAAGTGTTACTCATTCATTTCTGATCATGTGTCTATTGCTTGTTTGGTACCTGTTATCTATGGTCCAGTCAGGCCGAATAAAGGTAAAGAATAGACAAGAGGGGTGATCGGTGCACAGCTGCTGACAATGATTCACATCAGGAGAGTAGAGAAATGTTATGTCTGTTCCAGGGAAATCCACATCCAGAAGCACCTGCCCACATTCTGAGGAAATAGAAAAGGAAACACACACCTACAGTATTTATATGTACAAATACAAATATACACATATCAAATAGATTTTACCACAAACATATGATCACACTTAGAAAGTATTACCTTGACTAAAGGTGAGGCTGCAAAGGGAGAGCAGACTCACTAAAATCAAATGTGTTCCCATCTTCTCAGTTTCTCTGGTATTCTGCTGAGATTCCTTAAACAAACTACAGTACAGTCAAAAGAGGTGAATCTGCAACCGCAGGCTCCGCAAAGGACTGTTTTGCTATCCCCGAATATATTCGTCTGATCTCTTTGTAAAACCGATTGTTGACACAGAGCTTGCAGGAACCGCCTACAGCTGCCTTCAGGTGCAATGACCCAGACACACAAACTTGGAAGCTACATCAACAAGTGTCACTGTTTGTTAAATGAGCATGCTGTTTTGCTCTGCTGACCTGTTTATTAACTCAAGTTTATGCAGGTGATTTTACCATTTCATTCCTGTTATGCTGTTGTTTTGATGACAAGCTGAATCCTGTCACTCCATTGTATTTTCTGTCCTTTAGAAAACACATTTTGCTTGAGCAGCATGATTTAACAAAGTCCTTACAACCATTGTGTCACACTGGGACTGAGAATAAAACATATCTTGGAGGCCTGCAACTTGCAAGTCACCAGCAGTGATAATGGTTTCATTTACTTTGATCCCAGGGTGAAAGACTAAAGACTACTCTGGGTTAATGTTCCAGAGTTTATGTTCTGTTTGTACAATGTGTTTCCGCTCACTGGCCAAGCAGGGAAAGACAGGAAAACTGTATAAGTAGAATGAACTAAGGACGAGTTTAGAGCATCAGTGGTTTATAGGAATTTAGCAACCTCTGCTGTCTAAACTGTGAAAGTGCAGAAATGTTTTCCCCTGAACCAGTTTTATAAAAGAATTGCCATCAAAATTTGCTTTGAGTGATCAACTTCGATGTATATAAAAGAGTATCTTATCATAAACCTTCAGTGAACTGTAAACTGACTTTAATATTAATGAAGCAGGTAAAGTTGAAAGTCAGTTTTTATTGCTTTTGCTTACAGCACAAAAAGAGTCATCTGCAGCTTAAATTACAAACAAATGATGTCAGGAAATTAACCGCCACAGTAACAGCAAATTCAGTTTTATTAAAATGCAGCCAGGTAGAGTAGTGCAATGTAAGGAGTGGTTATACATATCAAACAACAGGAACGGTTTAGCGTGTCAGCTGATGGGAGTTTGAATCTCAGATGTCTTTGAGCAGGTCTTGTCCCTGTGGGTTCTCCAGCCAGCTAGGAGGCCAGCTGGCTTTGATGCTGGCTCTGTCCTTCAGAGAGTTATAATAAGCTGCCAGTTTAGGGTAACTCTCCTCAGATAACCTACAAAATGAAGAAAAGTTGGTGTGACATTCAAATTACAAATTTATTGCACTTTGTTAATGCGTCCATTTATCTTGCCAAGCAGCGTTAAGTCAGACATTTGATTAAATGTCATTTAACAATATTTAGTACACTTACCCAAAACGGAAGATGTAAGCGATGCTTGGATAAACAGCCACATCAGCCAGTGAAAAGGTTTTTCCTGCCAGGAAGGAGCCTGATACCTGTAAGACAGAACAAAGAAGCTAATTCCACATTCATGTGCTGGTAGGCAGCTCTGACAACACGTCAGCTAATGAAGGAGGACTGCATTCATCTACTATTTAGTCTGGGGGAAAAAATAACTCATAGAAGACCCACACGGGTCTCCAACAGCTGTGTAGAATGAGTGTTAACTAAAATACAAAATACATTATAGGTGCATGTGTATATAAAATGAATGAACATTTTGGGAAATAGCCAATCCACACATTCTTGCAGAGAGTTAGATGAGTAGATTGATACCAATCTCATAAGGGTGTTATCAATCTTCTTATCTAACCCTCGGCAGGCACTTAAAAAAAAAAAAAAGTGCTGCTGCTGAACTGTTACAGAACAGCATTGCTTACATTCAACAGCATGTAACTGCAGGTTTACTTCAACAAACCATGAGAAACTGTCACTTCAGTTAATCGCCAACCACAGCAGCTCTGCATCTTGTGTAATACGTTTGAGGGTTACAGTATTTTATGTCTTTAGCTTTACCTTCTGCAGGTATCCCTCCCACAGTTTGACCTCAGCACTTAAAGCCTCTCTGTTTCTCTTCACAGCAGAGTCGTGCCTCTCCCCCTCCGGGACCTTCCAGTTGTAGTAGATAACATCCGCTGCAAAATGTTAACAGGCAGTCAGTTGTAACGCCCGCCCTCTGAAGTATGAGAGCTGTGAAAACTATCAATGAAGATAACTGTACATCCACGTCCACATCGTGCTTGGACTAACTTCTGACATTTCCCGTTGCAGCTGAGGGTGTTATTACATAACTTCTCTAACTGCAGACAGTGAAAGTGTCTCACATAAAGTTTGAAGCAGCCTACTTAGAAAGTAGCAGATGCACTATTTCTAATCATGCACAAGATTCTGCAACTGAGTATTCAGCTCTCCTCTTTTTGCAACCCCTCCCCAAAAAATACGCCATCCCATGACTCGAGCTTTGCATGCAAGCTTCTCCAAACATGTGATTCTTTGTGGGATTAACATCATTCCTTTCAACATCCCTTCCTGTTTAAGGGGTGCACAACATACACTCAATGCATAGTGCCAAGGCTTAATTATGAGATTGCACAGCTCATTAGTGCATGCCGTGTGTTCGAAACACACGGCATGCACTAATGATGAATGATAATAAGTCCCAAAGGTAGACCTCTAAATGGCAACAACAACTACGTCAACAGGTATGTCCTGTTTGAAAATACAACAGTATTACTTTACTTTACAATACTTTGCATGTCAGGGTTTACGTACCCATTTTCTGGTTGAACGTGACACCCTCAAACATGCGCTGGTACATCAGTGCTTGCTCAGCAGGGCAGTCAGGGATCAGCTTGTTTCCCTGGGACTTAAACTGGCTCTGTTGTTGGAAACATGAAAAAAAAAAAAAAAACAACTATTATGAGCAGCTGCACGGAGCTCAGGTTTCTTTTCCTTTGCAGTGTAGGCTATCTGTTTTGTCTGCGAGGTATTGTTGAAAACACACAGAGCACAGGGAACACTCTCACATGTTGACTCAATGGCAGCATAAATGTTTAACAAGGGCCAAGTTCAGTTCCTTACCTCCAGGTACATGCAGGCAGCGTAGGACTCATTCAGGACATGGTTCCCATGTTTGAAGGCAGGAAGCTTTAAGAAAGAGTGAAATGTAAACTTTGGATAACTACTTAAAGCGTTATTTCTATCACAAAAATGAATTAAATCACTGCTTATCAGGAAGAAATGCACCCTGTTTAAAGGGAACTCACCTGTCCCCTGGGATTCATGGTCATGACTTCCTGAGACTTGTGCTCCATTTTCTCAAAGGAGAGCAGTTTCTGGTTGTAGCCCTGCAGGTTCTTCTCCTCCAAGGCGATCATCACCCTCCAGCAGGGGGGAGAGCCGGAGCCCCACAGCAGAGTCATGTCCTTGGCCATGGTTTCACACTGAGACGCTTTACCTGACGGCTGAAGTTGTGGAAAGTGTGGATGGAGTGAGGAGTGAAGCTGGAAAGTGACATGCCTGCTTTTATAACAAGCACCAGTCCTTGACACCCGGATTGGCTGAGCTAAGTCCCATCCCATTTTTGTGATATCACCAAAGATCTGTGGTTTAAGACAGTTGAGATAGTTCACCCCCCCCCCCTCTTCTGATAACATGATATCATATCATATCAAGTCCTCATATTAGAGTAACCGCACAGAACTGCTGGTTGCATTTATACTTTGTTGCATTTTTCACTCTTTTCAGTGTGCAGTGTGCCTCCAGCTGCAGGCATTAGTGAAGTCAAACATGAGGAGGGGTGACTTCTCTTGCTTTGCGCCATTACTCTTTGACCTCCCACATGCAGGTCCTGAAATACGGGTCAAAGGGAAACAAGAATCTCACTAAAATAATGGAGTTCTGGGCACTGAAATGGGCACAAACAGCAACACTAGAAACACTGAAATTCCAAAAAAATAATAATCGCCCAGTTCACTGCCATTACAACTACTGAGTTTATAGAGATCCTATCATGGCTGCAGTAATCTCTCTTCTGCTGTAATATTCCAACAAACATTACTGAGATCATATTTATCTGTGAAGCCTCCAGCAGTTATTATCTTTGTTGATTGTTTCGCTTGAAACGTTCCCTGGAGGGATTTCCTGTTGCGTGCGTACAGTACTGTTGAAATCTCACAGTGACTCAGCACTTTTCTTTTACCTCTGCACACACACACACACACACACACACACACACAGAGAGAGAGAGAGAAAACCAGTCTAGCACAGTCTGCATGTAATACACACCACTTAACATACCCCTACATTTGTGATTGACATTTAAAGTAGCATGGGATTGAAATATTGAACACCCACTAATCATGTTGCAGTTTCTTAAGTCTGTCTGAGTCACACTTTGATTTCTAGATGTAATGCACTGTAAAACTGTGTGTGGAAATAAACCACAACACTGTCCTGTATTCGGTACAGTTTGCCTTTATTATCTATTTGCTATTCTGGTCTGCAGAGACATTCAAAAGACACAACAATGGAACAAATCTGCAGAAATCACATGAAAAACATGAGACCATTCCTTGCAGCAACACTTTCTGACCAGCTGATTATGTGATATTTTATGTCTTTGAAGGGTTCGACAAAAAGACTGCATCATAATTTATCCTTATTTCAAAGACCGTCCTTACAGAACACCTAGTGTAACGTGTTTCTGAGTGACTGCACCGGTGACATTCCAGCTCTTTTCTTTTTGTCATTTCACCTTCGTTCTAACATACGGGCAACTGAAAAAATCTTTATCTGTTGTGTGGGAGTAATTCCTGCCAGTGTGCATGAGTCAGTTTTATCTTGCTTGGCTGGTATGAAATAAACATTTTGTGTTGACAAAAAATAAAGACAATACAACTGGTTTTTCTTGTTAAAATCTATAATTTTGTTAAAGAGATTCTGCTCTACGTGCATTAAACATTAACTACAATACACAAAACTCAGTATTTTTTTCTTTTTATTGTAAAGGCTGTGAAGCAAGTATGATGTTGTCTGATACATATACAGTGCATACTGGTATGTTTCAACCCCTAAATAGTCACATGAGGCCTTGTTGTTCAGGTCTGGTGTTTCCAAAGTAAAGTCATTTCTTGATCTGCTTCCCTGCTGTCTGGCTTTGCCTCTGCAAAATCACAAAACTTGTTCTTGCAACCTGATTGTCAGCGCAATTTATTTCATTAAGGACTAAGACTTGGGCCTGCAGACTTTTTCAGCATATACTGGTTCATTGATGTGTATGAATCTTAACATTCATCAGTCAGTGTGAGACCCTCAAACATGTATTTGTTCTGCCAGGGATCAGTTTGGTCCCCTGAAACATAACTTTTAATGTCAAACATTTTCATAGTTCTTACTGTATATTTGGGTATTCCTTGTCTGAACTTTTGAACTGCCACTGAGAAGCAGAAGCATACAGTGCATTGCTCATGTTAGACAGGCAGAAGAGACTGTTGGTCTGTCATGTCTGTTATAAAAATTTTTTAAAAAAGACACCAGGACTGACCCTCTCTTCATCAGCTGATGGGGGACGAGCATCTAGAACATAAGACATGGAAGCTGCTGTACCTCTGGTAGTGTGAAGGATCTGAATTCAAGCTCATAGGCATGTAAAGTTCTTCTACACAGCTGATGCAAACCTTTTTTTTAAAATTATTTTTCTGATAAAAAGCGATATAGACCAACATACAGTTGCTGGGAATGTCTCAGAGAAGCTGTGCATAAATGCAAAATCATGCACACGACGCAATACAGAGCTACTATCTTATTTATGCAAAGTCATGATGAATGTCAGGCCGTTTGAGTTACCTTTGTGCAGAGCAAACCTGTTCTGGTGCAGCCATATACTGTAAACAACAGAACCATCAGGTCATGCCCTCAAAGACACCACTTACATTTTCTAAATGCGAGATTGAAAATCTACAGTACACTTGAAATGGATACAGTGTTTTGTTTATGCAATATTGTGTTCACCTTTTTTATGGGCATCTAATTACATGAGCTCAACAATAGCAATAATAATGTCCAAACTTTAATTCAGGCAGTGACATCTTGGTTTTATTTGGTAACCTGTATAAGTAAAATAACTGACAGATAGACTCAAAGAGGTAAGAATACACTGAAAACTGCTGTTACGGTAACTTGTGCATGTATTAGTCAACAGAGACTGATGCCAGATATACCACGCCATGTATCTGGGCAACAAAAAGCTGCTATAGAAACAATGCCACATGTGACATTTGCCACATCATACATATACCTGTTGCCTTAAATGACCTGTGTTGCAATTAATTTACAAAAAGATATCTCTAAATTAAGTAAAAAAGTTAGTTTGACAAAGAATAAAACATATAAATGCCATTGTAACGCTAATATATTTAGAACATACTGCTCATCTAAATGATTTCCTTCTTTTTTAAATGTCAGAAAAATAGAAGCGCTATATTATACAGTAACAAACACTTTTTAGATGTGTGTGTGTGTGTGCATCTCAGATGTCTTTGAGTGTGTCTTGTCCTTGTGGGTTCTCCAGCCAGTGAGGAGGCCAGCTGGCTTTGATGCTGGGCCGCTCTTTCAACAGAGAGTAATACTCAGCCAGTTTAGGGTAACACTCTGCAGATAACCTACAGAACAGAAGGTACAGTAGGAGACATTTAAACTCCAGTGTCAGTGCTTATTTTAGTGGGTGAGACATCGAGGAAATGCGACAGCCTTCTCCCACTTACCCAAATCTGAAAAGAGTAGCAACAGTTGGAAAAACGGTCACATCTGCCAGTGAGAAGGGGGGTCCTGCCAGATGAGAGCCTGAGCCCAGCTACAAAGAAAGGGGTGAAAAATTACAGCATGTTTGAACACTATAGTGCATGTTGAGTTTGCATGTATATTTGTGTATGTATACATACCTTCTGCAGGTAACCCTCCCAGAGTTTGAGTTCAGCAGCCAGAGCTTCCCTGTTTCTCTTCAGAGCCGAGTCATGTTTCTCTCCTTCAGGCACAAACCAGTCATAGTAGATGACCGCATCTAAAAAAAAATAATAATAATGTTACACACACAAACATCACCACAGTTAGTGGATATTGGTTTCAATCTGTGTATCTTCATTGTACAATTTTTTGTGTGTATTTTTTTCAGACATCATTTTTTTTTATTCAGGGGCCGTGGCTGTATGTATCAATTAATCTACTGATTTTCTAAATTGATCATTTTGTCTATAAAATGTCATAACATTGTGACAAATATCTGTTATAGTTCCCCACAGCCTAAGGTGACGTCTTAAAACATCTTGTTTGTCTGACTAACAGTCCAAAACCCAAAGATATTCACTTTACGGATCACAAATATACAGTTTTTTGTTTTTTAAAGGTTATGTAATATCCTAAAACAGCTGGGCACTGTAGTTTCTAGCAAATATTCCTCAAACAGGACTCAATAGTGCATTTGTTGGGGACTATTGTCAGCTGCGGATTAACACACATTTGGTACTCTAGTTAATTTACTGCAGCAGAACAGTGTATCTAGATTGACACAGAATAAACTACGGTGCCCATGTTGATCATAGTAAAGGAACATGTTACACAGTGCAGTTTTTGGACAGCAATGGAGCACAGAGGACAAAACTAAACTATATCAAGCTTTTTTAGGATTTATTGACAGTAAGAAAAGTATAAAAAGTATAAAATATTGCCCGCCTCACCCTTCAAATCATACTTTGGTATAACTCACAGAAATGCTTTACTGTGTTTGTAGTAAATCGAAATCACTACTACTTAAAATTAATAGAATAATGATTTATTGATGACGGATTGAAACGTAACAGGACAAAGCCTGTTGGTATTATGCTGCAACAGTAGAAACAACCTGTGCATTCTTTATCTGTGTGGTAATAAAGAAAAATGAGGTGGGAAGTCAGATTTGATTTGTGTTACAGCCTTGACGTCCCATCACGATAACATTACAGTCAGAAGCTTTAACCTACTTACTTAAGTGTGTTTGTCTTACTGAGTTTCTCGTAGAAGGTGAGACCCTCAAACATGCGTTGGTACATCAGGGCTTGTTCTGCCGGGGTGTCTGGGATCAGTTTGTTCCCCTGGGACTTAAACTGGCTCTGCCATCAACACATATAGAAAACACACACGTATTAGAACATTTCCACGCTTCAAAATGTTGAATTTAGTTATAGTTAGCATCTATAGTGTCTTATTGGTAATTCAATTTGAATAGGCTCTCTCACCTCCAGGTAAAAACAAGCTGCATAGGATTCATTCACAATGTTGTCTCCATGTCTGAAAGTGGGAAGCTGTGTAATGAAGTGATTATGGTGAGCATGACAAACTATTCACAGACAAACTTTTATTTAATGTTATCATCAGAAATGAGATCCTGTGTTATTTAAATCCTGTTTCAATGCTAATTCTGCTGGGAGCTAATTAAGACAATCTGCTGAGCTGTATCACACAGTAGGGCTCGTGGGGAACAGAAACTTGCTCGCTAGCTTATATTTACAAAAGAAAATGGTAAGTGCACTTATTTTGCTTGAGCTGTCACGCATGTGCACAGCCCTGTCAAACGCAAGACTAATATAAGCCAGACTGCCTTTGAAATCCTGTCAATTAAACCATATCTTGTTTAATGGTTAACACAGACAGCCAATAAACATGAATTAGGACCTTTAAGTGACAGTTAATAGTTTCTGATCATTTCGGCATACTGATGATGCACCTAGAAACCCTCTAAACCAGTGGTTCTCAAACTTTTTCACATCAAGGACCCCTAAAGTGACACAAATTAGACCACCGACCCCCCTTTGATAAGATTTTGTCCCAGGGTCCCTCATCTCATAAGATTTTTGCTTTTAGATGATTTATTACAGAAAGTGTATGAAACCCCTGACCAAAATAGTCACACATTATGTCACTGTGTTACTTATGGATGGAATTATAGTGAAAATGAATTATTCCCCTTTTTGCTGGGGACCCCCTGGGACCCACTTTGAGAACCACTGCCCTAAACTTCATCATTGCTTAAACTGGTCATTACTGCCCTCTGTTGGTGCGTGTAGGCGAAAGGCGCTTGTGTGAAGTAATACAAATTTTAAAAAGTACAAATTTTTGCTTAAATAATGAACTGCTTGCTGAACTGAATATAAGCCGAATTAAAAAGCCCGTTCGTGTCATTCGTCAGAAGCCTTCAGTCATGTTTCAACGTGAATGCTTTTTGCCGAGAAGCCGGAAAACATCACATATTTCAAGTTTTGAATGGAGTTTGGCGCTAACTGACCAAACAGCGCGTCTATCGGGGAAGATTAACATGGAGGGAATGTACGCTGCCTATGCTATTAATACAAGCTGTTGTGGTTATTATGCGTTCACCACAATGGGATTAGAGGGAAGGGATGTCACGTATTTAGTCTATTTTTACAAACTAAGTTATGCTGTGTTTTCTAGGCTACTCCCTACCTGTCCCCTGGGATTTATATCTATCACTTCTTGGGATTTGTGCTCCATGTTCTCGAAGGAGAGCAGTTTCTGGTTGTAGCCCTGCAGGTTCTTCTCCTCCAGGGCTATCATCACCCTCCAGCAGGGAGGAGAGCCGGAGCCCCACAGCAGAGTCATGTCCTGGGCCATGGTTTTGGATTGAACAGCCTGAAACCTGAATGGGCCTGGTACCGACGGATTTGTCTTAGCAGGATTGGTTGTAACTCTTGCCACAGTTTATGTGGATCACAGGCTATAATAACAGTGCATATTGCCATCTAGTGGCTGGGAGAAGGAAATGCAACTTTCAAACAATTTCCCTTGATCGTATTTTACGAACAATTGTATTACACTAGATTTTGGGGCACATTTGAAGTAAAAAATAAAGTAAAAAACAATACACTTTTATTAATGCTGGGTCTGTCCTTCAACAGGCTGTAGTATTTGGCCAGTTTGGGGTAGTGTCCAACCGACAGCCTAAAGAGAAGACACTGATGTCACTAAAAAACAAAGCAGTCTGAAAAAAGGGAACATCATAACTGGAGAAACTCACTCTTCCAGCACATACTATACTGTAGATGAATATACTGTCATCTACCCAAAACGAAAAGCATAAGCAACGTTTGGAAAGACACATCAGCCAACGAGAAAGCTCCTGCCAGGTGCGAGCCTGCACCCACCTTGAATGAAAGAAGCACTGCTGTCAGCACAGTGTGTATGCATGTCTGTGTGAGTGTAATGCACATACACTACCTTCTGCAGGTCCCTGTTCCTCTTCACAGCAGCATCATGTCTCTCTTCTTCAGGGACAAAGCAGTCATAGTAGATGACTGAATCTAAGACAATATGAATATTAATATAGTGTGTGAGTTTGTTCAGTGCTACTTCTTTCCTTTTCACCCTGTGCTGGTGTTTGTGTGTGTGTGCATTTTGCTGAGTTTATCAGTGAGTATGAGACCTTTCATCATGCATTGGAACATCACTGCTTGCTCTGCAGGACTGTCAGGGATCAGCTTGTTGCCCATCCCCTCCCTGCTGGCGATCATAACTCGCCAGCAGGGAGGAGATCCAGCCCCCAACAGGAGACTCATTGCCCATTGGACACAGAACAGACAAGTCAGTTAAACGAAATGCAAGGATGCAACAAATAAAGCGAGCAGCACCTCATGAATCCAAAGGTCGGTCAGTAGTGGCGCTCCCACGAGTTCAAGTGTGGATTCAAGGGCTCAGAAGAAGAAAGCAGTGAAGAAGAATGACACGCACATTTTTTTTCTTTTCACTCAATAGTTTTTGTTTTTTTTTATTGCAGAATGTGTATACACAGCATTTCAAGTGAAAGTGTATGTAACCATGACTTCATGTTCAACTCACTACATGGCATTTATGCAGTGACGTTTCCCAGGTTTGTTGCACTGTGAGAGGAGACTTCAGCTGGGACTTCAATCATCCAGATTGTCCCACAACCTGTTCAAGTTCATACAAAGTGACCACAGAGTTCAAAGCAAACATCCAGATATTTCAGCTATGACCACATCTTTCCTTTCTTTTCTTTTTTTTTTAATTACAATTCACATAATAGCCTCTTTTGACCCTTTCTCTCAGACTATAATACAAGTTTCTACAGAAATTACAAAAATAATACAGAACACGAACTGCACTAAACATGCACACTGTAGTACTACAGTATAGGGTGTCTCGCAGCTGACGAGGGCATTTACACATTATATGCAGTCTTCTCTGCATGTCCTTCAAATAGTTTATTAAAATTTTTAAAAAATGTCCTTATCTTTTTGTCTTTTTACACTTTACAAACAGTTCCTCTGAGATAAATACTTCCTTTTTTTGTGTTTAAAATCAGTCATTCATTTCAGCATTAGAGACTATTAATGTTGAGAAGAGTAAGGTGCAATAACAAAATGACTGTCTGAGCTTTCAAATAAATACTGAGAACAATTTTGCCAAAATAAAAAAGTTAATCCAACACTTACACTGTATCACCTCGATGCAACTACACCTGTTAATGTGACATTTGTGAGTTTACTGAGAAGCAGGAGGTGAGTAACACAAGAGGGAGAGATGGCGAAAAGGTACAGCAATTGTCCCTTTTAAATGAAAGGCACACGTCAGATTGAAAACCTTTCACGTTCCTACTAAAACACAACTACACTCGTCGCTTGTCAAACGTGCAGCCGTGGAAGCGAACATTTGCATTTTCACAAAGGATAATTTTCAGTAAGTCTCTTTGTTGGTGTTGATCTGTCGGGATTCTTTGAAACTGGATAAGAGAAGGATTTAAACTTCCTCTTGAGGCAATTCATCTTTACAACCAAAATTCACAGCTTAAATACGAGAAAAATGGTGAAGTCACAGCTGCAGAAACTTACAAGCAAAAATTATCCCTTTGTACTAATACAATGTTTCAAATATATCGTTAGATAAATAAAAATGATTTCGATTCAGTGCAGACGCAGCATCACTGAATTACTTTTTTTTTTTCTCTTTTCCTTGCCTTGATGTTGAATACATCAGTCCTTATTTGATGCATTGTCTTTCTTCACTTCCACATTTTCTCCTGGAAGATTTTTCTTTGTATTGCATTAAAAAAAAAAAAAAAACACTATCACAACTGCAGCTTCATCACTCAGACACATCAGGCAAGATTAGCAGCAAAAACCTAAAGAGGCTTTTGGCTGGTGCAACAGAACTCTGCAAAGTGTGGCAAAGGCAGCCGGCTGACAGTGACTGTGTTTCCACGGCAACGGGGACAAGCCAAGAGGTGGGTGGTTACATTTGTATATCAGGAGAATCGGTTAGTCCTAAAGCAAGCGCTTCCTCTGGGGTCAGACCGTTTTTCAGAGTCCGCCTCACTGCGAGGAGAGGAGAGGAGAGGAGAGAGTTATCAATTGGTCATGTGATAAAAAAATGTGTCTTTAAATTAACATTGCCAGTTACACTCGCCCCAAACACATCAGTGACAGCTCTGATCTTGCTATGTTACCCAAAACCCATCTTTTTAAAAGTCTGACTTTTTTTCCAGCACTACTCTGTACTTGTATGCTGTTTTAGTTTTCTGTTATTTTTCTCTTGCTCATTATTAATGGCGTATTCAAGAGATTTTGTTTAGTATTTTCATAAAGTTGGGAAACTTGGGAGAGCCAGATTTTGCAAAGAATAGTCAAAACTGATGCAGAGGCCGAGATAATGTGACTTTCAGTCCCTAATATGGGTCAATTTCCAAAAAGACATTCCTACATTTCCCATAATGCAACTAGTAGGTGTCCAAAAATGTAAAAGTGTATTTTCTGAGGTGTTCTTGGAGTTGTTTCACCACCATCCACACATTTCCTGTATGCATTTCTTTGTGAGATAATAGTGTACAAGGTTTTTTAGTGTGCATACTGATTGTTTTGGGTATACATTATTTTTCCAGTGTGAACACACTAGAAAAGCAAATCTCTACTTAGAATGAATGTGGTGAGGATTTGAGGCAGAGGTCTTGTTCCAGTAGCATTCAGGTCATACATGATTTGCGGTTGGCCCTGGACCTCCTCCTCTCTCGGGGCTGGGCTCTGGTTCCTGGACCCTGAGTGGCCGACCTCACTATGCGCTCCATGATCTCGTCTGCAGCATCGTCTCCACCAATCTGAGCGTCTTCCACAGCTGGTGTCCATGCCTGCATACTGCGACCTGAATGAACAAGATGACACAGAAAAAAAAAATCATCAAAAGTACTGTGAATCTTGTTTTATAGTTAAATTATCTGAGTGATCCTGAAAGGAACCTCCAGTAACCCTCACCTCCCCGTCCAGGCCGTGATCTGGTCCGTGTCCGGAGCCCCGGTACTACGCTGCTCTCCTTGTCACCGCCGCTGAGGCTGGTTCTCAGCACCGCTTTCATGTTCTCATGCTCTGCAGCATCCTCTGCGTGGCCCAGACCCTGAGGCTGCTCGCTCTCCTGGCTGCCACTAGGGGCGCTGTTGTTGCTGGCTGAGCCACGTCTAGCACACTGAAGGGGGAGAGAGAATGAAACAGAATGAGAGGCTGTAAGAAGTTCTTTGGACCGAACAATGAATGCAACGCCTAATGCATTTCACTGATCCACTCAAATGTTTCAGTCTGTTTAAAGGAAACTTTAAGGTAAAGTGGTAGAGTTGTGGTTAGTGGGTTCATGCACACACACATATAAAGACACGCATGCAGAAAGGCATGGTGATACCTCGCTCTCCTCTTCGTCATCAGACTACAGGGGGAAAGAAAGAGTGAAAGTCAAAGAATAGATCAAAGAAAATGAAGGGAAAAAAGTGAAAGAGCGGTGCTAGGTTTTGGGAAAAGAAGAACAAGAAAATAAAGCTGAAAGTCTGAGTGTGTCTTTGTGTCTGTGTGATGCTCACAGGAGTGTTGACGTCTATGATCATCTTTCCTCGGGTCTTGTTGCGTTCGCGGTGGTCGGCCCGCTTCTGTTTCTGCTGCAGCACGCGGTCTCGGGTAGTTCGGTACTCCAGTGCAAACTCACTGAGGATCTTACTGAACCTGTGGACGCTGATCTCTCTCACACTGTAGGCCGGATGACCGAGGAACAACAGGAATGAATGGAACCTAGGAGGAAGAGGAGGGAAGGAAAGGAGAGGAAGAATGAGAACACTGTTGCTCAAAACACAGTTTCATGTCAATATTTTATTACAAGGGGCAGCTAATCTGGTGTTACTAGATTTATTTTGAACTAATGCATATTGTAAACTACACCAATAAAACAAAAAATCTGAACAAAGTTGTGGCGAGGAGAGCTACAGTACCTGTTGATGATCCTGCGGTGGACAATCTTGAGGATGATGATCCTTTCAGCACAGTCTTTGAGGAAGTCAGACATCTTCTGCTTCAGCTGGGGCTTCATCTCATGCTTGGCGATCACCTTCAGATGGTCCCATGAGGCTTTGCAGCGCCGCTCCATCTGACACAGGTTCTCCTGCAGCTGGTCGAAATCCACCTGATGGCAGAGACGATGCAAATAAGGGGCTTTGTGAATGTAGAGGGAAGGTACTTGCATCCAAAACTAAATGTGGGAAGTTGTCTGAGTGACTGTTTTGCATCACTCTTTTAAGAATTTGGAGCAAATTAGAAATTAACTCTTCAAACTGACAAAATGTAACCGGAAAGCAAATCTGACTGTAATATGTTCCAGTGTGACTAAACAGTTGTTGAATAAACTGAATATCTTCCGTTTATTGAACTTGGTCTTTCAAATTCAGTGAAACTCAAGTTTTGTTTTATATTACAACAACTCATGAGCCAATTTTGAACAAATTAGTCAGCTTGAGTTCAGTTAACTCGCAGTTTTAAGGCAGCAGCGGAACTTGTGTTTTGAAGTTGAACTTCAAATGTTTTACAGAGCTTGGATACAACATAGAGTAGAGCTTTACTATTTATTAGTGAGCGCCTACTTTGGCAGAACGCGTGATGGCTCCGATCTCGGAGTAGAGGTCAGTGCTCTGAGGGAAGTTCTCCACCACCACAGAGCAGGCGTGATGCAGCAAAGACTGCTTATGAACCGTGTCCTTCACTTCTGGAACCTTCTCCAAGTACGTCAGCTCGAAGCCTTTAGCCTAGACACATGGGCATACCAATTATTTAAAAAGAAAAACTCTGCTTCCTTTTATATATTCCTATGCTGTAATTATACATTATTATAAGGTACTATCAAGTACATCTGACTTCCTCTAATTATAGTAGCTAATATGTGATGTAATTTTTTAACTACAAATTACAGACTTAGAAAATTCACACACAATTAAAATCACTCACTACCTGTACAATTACAACTAACTACTAGCACAAACAAAGGAAGCGAGTCATTATGTCCTAGTGTGACGATGATGTGAACCTGTAATGGTCATGACTCACATTGGTTCCATTGAGGAAGTTTCCGATGGCGAGCAGCGTGGAGAGGATGTAGCGTAGAGTTTTGTTCTTCTCCAGCTGTTCCATACCCTCCTTCAGATCCTGCAGCGGCTCTGCCACTTCCTGAGAGGGTAAAACACACACATCATTAGTCGAGTCAATTAAGACTTCTAACAACATGTGTTTCATTAGTCCGTGGTGAACAGGTGCACCTCATCTCCTGCCACAAATCAGCTGCGCTGGTTTAAGGTCATGAGAGGTTGTTTAAAGGCTGTTGCCTCGGTCAGCCTTTGCTATTAAATATGGCTCTGATTACATAAACTTTTTGTTTTTGTGCAGCAGGTTCTCCTGTGCGCATGTGTTTGTGTGCCTGCATGGTATGTTGCCCTCCATTAAGCCTCCCACTACCAAACCGTCCCACAGAATGCCACTCTGCCAAACATACGGTCAGAAAATCGTGCCTTTCATGGAGAGATTAAAGACAAGTACATCCTGCGGAAAGCCGTAAAATTTACAGGACAGCAACGGAGGGGCGGCATGTTTTTCATTCTCTGGGTTTGACTTTGAACTTCCCCTCCTGGATGCATTCTTTGCTCACGTAAAACATGGCGTGCCAGAAGAAGACAAGGCACCGTTAATAAGCGTGCATATTTTGCTATGATGTTATGATGTAACTATGTTGATGTGTTGCGGATGTTTTTTGTACTAAAGGGATGTTGATACTTACTGACACGAGTGTAACACACATACACACACACATGCACGCACGCACGCACGCACAGATGCACACATGCTGTGCACATTTACTCAAACCTTTACAGTGCAGAGTTCATTTGGCTTTGTGTGCACATGTCTGTTCTGCTTTAATAAAAACCACTTTCACTTGCTAAGAATGATTTTAAATGTGCATTTAATAATGGCTTTGGTTTGGCCTCCCCTTCTCCAAATTCTTACGAAAACGATCTACTATTTTTCCTGAATTCTTTTTGTCTTATGAAAAGTTAACAATTTAAATTGTTAGAAGTGCTTTCCCATGTTTGAACAGACCTTCTCGGTGGCCTCGTAGTCCATCTTAAAGGCCCAGAGCTGGAGTCTGGCAGAGAGCTCGCTGATGGAGGACAGAGTAAGGAGGAACTGCTCTGCTGAGCCCAGTGGGACATCAGGGTTAGCCAGCTGAGCCTCCTGGATCTTCTGCTTCTCCTCCTCCGTGGGGATCATCGTCAGGATTTTCTGAGGGGAAAGATGTCACATATGAGAGGAAAGACGTTGAAGAGTTTCAGTCGTGAACATCACTCTCTTCCCTTTCGGCATCGTCTGTATCTCTCACCTCTATGCCCTCCTTGTTCAGCGCATATTCGTCAAAGTTAAGGATGGCCGTCTTGATAGTGCGAGGTGGAGGCAGAACCGTCAGACCGATGTTAATGGCGTTACTCCTCTTGGAATCCAGAACGATGATCTCCTGGCGTTTGCCGTCTGCTGCTGTTTTCTAGCACACAAAAAACACAGAGAGGGTCACGGCTGGGTCTCCTTCTCTCTCTCTCTCTCTCTCTCTCTCCCTCCGTGTCTGTTTTCTCGGTGTGGTCCGCTTTATGGGCTTGTAAGGATTACAGGGATCATCACTCAGGTTACATTGACTGCAGCTGTGGGAACTATATGTTTAGTAGAAGCAGAAAATACCATCATAGGTTAGGTCTGTATGGTGTGTGTGTGTGTTTATGTGGGTGTTTGCATAACACAAGTCTGCAGATATATTGTTACTGCACGTGTACAGATGACCTCACCAGCGCTTGAGGCTTTTAAAAGCTATTAGTGTGCGCAAGTCATAATATGTCACCACATAAAAGAGTAACAGAGTAGGTGCTAAGACCTGGTTATTGCAAATAGGAAATTATATACTCACCATATGAAGACTGGTAGACAACTCATGTTACACATTATGCTGTTATGATACTTAAGACTAACTTCATTTTTAGTTTTTGGCTCACTTCCCTCATAAAAGCCTTTATTGAAATGTTTTATAGAACATAAATAACTATATTTGCTCATGATGGTATTTTATGTGTAGAATAAAATAGTCTTTTTTCCATCACTGATGCACTGACTGGTAACACATAATGATTATGTGTTACAGCACAGGAATTTTGTTTCTGTTAATGTCAGTCAGACACAAGTAAAACCAGCAAAAACCAAAGGTAGTATAACTGAGAAATTCAGACGTTATTAAAAATTTTTGAAATGAGCTCAAAGTTGGCGGAAAATTTTGTGCAAAATTGGTTTGGACGTTGGAATCTCTAATCTCTGCTAGTACATATTTAAACCTGCAATAACTGATTTTCTAACCACTTAGGGGCAGTGGAACGAAAGCACACGACACTGACATTACCACCTTTTAAGTTGACATGTTAGCCTATTTACACATCCAGCACATACAGAACAAATATCTAGCCCTTTAGCTGCTAAATCCTTCACTGTTCACCAGGTAGTCGCTGACTTTGTCTGCTGTTTGCTGTTGGGCAGGAGAGTACAGTGGGTTTTTAGAGCTTTGATTGATTCTGGCTACTCTGATGAGAGCTCTTGTGACACACTATATTGTAAGTACAAGTGTCTTCCATCTATTAAGCACCCGTGCTTAAAATGTAACCAGAGGTAAGAAAATTATAGAAAAAAAAAAAAAAAAAAGAGTGCCTGCCAAAGCAATAAAAAAGCAATATCAGCAGAGTCTGCCCTGACTCCTGAATTCTTTGATATCCTGGTGGTTCTCTAAGTCTTGGATTCTCGCATTGACTGACAACTTAGCTTGAGCTGCTTTGATCCAGATACTGTAGCTGCAGACCACCATCATTCTGTCACATTATGTGTAGAGCAGCCGCCCAGCTGAGGTGAGTTTCTAACTGGTTCGGCTCTAACAGAAGCTGTGGTTTTGAAGTAGGGGCTCAGGAGTTCAAAGTTTGAGAGGCCTGGTTTGAGCTCCCCATCTTAGCAGACCATACTTTTCATATTTAGAGGCTTTGTGAGCGTTACAAAGGATTCAAAACTCAGTTCGATCAGGATCAGAACACACATGACCCTACTTAACCCCTAAAACCTTAAAAGTACTTAAAAGAGACCTTAAAAGAGATAATGGACACTGTTGCTGTTTGACTGGCAACCAAGAGGTGTTTGAAATAAAGCACAGAAGTACATGAAATGTACAAAAATAACAAAACAAACAAAGTAGATAGTACATGACTCCTCACAAAGTTCAGCAATTTATACGAGGAGCTGATATGACTTAAAATATTCCACATGATGTGGTGGGTTAAGAATTTCCAAAATAGAAATGGTGCAAGCTGACCACGAAACATGGTCGTCTTCCCCCCAGTGAGTAACAAAAATGTTTTTAATCTGGTGCGGTAGCACCACCTTTGGGCATCGCTGACTCACAGATAAATGAAAATGTAATGTCTAAGGACTGAAAAGCTTCATTTTTTAAAATGCTCCACTACATTCCTCTAACTTTTGTCAAAACCCAGTTACTAATGAGTCCACCATGTGCAAAGTGAGATGGATGAACAAATAAATGAACAAACTGACAGCACTTCCCTCAGAGGTCATTGTAATTAATAGTAGGGTTAGTCAAGGCATACATTCAGCATTTGATCCTAAACCTCTGCGTTCCCAGTTCAGACACTGGCTCTTTACCTTTGTAACTGGTATTTCCTTTGACTTCGACTCAAACAGGTGTTCCAGCTTGGCTGTGTCTAATTTTACTGAATCCAGTTTGGACCAGAATGTGTCTCCACTCCGCTTATAGTCCCTGTACTGAGAGTCTGTCGGACGCACCTGATCACAAACAGAACAAGAAAGGATTGGATTAGGTAGAGACATGTGTTGGACTTTCCAACAATAAAACGACAATGACTAATAGCAGCAACAGGAACATGTCGGGTGAGTCATTTTGTTTTTGATGACTGGCTGATTGAAATGTGCTGTCTTCATCTTGGTCTACAGGATCTCCTGCGTGGCCAACAATATAGGTCAAACATCTCCACAAAGCAAAGAAAGGTTAAGAAAAACTAGTTATTAAAGAATTTGTGTGACTCCCAACCTGTAGTTATTATCTTCTGGATAAATTATATGTGAAACTGAATAAAACTATAAAATTGTTTCTTTTGTCCAAAAAGTGTACCTGGGTCATGTAAAATGTCTGTCTCGACTCACCTCACTCCAGAAGAGCCTGATTGTCTTCTTCTTCTTGTTGAAGAGAGGTGGTTCCGGAGGAGGAGGCACTGGAATTGGAGCGCTAGAGGAAGGGGGAGGAGGAGGCCTCATAATCCCTATCAAGGGAGGAGGTGGAGGACAGCTGCCTAGCATTGGTGGGGGTGGAGGTAAGTGGGGGATGAAGGGCGGAGGAGGCGGAGGGGGCGGCAGCTCGCTGCATCCGCCCATCAAGACGGCATCCAAAATGTCTTTGTCATCGTCCTCCGTCAGGTCGGTGAAGTTTATGTCCCCGATGCGCAGCTCTCGAGGGCTGGCCAGGAGCTGGTCCCAGATCGTGTCTGATTCCTTTTTGGGTGGGGGAGGAGGGGGCTCATTGGCTTGGACGTCCAGGTGAGCGTGGGGCAAACCGAAGTCTTTGATCAAGTTTCCAAACCGCTCAGCGAATGGACGGATGCTCCTGCGTTGCTCTGATTGGTTATCCCTGTTGTCGCTCTCCTCGCCCTCACCCAGTTGCCCTTCAGCGTCCTCATGTGTCTCTTTGTCTTCTCCCTCTTCTTTCTCTTTCTCTTTCTCCTTCTCCTTCTCCACGTCCTCCTCTTCCTCCTCCTCATCACTGGGTTTCTTGTTCTGCGAGTACAGCATGTCCAGCATGAAGAGCTTGCTGTTGAGGAGTTTGCTGCACTGCTCGTTCACTTCTGACTCTTTAAAGCCTGAGAGAGAGGGGTGGAGAGAGTGCATACTATGCATTATTGCCATTGTCAGGGAGTACTTTACAGTATCATCAGGATGGAATGAATTCGAAATACAATATAATAACATATTTATTATTATTAAGTTGACGTACTAATCTATTTTCTTCTTAACATTTTACACTTTTTTTATGGTCTTGATTCCAGATTTCCTGCAATTGGTCTTGACATAAAGTTACGTTTACCTTCACTGTTGTTCATCAAAGCAATTTCCCTTCTCATAAATCAATTGCAACGCTGACTTTTTAAAAATATTCTAAAACCTGCATTGTGGTTTACATCCATGTCTGCTATGCTGGCAGCAGAATGGTCTCTTGTGTTGCCCGTGTGCTTGTGCGTGTGTCCTCATGCACGCACACGCAATACAAACGAAATGGAGACCCACTCTTAAAAATACTGCTTGTGGTAAAAGAATCCACAGGTTACCTTTAAACATGTATGATGGTGTGAAGTAGTGAAGGTTTTGAGTAAGACTAAGGCATAAGGTATCACTAAATATATCCATCCTAACAAGTCAGACTTCACTAGACTTGAAAATGATGTAACCTTGAATGCTTTGCAGGAAAAACTACCCACCATTCTCATTGCTGCCTCTCTCCTCTCTCTCCAGAGTGCTGCTGGCGGAGGAGATGCTGGAGGCCGAGCAGTTGTCCTTCTCATTCACTTCCTCATTCTGTCGTTCCTTGTCGCTCAGGATGCCACTGTCCTCCTCCGCCTCCTCTCTCTCCTTCTCTGGTTCCTGCTCCTGTTCCTCACTTTCCTCCTCCTTTTCTTCAGCTGTTTCCTTTTGCACTTCTTCTTCTTCCTCCTCTTTCTGTTCTTCCTCCTCTTCAGCAGTGGCCTCTGCCTCTTTTTCCTCGGTTTCTACGCTGGCGCTGGAGTCATCAGCCTCTCCTGCCACAAAAAAGTCAGAGTAACTTTATTTTTCTAGGATGTTGATATGCTATCTCTATCTCTCACATCTTGATTTGGCACAGAAACATACTGTAAGGTGTTATCACTTATCTGCAATGAAATACAGTTTGAAACTTGTGACATGGCTGTATTTGATTTTAAAGGAGCCTCTGTTTAGGCGCATACACTTGCAAGAAAAACAAAAACACTAATGTAAACAATATGGCAGGTACACAAAGCCGGGTTGTCGCAGGACCAGGACGCGAACAGGAAATGAAGAATTAAGTTCCTGTTTACGTTAAAACACACTCACGTCCACGGTACACACACACATAACTCACAGTACAGTCCGTGCAGTGATGCAGGCGGGGTTAGAATAACATGACGATATGAGGCCTCATACACTACAGTACCTCAGCTCATGGCAATGCATTCACTCCAAAACAAGGCTGTTTTCTTACACAAGATGTTTTGGCATCACACTTTCAAAAAGGTCCTTTAAAAACCCATTTGACCCTTTCACCCATATCCTCTCTCTCTGTTTTTTTTTGCTTTTCTTTTTCACCCCCGCTGACGGTGTCCCCTCCTCTCCCTCGCTATTTTGCACAGTCTGTCTCTCCTCTCCTTCTTTTGCACACGCCTGCATGCTAATTTAAATGGCAGGCTGCAAACTGAAACAATTTAAGGTTAAGAATGATTGCTTTGGGGCGCTCTGTTGGAAATTGAACTGGCAAACTTCTGGTTTTAATTATAACTCCCGAAAGTAAAAGCTACACAAGTGCTCTGAACTAACAAACAGAAACAACCTTAAAAAAGATTTGTTAGTATGTTAAATTAAATGGCTCTCCCACCATGATTTGTTAAATTGCTCCACACTATAACATAGTATAGTCTTATTTTACAGTAGTAGTAGTATTAACAGTACCAGCAGGAGAAACAGTAGCAGTAGTAGTAGCCCTAGTAATGCTGGACACTATGTATGTTATAATACAAAAACTAATAGGTATTTGGCAAGAGTTTTGCAATTAAATCATCTAAACAAACAGGAAAAATGTTACTAAATCCTATGTGAATTTTACATCTCATCATCTAAACAATTTTGGACTTGTTAATGACCCACATCCCCTCAGAGACACAGTGCTATTAGTCAAAAATATACAACGCTGTTCGCTATATGACAGCCACTCCATCAAACAGTATGCTAAATTCTCCTACCATTCTCAGAGGGCGTGTAGGGGGTGACGGGGGTCTCGGCTTCAAGGTCAGCCTCTGCCTCCTCCTGGGAGGCAAATGAGGACGGGGTGCTGCTGCGCGATGATGAGGGCCAGGCCTCCGAGGGTTCAAAGGTCAGGTCGAGGTCGGGGCGAGTCCTCGACACCCGGACGCGGTTCCTCTCGCACTCCTCCGCCGCCAGACGCTCCACGTTCTTATACCTGAGGGGGAGAGAGGGAGGATCAGAGGAGGCAAAAATAGAGTAAGAGACCCCTTTCTCAGCAGTGCTGCTCTCAGTGTTGGTACTTGCCAAATTGCTAAACTAAAACACTAGCTACCCACTCTTATCCTTCTACCTTTACCTTTAAAGACTCTCCTTAATTTCTCCTCTAAACTACTAGCCCATCTCACTCCTCTACCTTGCCTAATTAATCGTCCAAAAAGCATATTCAGTGCATTCATCATTCATTTCCTGCAGTCAAGACGGTCAACATCCTGCTCTCCTCTTCTCTCCTCCTGTCTAGACAAACACCCAGCTATCACCAGCAGTCCAAATATGCAAACAGAGGAAGTTTAGAGAAGAAGAGACAATGTTAGGGAGGAGGGTGGCAAGGAAAGGAGAGCGACAGAGAAGAAGAATGGGAGAGATGGGGAGAAGTTAATGTTAGCTTGGCTGCTGAAAGGCCAAACATCAGAAGTGAATCAGAGTAAACCTGTTCAAGATGTGCCTCGATCAGCTCTCCTTCCTTGTCCTTTTCCCTCTCTCTTCCTCCCTCTTCTTCTTCTTATTCTCCCCCTACCAAACTTTACCATCCAACCTGCCTGCCAGAACAGAGATTGAGGGCACCGAAAGAACTCTCGCTCTCTCTCTCTTTCTTTCTCTAACCCCTCCTCTTTCCCACCGTGCTTTGAATGTGTGGTGCTTCTGTTCAGAATTCATTAGCATCAGGCCACTTCAGAGGTCTGAAGAAACTGGATACTAATATATGTGTGTGTGTGTTTGTGTGCGTGTGCACGCGATTAAGCGTGAAATTGAGCGAGTGAGGGAGAGTGGCCAACTGTGCATTGTGTGCTTGAATTTGGAAGGAAACCCTCCCAAATACACTGCACGTCTTTACACACTTAGAAATAAAGTGTTGAGCGATAGTCAGCAAAACACTCTTGTCATACTAGTCATCAATCATACTAGTCTACTACTGTAAGCACTGTTTATGTCTATAAATCAGCTGTTTACTGTATGTGTTCAGTAAGCTGTGCCCAACCAATACGTCAATATGTTACCAAATATTGGACTGATATTGCCATTGTATTAAAATCTGAATACATCCATGGATGAGAATGATACCACCTGAATTGTCATGATTGATTTAGTTAGTCTTAAGGCATTCTTAAGACTCTGTAGGAGCCTAAAAACACATGTTTTTCTGATAACTGTGACGCCTAAATATACCATAAATACATCAGCCTCTCCTGTGGATCCAATCTCGCACATGCTCACTCAGCAGTTCATCTCCCCCTCTGGCTTTCTGCCTGCCTTGTGCTTCTTTCGTTTGTCTGTTATTGAATCAAACTGCTCTCAGTTCGTCCTTCTTTCTTTCTGTCTCCCTCCCGTTCTCTCTCTGCTTCAACAATGACTTAAATGAAGCCTACAGGAAGAAGTGAAAGCACCTGGCACAGCACATACTGTAGGCTGTCAATAGAAGAAGAAGCAAAGGAAGGAATAGAGGAGAAGAAGGAGAAAGAAGAACAAAAAGGAGAACAAGTGGAAGGAAATGAGAAGTAAGAGAAAAGAAAGATGTTTTACCTCCTCATATGTCAAAATTCTGTGATGAGCAGCACAGTTTAGGTTTTTATAAAGTCATCATTCCTCACTAATATATACTATGTTGACTGTGATCAGTCCTAAATCTGATCGTGACCTCACATACCCTCTCTTTCTTCCTGAGATTCCCATCTGCACACAAACATAGATTTATTAGGCTCATGAAAATTCTTCTTATGTTTGTGTTCAGATGTGCATGTACTCGAGTGAAAAGTGTGTCTGTGTACGCGCACGTGCTTTCAGTGTGAGAGGCTTGTCAAATCCTGGAATCTGATTTCCTCACAGCACGCAGCTAAAACAATCAAGCCTTTGGCAGTTAAAATACAGCTCCTTAAAAGAGGAGAAACAGGCAGCCGGAGCAAAGAAAATCAGTTCAGTATCCCCTCTGCCTCTGGCAGCAAAGGGCACCTTTTTAACCTGAAAACAATTACACTATTATCGAGCTTCCCAAACCACAGCCTGAAACATATTCCCCCCCGGGTTCAGCTGTTCTGCGTGTGTGTGTTGTTTTGATTTAGTGCACACACTTACCTCTCATCCCGCGCAAGCCTGGCCTCTTCCATTTTATCCACATAGTTGCGGCTGTGAGGGACACACAAACAGAGAGAGTTTTAAAACATAATAATCATAACCTTCATAAAAAGCGCAGTCAGTATGGTCTTCTAGGTCTGCTGGTGTGAATATAACACGTTTGCACACCACACACACAAGCAATTAAGGTATTTGTTTAACCCATACCTTCATACTCTTCCTAGTGTGTTTCCATCTTTGATTTTCCTAAGGTAAGATGACTTCTTTCAGACTGTTACATTTGATTTTAAATATATATTCTAGATATTTTAAATCCTCTATTTTGGACTTATTTTGCTCATTATGCTGTAATTTTTGCACATTTTATGACACCTTCATTTACATAGCCATGCTTATTTTTCCCTTTATAGTAATATCCCCCACTTGCTATATAATTATATTTATTTTAATCTTCTGTGCATTCTTTCATTTTGCAGATGCACCCTCAATTTAATTACATTTAAAATTATACAGACAGGTATCCACTCATTTATTCAGGTACCTGAATAAATGAGTGGATACACTTAAAAAACTGCAGATGCTTCTATACAGGTAGATGTAGAGCTGCAAATGATTCGTCGATTCACTGGATGATTGACAGATTGACGAATTTGATCAAAATCAAATCAATTAATTAGCGAATCATTATCAGCACATTATTCAATAACAAAAATCATTGTTGATTGTATCCCCAGGTGGGAGGCATTTCCTGTTCTGGCTTGAGTCCACTTGTCCCCTTAAAAGGAAGGGTCACTGCAAATCAACAAATGTATCTGATCTTTATCCTATGATTTAACATAATAGCATCACATCATCTCTACCACCATCATCAAAACACCAAATGAATGAATATCTTCATCATCCCTCCAGCTGAGTTCCACAGACTTTTACAAGCTATGCCAAGAAGCATTTCATGTTTGGTTCATACCAAGACATGTCATCTTGGTTTTCCTTTAAGTGGTCACCCATCTGTACACGTGGCTCTTTTCAAAAACACAAAGTCAACGATGGCTCACCTGTGCTTGTTCCTCTCCTCTCTCTCTATCCTCTGCAGTCTCTCCTCTCTCTCCACACGGCGGCGCTCTCGCTCAGCCGCCAAAGACTCCTGGTGTTGTCTGTAGGAGGAGGACAGAAGACCTCCCAGAGTAGGCCTGAGGGAGAAGCAAAAACATTTATTTACACCGCTGCCAAGTCGTTGTAATCCAGACGATAATAAACATAACACTTCTCTTTTTTATCATTTATTGTAGAGCTTAAATGATTGGTCGATGAATTAATTACTTGATCGACAGAAAATTAATTGTCAGCAGATTTGATAATTATTTGATTAACTGTTTAAGTTAGTTTAAAAGCACAAATGCCAAAAAATAGTTTGATTCAGCCTCTCAAATTGAATATTTGGGGTTTTGGGCTGTTGTTGAGACAAAACAAGCAATTTAAATATGTCAACTTGGCATTTTTCACCATTGTCAGACATTATATAGATATTATAAAAACAAATCCAGATTACTTGATAATAAAAAATCATTAGTTTGAGCCCTAGCATATTGATTTTCTTGCTTTACGACAAAGTTTAAAATGATGTCTAACATGTAATATAATGAATGCATCACTGTTTTTTCATCTGCTGGCTCACATCTGCAATAAAAACTAAATCTTTTCATGATATACATACTCATTGTGTATGCCGTGCTTCTATACAGTATGTGAAGTTATGTATGTAATGACATGGAGGAAATTTGAGCAGCTCATTAACACAGGAACCAGAGAGCTGAAATCACATTACTTCAGTATGTCATCACCATGAATGCACCACATGGCTGCACACAGTCCATACTTGTTACACGTGTAAGTGTGTTCATGTTTGTTCATGCAAACACGCATGAATATATGTACTTATGTGAACATGTTTAAAATACAGGATATTTTAAGGATGTTATCATGCATGTGTGCAGACGAGCGATTAAGGTGGCGCGATCTCTCACCTGGAGCTGGTCGGCGTAGAGGGGCTGCTGACAGAGGAGTAGGACATGTGACCTCCATTCCTAGGTGAGAAAGGGAGTAAGAAAAATGGGTGACAGTGAGTGACTACTGCAGTCACCCATTACGCGACACCATATTGACTAAGCATTTAGTGAGAAACTGGTGGCGAGAAACGAATGTGACACCTCGTTACATAACAGAAATGCTGTTGGTGCAACACCAGAGTGACCCTAATTAGTAACCACTGTGGTGTTTATTCCCTTTCTGGAAAATTCCAAGCAAGCCGTCTCTCCTCAGTTACAGCTCACTGTGAATCTGAGAAGACTCTTGGCTATACTGTATTTCCTTTGACAAGTCATTGAGCGAGTGTTAGCAGGCAACACCTCTCTTTTTGAAGTAATATTTGTGTATTGCAAAGGTGTCATTGAAGCAAAACCACAGTGTGTGTACTCATTTAAGCAGATTACTGTAGTATCTGATTCTGGTTGATTATAGGTGAACACATGGAGCCCCATTTCTGCTAGAATATACACAATTATTAGCAAATAGGGCTGTAAATATTAGCCTCTTGAATATAAGATTATCATAGCAAGCCACATACTGTGTAGGTGAGGTGCAGGCCATTTAGAAATCCTATCCGACAACAAGACAAACAATACTATACACACTAATATTGAAGTGGACAGTGAATGGAGAAAGTAAGGCTGAGAAAATGCAAAGTTCTATAAAAAACGATCATGCTAAGAAGCGCAAAGTGACTATATATACAGGTGAAGTGTTGGAAAAGGCATCTGTGAAAAGTCAGCACTTGCATACTGTACTTCTTGAAAAGAAAGGTGATGTAGTGGCACTGGGAAGCAAAGCAAGGCTGTCAAAAAAGTGTGGAAGACTATCAACGCAGTGGCGGAACTAAGACAAAAGCGATGTGAAGGAGCGGCAGGTGATAATAAGGATGTTGACAGACTGAAAGTGAGAAGCGGTGCAGTCAAAGAAGTGAAAAGGGCTGGTGAAAAGGGGGAGGTGATAAATAACGAAAGTGGAGATTCAAGCTGGTGCCAGGATAAAAGACAGAAACAGGAGTGGAAAAAGGAAAAGTGCATCTTCAAAGAGATGAAAGGAAAGCTCTCTTTGCTTCTTGAACTCATGGGAGATTGCGTTCTGCTGCCCCCCCTGACCTTGGAGATGTCATTTTGGCTGACTGCTCGCTGGGTTTGGCCGGAGCCGGGGGCTCTTCATCCAGGTCGTAGGAGAAGAGGTGGAAGGGCGAGTGAGGCAGGTAGGGCAGGCGATCGGGGGACGGACGGGAGGTGCCACGCAATGGCGGGCTGACCTCCTTGGTTGCTGGGACAGTGATGATAGATTTCTTCCTGGCCAGCAGGCTGGCCAAAAGGGAGGGCTCGGCTGGGGGGCTGAGAGGGGAGGAGATGGGAAGAGAGGAGGTGGGAGTAGAGGGGGAGTGGAGGGTGGGTGCAGGAGGTGGTTCAGTCCGATTCCGCTGCTCCTCCTCTTTTGTACTCTCCTTTCTGGAAGTGATGGCGATGGACTGGAGGGTCGTTCGGTGAACTATGGATGGAGGATGTCTAGCCGGGCTACAGTAGGAACAGAGGAGTGGATGAAGAAGAGGAATAAACAGATGAAACTAACCAAATGATTGTTAGCAAGTATGACTGTATCTATCTGTGCCAGTTTAACAGGTTCAAGGGGTACAGAGTAAAGCACTGATACTAATAAATAACAAACACATATGCACATAGGCCACCAAGGACATCAAACCAACCAACCAATATGCAATGGAAAACAGTGGAAAAGGAGTCTTTTAATAGCTTTGTGGCTTTGTGTACACTCCCCTAGATGAATAAGAAGAGCACAGAACATTATTTCATTTCTACATTACCACCATGTCCTAAAATACCTGGGGGTGGTCTGACTAGACACTGTAAAAGCCCCCTCCTGCTCATCCGAATCAGACTCAGTCACTGGAGTCTCCTCTTCCTCCTCCTCCTCCTCCTCCTCCTCCTCCTCTACCCCATCCTCACATTCCTCCTCTCTGTGGAGGCAGAGGGGGGTGAGAAGGGGTGGATGAATGTGTGGATGGATGGATGGAAAATTGAGGGAAGGATTGAGGGAGAGATGAGGCGATACATAAAAATAGCATGCAAATAGGAATCACTAAACTTTTGAAGGAATAAAGAGATGGAACAGAGGAAGCGGAGAGATGGAGGGTTAGATGAGACTGATGTGTGTGGAAACAATGATTACAGCTGCACTACCAAGCAGCTGCACAAGTATTTATATGACGCTCAAAGACGACAAACAAGGACATCTATCAGATAGAGATTAAGTGAGTGGAAAACAAAAGGATTAAGAGAGCAGAAAACACAGAAATGAAGAGGAGAATATGTCATGACTGGACAACAGACTTGAGATCAATGTCACCGAGCTGTTTTGTCCAGTGAAACCAAATGAGCCATGTTGCAGTCGAGTCAGTGTGTGCTGCCAGGCGTTGCACCACAAGACCGGAGCCACGTGCGTGTGACGCGTGTGTGTGACGAATGGGACGGCCAATAAAACGTGTTGTTTGTTTTTTCTGCGTGAGCATGCATAGTATAAAGCAGGATGTAGTGTCTGACATAAACAGCTTTCACCCATCACTTTGTTCAGTAAACCATATGCAAACACATTCTCACTCAATTATATACATATTCACTTTTTTTTGCAGAGATATGCAGGTGTGCTAGTGTATACGCAAAGGGCCACATTCACTGGGAGAGGAGGAAGCGTGAAAGAGATAAGATGGAGGAGAGGACAAAGAGGGGAAAGATTTACCTGATGTAAACAGCAACAGCCGCCTCCAAATTTCCATTTAATGCTTAAACACACAGCACTAAAAAGCCTGTGCTGGTTTAATAATGTGTATGCTTGTATTAGAATTCCAAACAAACAGATCAGCAAACCTTGCAGGGTTGTGCAGCTGCTATGAATGTTGTTTTTTTGGTTGTGACATTGTTTAAGTCTGCACTAGTGTTTCAGAGTCCACACCAAGTGCTGTATGTCAAGTGAGACACACAATTAGCTGTTACAGCATGTAGGTGAGCAGCGGTAGTAATGGATAGACAGAAGGCCACAGAGGTCAACAGCTGACCTTTCTCTGAGTGACCTTTGAACTTACATGGATGGAAGGAAACCTGACAGTGCTCTGGAGCAGAAAGTGTTGGTAAAAGACAGTCAGAACTTCTCTCTCGAGTTCAGTTATTTTAACACATGTGCATCAAAAAATATCCTGTAAGAAGTGACGACAGAATAGTTCACACCACAGTTATTCTTTGTACCTGCTGGACACCCTCCCTCTCCTCACTCTGCTCTGTTATGACACTGACACATGAAATGACTTGTTGACTCTGACACTTTTCCATCCTGCCCTCTCACTCACCTTTCGCTCATGTCCTCAGCCCTCTGGCCACTGAAAGGCTGGAAGCCTGCTCTCTGCGGAGACGCAGGACTGCAGGGGGAGGCGTTACCGGATCGCCCGAGAGAGGCCCTGCGGCTCCGCCTTCTCTCCAGGCCACGCTTCTTATCCCCGCCCCCGAGGCTGGCCCGTCGGCGGTCCCGGCGTCCCGTTGGTGGAGGCTGGCTGTCATCATCGCCGTCTTCATGCCGTAGGGTCATCTGAGGAGAAAACAGATTGGGTGTGAGGTAGGAGTGATGATGGGTGCTTCCCACAGAAAAAATTTGCATTAAGCAACTGAACAATAAATACTGTACCAGACATAAGCAGCAGCTAATAGAAATCTACTCTTTAATATAAAAGCTAATATCAGCTTGCAATATTTTCCTTGTGATCTTATGACTAATTATGCTTGTGTGTGCCTCAAACCTCATAGATGTTGAGCTGCTCAACTAAGTCCAGATCAGTGCCCTTCCGCCCCAGGTGTCTTTGGGACACTGCCTCCATGCCCTGTTCCTCCAGACCATCCACCATGTCATAGAACGAATCCTGGTCAGGTAGCGCTGCCAGCGTCTGCCAAAAAGGAAAGGAGACAGAGAAAGAGAGGGGATTACTCAGGTGTCACCATATACTGACGAGTCAAATAGCAAAAAACATGCTGCTTTCAAATGCTGCTTTTAAGTAACTTTATATTTAACACAATATTTCATTCAAAGTCACCATAAGTCACCTTAAATACCTTATTGATGAGGGTCATGGCATAGACCAGCAGCTCTGTGTCTACGCCATCCTTCTCATGCAAGATCTCCATAGCATTGGACCATGGCTTGCAGCCTGGAAATCAGTCCACCAGCATCCACGGATCAATTCACAAATAAAAATATTAATTAGTTTGTTATCATCCACCAAACCACCCTGTATACTCTCCCACCCTGGGCAACAAACCAAACCATAAAATTGTGAAGACAAACAAGATAACAAGTTCCTCAGCAGCTGATGATGAGTTCAGTCCTCCGTACCTCTCTTGGTGTCCACAGCGGTGATGGCTTGTATGAGCAGCGGGGCGTTGGACTCGGAGTACTCCACAAACACCAGCAACAGCTTCAGAGCTGTTTTTACCACCAGACGGAACTAGGGGGAAAAATATTATTATGATATAACTTTAAATTGAACTGACTTTGTTAGGTGCTTCTATGCCAGACAGTTGGATTTTACGTTATAAAAGTTTTATAGATTTAACTCTATTGGCAGCCAAGAAATACATTTAGACCCATTTGGTGTATGTGTATTGGGGGCTGATTTTGTTAGACCCTGTAAATTGCAGCTGATTTTGCGTGTGCTTTGTTGTTTAAATGACCCAGTGATAGATGCAATTCCCTATCAATGACAGGTCGGTATGGGGTATGTATGTGTTGTATATATGGTATTATATGTCCTATGTCTATGTATTATAGAAAAGAAAACAATGCAATGTTTGGTTTTATGTGCTGGAATCAAGACTGTACAAAGCAGAAGTGTACCTTTAAAAAATACCACAAAACAAACAATAGACACAACCCTCAGGGTCAGGACAGAATACAATCAATAGCAGATGTTTTTGTGTACCAACCTGTTTGCAGTTTGTGTGTGTGTGTGCGATTGGGTTTGGGGATGATTTAGTATGCATTCATATCTATACCTTTGAACCAGCAAGAGTGTATAGCCACTGGATCGTCTCAGCGTGACCAATGACACCGTTCATCCCGTCCACATACAACATGATCTGCCCCAGAGCTGAGAGCAGGGTAGACAAATAGAGAAACAGAAAGTTAGAGATAGAGCAAATATAGAAAGATAATTCAACACTTACTCTGAACAAACCATGCATACCAAATGGCAGCTGCACACGGGTAAAGCTACAGTAGCTATAAATAACAGCAAAGGTCATCAGGGACAAGGTTTCCTTTTTATGCTTTGGCTCTTTATGAAAGAAAAAAAACTAAATAGAGTAGAAATTTGAATATTGTTCTTTAAATACTGTTGTTTTCAAGCTTCATTGGTATTGTGTCATTCTGTATTTCCCATTACAGAAACATGCCTGTCAATGGTTTTATGTGACGGGAGTTGACATATGGTTTCCCTCTCTTCCCTCTCTACTGGGTATTTACAGGAAATGCTGCAACTGCACTGGATGTCCTTTCCACTCAGTATTTATGTTTTCATAAAATGTGTTTCACTCAATCTTTGATTTGCAAGTTTCAGGTTATCAGTGATGGTGAATAAACAAATACATTTACTTAGTACTGTGCCTGAGTATCATTTTGAAGTTCAGTACTATCATTTACTTAAGTGCTTTTTATGCCACTTTATAATTACTCCATTTATCTGACAGCTATAGTTACTAGTAAGTTACAGCAGACTAAGATTATAATACACACAAAACATGATGAGCTTATCAGATATGTTGTTCCAAATAACTTCCACCTTGACCTGTTTACATGTTATTGACTTAGTTAAGATGTAATATGTGTACTTAAAATATTGAAGAACATTTTGCAGATAACAGTTCTGTGAAAAGGTGAATTAAGGATTTTAGATTGTGGTATCGCGTAGTATTAGTGTGCTGTATGTGTTGGGCTTCTCTGTCAAACTCCAGAGCTGCTTTTGTGTCCATGTCCATCAATGCTGTTACTGCATGTGAAAGCACTAGTTCTGTGACAACTGAACAAAGCCCACATATATCCTGATCAAGAGAAGGAAAGAGCAACTCCCATCCTCCCCAACCATGTATTTGCAATCAAATTTGAGAACTGAAGTCTTGTCTACACATCTTGGACGGATCCTGAAACCCTATGACAAGAAAATACATGAGAAAGGAGCAGATATTTTGTCTGTTAATGAGTTTCATTTTAAAACAATCATTGGGAAACAAAATGCTTATGTGAAGGAGTTTTTCATCAATGAGTTAGAATTTTTTGACCCAGAGTATGACTACGACTTCACCGAACTCTCTGACTCGGCTCAGTGTATGAGAGGTGATGAGCTTTATGAGCGCCCAAAAGACCGCATGGCCTTAAAGGTCGAAAGTAATTATCCTGATGGAGACACCTGGTTGGGCAGCAAAGGATGGAGGAGTCACTCTGTGCCTGGAGAACGGCCTGTTTCCTACTATGGAAGAAGCTTAAAAGGACCCAGAGGCATCATCAGGAGTCACTACAAAGCAGGATATCGAGATTCATATCGAGATCGAGATTCATAAGGAATCTACTCAACACCTGATATACATGTTGCTGAGAGAGAAGAGTATGCCACAACCTTCACATCGAAGATGACGGTGAAAAGTTACAAAGTGATCCTGCAAAATCGAATCAATCCTAGAAAGAGAAAGATTTGCCGACTACTGGCTCATTTGAGTTCATAAAAGAACATCTGTCGAGGAGGAGAAAGAGATAGTGGAGAGCTCTATTCGACCTTACAGCAGTCTGATTAAAAAATGTATATAAGAGTGATGCTAGTGATGATAGCGATGACGATAGTGATGACGACCGTAACGACAACAGCGAAGACAGCGATGACAATTGTAATGATGATAGCGATGAGCATAATGAAGATCAAATGCGTCATCATCTTCACACTTTGCATTTTTAATACTGTTAAATTCGTATCAGAGTATGTAATTATCCGTTGCTTTATTTTCGGCTTGTGTTCACTCTGTCTGTGCTTATAATTTGTGATCATCTTGGGTTTAAGATTAAATTTTAATGTACTGTATAAACCAAACAACAAAGCTATGTACAAAGTGAAAAGAAATTGTTTCTTACTTGGATTTCCAATCATATGTTTTAGTGTTTGTTATATTGACAGTATGAAGAAATTAATTATTTTGATAAAAGCTAGTTACAAAAACTAGAAATTAAATGGAAATATCTTTCAAACCTCAATGGTATTATATTCCACTGTATTTTCTATTACAGAAAATTTCATGTTTTTAGGTTTATATGTACAGAAGTTGAGATGTGTGCTTCCCTCTCACTGAGTTCTGAACTCAGTGAAAGCAGTCTTAGCAGCTTCACTTCCCCCTTGTTTTACAAAGTCATGCAAACTTTTGACTTCATGACTTCATCACTGGCTGGCCCGCTGCGGTCCAACCAAAAAGGTTTCTGTTGTGTTCGTCATCTGTTTCTAGGAGGATTTTCATACACTATATTAAGAAGGTGTGAACTCAGCTTACACACAGTTTGAACAAGAGACAGAGAAGGCAACTTCCTCAAACATGTATTTGGACTCAGATTTGAGAATTGAAGTCATATCTTCAATTCTTGGACAGATCCTAAAACCCCGTGACAAGATACGTGGAAAAACTGCAAGTGTTTTGTCTGTTGATGAATTTCATCTCAAAACAATCATCGGTAATCGGATTGCTTATGTGAAGGAGTTTTTCATCGATGAGGAAGAATTTTTTGACCCAGAGTATGACTGCGACTTCACTGAACTCTCTGACTCGGCTCAGTGTATGAGAGGTGATGAGCTTTATGAGCGCCCAGATGGCTGGTACCGCATGGCCTTAAAGGTCAAAGGTAAATATCCAGACGGAGACAGCTGGTTGGGCACTGAGAGATGGAGGAGTCACTCTGTACCTGGGGAATGGCCTGTTTCCTACCATGGAACAAGCTTGGAAGGAGCCAAAGGCATCATCAGGAGTCACTACAAAGCAGGAGACAGAGCTATGTACGGCAGAGGAATCTACTCAACACCTTACATACATGTTGCTGAGAGAGAAGAGTATGCCAAAACCTTCACTTCAAAGACGACGGGGAAAAGTTACAAAGTGATCCTTCAAAATCGAATCAATCCAAGAAGGAGAAAGATTTGCCAAAGATCCGACTACTGGCTCATTCGAGTTCATGAAGGAGCGTCTGCCAAGGAGGAGAAAGAGATAGTGGAGAGCTCTATTCGACCTTACGGCATTCTGATTAAGGAATTAAAGGATGATGATGATGACATTTGGATTGGTGCTGACAATGACGACGATGACGACGATGACGACGATGACGACGATGACGATGACGACGATGACGACGATGACGACGATGACGACGATGACGACGATGACGACGACGATGATGATGATGATGATGATGATGATGATGACGACGATGATGACGATGGTGATGATGCTGGCAATGGTGATGATGATGAGGATTATGATGATGACGACGATGGTGAATATGATGCTGGCAATGGTGATGATGATGACGACGACGACAGTGAATATGATACCGGCAATGGCGACGATGAAGGCGACAATGATGGTGATGATGATGACGGTGCCACAGATGAAGATGAATATGATGCTGGCAATGGTGATGATGATGATGAAGACGACAGTGAATATGATACCGGCAATGGCGATGATGATGGCGACAATGATGATGATGATGACGGTACCACAGATGAAGATGAAGATGATGCTGGCAATGGCGATGATGATGAGCAGGACTATGGTGAGTACGATGCTGGCAATGGCGATGATGATGAGCAGGACTATGGTGAATACGATGCTGGCAATGGTGATGATGATGAGGAGGACGACTATGGTGAATATGATGCTGGCAGTGGCGATGGTTATGACAGTTACAATGATGATTACGATTAGATTTGATGATGATGTCATTAACATTCAACAAGAACTTTATTCTATGCTTATGCTTACTTTGCGCTTATAATTTGGTGTCATGTTTGGTTGCACTGTATTTGTATAAAGCAATATTGGTCCAAAGTTGTTTGAATGGAGGATCAATAACATACACATTACTTTTTCTCAGAATATTGCTATTTTCTCAGGAATTTTTTTTTTTTATTCACCATGAAGACTGTTTTTGTTTCAATAAGATTCTTACTATGATTGAGAAAGGTCCTCTATGAACACACAATTTTCTTTCCAAATTCCAACAATTTTCTTATTTCACATGGAGGATTTCTGTATTTGTGTTTAGTTTTTGCTCACAGGTTTGAAATGGACATGGCTGATAGAAAAAAGGTTATGGAACAACCACACCCACACAATTCTGATGAAGCAGATTATCTGAGTTCTTGCATGTTAAACCCCTCATAAATGATACCTAGTGCGAGGAGTTTTATTTCCTAAATGTAGTTGTGAATGTTGAATGAGAGACGAATAGACGAATGAATAGAGAAACACTTTAGAACTATCAGCTATAATTGTAAACTGAATATTCAGAGTATATTTAATTTATTCTATCAAAGCATCAGCACTTAGTACTTTTAACACAATAGTAAACTCTTTTTCACAGAAATGTACTCATTCCAGCTTCCTTGTTACACCTGAAAACCATGTTTGTTAATTGTTCATGTGTCACTGTACATAAATAAAGAGTTGTAAATGCTCTACACTTCAGTGTTTTATTTGTGCTGGGGTGTTGCGGGATTTCCTGTGGAAATTTTTACTCTGCAGTTTGCAACTGACTGCCGGGCTGACAAAGACCACAGGGGTGTCTTGGGCAAACTGTGCAAACTGAACAAAACAAAAACTACCATATTACTTATCATACAAGTGGTTTGATAAGTATTAGAAGAAAATGGGGATCTCTCTGTACAAAAAAATTATGACTCAAAACACCAATTGATTGAGTCCTCTGACAAAAAAAAATGTCAAGCACAAACTAGAAATTATATGGAAATGTCTTTCAAGCCTCACTGGTATTATATTCCACTGTATGGGCATCAAAGGATGGAGGAGTCACTCTGTACCTGGAGAATGGCCTGTTTCCCACAGGCTATTCAAAGGAGAGAGATTTGCTCAGAATCACACTACTGGCTCATTCAAGTTCATGAAGGAGCATCTGCCAAACGAGAGAGAAAGATAGTCGAGCGCTCTATTCAACCTTACGGCATTCTGATCAAGGAATTATGAAACAATGACTAATGTAATCAGTCATCTTTTGCCCAGACCTGTTGCTCATCTATTTCATGCTGTATCAAAATGCTGTGGACTCAAAGCCTGAGGTACTATCTAAATCTCTGATGTTCTATAGGGGCTTTCAAGAACTTTATGTTTACTTTGTCAATGCTTCTGCTTTGTTTTCATTTTTTGTTTCAAATATACGTTTACAATAATCACAATATGATGACTTATTGTATAAAAAGCAATGCGTTCACCTCAGCTTCTCATTCCAGATTTGTAGAATATCAGCTGCATACTGTATACGCGTGTACATTTTAACAAATTAATGCATATTTGAAAGCTTGTGTCATGTCCACATACAGTCACTGATGTCAGCTTGGTTGTTACACCTGACAAACATGCCTGTAAAGGGCTCACATGTGTTACATAAATAAAGAGCCTTATAGTAAATGCCCTTCAGTACAGTGTTTTTACAGGTGGGGGGCTTAGCAGGGGGAGTTTCAGCCAGGGACCACAGACTACCCTGTACCATTTATCACATGGCTGCAACTAGCAAGTCATTCGGCAATTAATAGATACAAAAAACACTCATAATTATGCTACTTATGAAATGATTATCCCTGACACAAGTTTGGATCTCTCTAGGGAACTGAGTGCGTTTACTGCTAATGGAAATTATAGGAAGCGCATGTCTGAGTGTGAGTGTGCATGAAAATTAGTATATGTGTTCATGTTCAATGTTTTGTGGAGAAATTACAGCATGGCATCACCTCAAAATGCCTGCAGTGTTTTGAGTCTTTCATTTTTTCATTGCTATGGCTCACATTGATGTGTTCACACATCCTAATTTACTATTTCTAATGCTATTATCAATAATGTAATAGTTATTTTTCATGCAGTTATGTTTTTGTTTTGCTATGTACAGTGCAGCATATCATTCTAAAAAGTTGAATGAAGTAAGAGAGAGACAGAGAAAAAGTGAAAGACAGATTTAGACCGAAACAGGAAGGAAGTGCGTAAGAAATACTGAGAATAAGTGTCGGTGCGGAGGAGCTGCTGTAGACAAAGCTGCACTCCTGCCACAGCGACCTGGTCGCCAGGTCATGCCAATAAAACCCATTCAAATTTGAATTTTAAAGCGAGAGAAAAGAGCGAGAGAGACCATACCTCTTAATATGTAGTTCTGGTAGTTCTGGTCAGCTTCTGCTCCCACCTTGATGAGACACGTCAGACCTTCAGCCATCACAAACTCATGGACCAGGTCTTTGTCATCCTGAAATAAAGAACAAAGAGAGAAGAGAGAGAAAGAGAACAGGATAAATTTATACAACTTACAGAAACATACATAGAGAACTATACAAAACAAAGCCTGAAACTCAGGTGTAATTGCATTCTCCTTAAGTACCACACAGTGGCAGTAATGTGCAAAGCAATGTGGAAAGTTGACAGTACATAAACTTTCAACGCCCCCCCCCCACCTCCCACCCCTCCCCCCACTGGTTCAGGCCAGCTGATATGCACACTCCACATGTCAACAACCATGTCTTTCGCAATTTTGTTGCTTTTGACATGTCATCTGATCTAACAAAAACAAAATTATAAGGATGATCCAAACACTTGAAGGTAGTTGTCTGGCATAACCCAAAAGATTCCTAAACTAATGCTGCCTTCAGGTGCACTGTGTAAAGTCCAAGTTCAGACGTCTTACATGTGCTCATTCGAGGACTTTTGGGGGAAAATAAGCCATTTTATTGGTAGTTCTTATGTTTTTTTGTAGAAACCAAAGCTTGATATCGCAGCAGTGGAATGAAGAGGAGATGTAATATATGTTTTAATCCAACTGTTAAAACGTCACTGCATTTGCCATCAGGTACTGACATGACATTCATGCTATGGTCACATGGTCATACTTACAGGTTTTAGGACAGTAAATCATGACACTTAGTAGTATAAAACTTAAGTTCTCACATTGCTGTTCTGTGTGCTGAATCATGTGTTATTATATTTTGAGTGCCTTTGTGTGTGTGCTCCAGAAAAAGCTCTTTGTGTTTTAAGTGGCTGACTCCTCTCATCTTAAAATAAAGATTCACTCGCAAACACAAATGCAAACACCCACACACGCACACACACCCACACACATACAGGCACACAGAGGGAAATGCCACGTTGATGGAGATCCCTGTCATCATGGAAGCACACAGTGGCCACAATAACCGACTGTATTCTGCTACAACAAACTGACAGTAATTGCATGTGAAATATGTGTGTGTTACCTGAAAAATTTGCTTTAGAGAGAACAGCGCCCTTCTCAGGTCACGTCCATTGGAGTTGTACAGTCTTTCTGCAGGGAGGGAGAGACATAGAAGTGGTTATTTGTCTATAATTTAACAAACAAAAGCAATGCAAGGACTAGTAAAGGGGCTAGCCACAATCTGTTGCCTCGTATATTCTCTTGCACACCTTTCATCTCTCTCCACTCATTATATGTTTCATTCTGATGACGAGATCAATAAAACCTGTAATGTCAATGAGTCTCAGCTGTGCAAAAGTTGCACAATAGCTTAAGATGCGAGAGGAGCGCTGAGGGTTGATGGAACCAATCACACAGCACGGACCGGATCACCTAAGGCAGGCACTTCATCACACACTTTCACCGCGTCCTCACTCCGCAGTGCAACACGTGCATGGTCTCACACACACACACACACACACACACACACAAACACACACACACACACACGTTGCAATGGTGATTAGAGCTGTATTGGAATGTTAATGAGTTGCTGGCTGGGCTTCAACGGTGAGGTATTCAGGTCACGACATGGAAAGCACTCAGAACCAACGACTACAAGCTCTAATACTAGTGCAATGATATTTAGCCTTATTATTTAGGACAAAGAGATCATTAATATACTTCTATAATATTCCTGCAGGGCCTTAAAATGATTATTGGGACCCTGTATTGGTATTTCTGGTATTTCTTATTTCCTTCCACAGTGGTAACATTAAAATAATCCTTTGGATTCAGGGGTTTATTATGTTTTTTTTCTGGTAATCAGTGTTACAGTAATACTATCATCATATTTCGACTATATTCTCATAGTTTATGGGAATGTTTTGATGTTAATATTTGATCTGAAATTTACATAGTTTCCTTCAAAAATGTATTATGTGAATACCACACGTGCCCCTTCCTCTTTCTGAATGTTAGTATCTGTATGTTAATGTATCTATATATGTGTTTAACAAGGGTTGACAAAATGCAATAAATACTACCTTCATGAACCTTAGAAAGTTATATTTTTGTTATGACCATGTAACTGTGAGGCTGTGCTGTGTCCTGTTGTTGTACTGGATTTTACTATACTTTCCAATATCCTTTTAATTTTGTCCACTCCCTGCATACACACAAATATTTGCAATTGTATATTATGCAGTACTATAATAGTCAGACAACAGAATAATTTTCTTAAGTGCTCTGCATTAAGCTCAAAGTCTGTTTATTTGGGTGTCCATAATGTCCATTTGTGAATATGAACAGTTGTGCATTTAGCTGTGTGTCAGCAGGGGGTTTGGGAAACCTACGTGTGTAAATCCTGAGTTTGCCTTTGGTGATAAATCCTTTGGTCCATCAGAAGGAGGGGGGGTTGGTTAAAAGCGTATGGAGGTAAGGGCAGGGCAGGACAGTGAAACCACCCCCTGATGTGGGCCCAGACGTCTGTTCTGCTGTCTGGAGCTCAGTGGTAACAATCTCTAAGCTAGGCAAGGCTAACTCAAGGCCAGGGTCAAAATCATTATCATTCTGCACCCAGACGAAGAATTACAGGCCTGTCTGTCTCTCTATCTGCAGGACCCTTTACTGAAACATTCATGGAATACATCTGTGGTAGTCTACGGCGGAGATAATTAAATCATTGAAGGTCATCAAATCATCTAAATCATAAATGCGAAGAGGCAACCAGCATACAGCAATAAATGTGTGGGAAAAAGTGACTCGAAACAGAGAAGCAAAGAATATGGAGGGTGGAAAAAAGAGGAAAAAACACATAACCAGCAAAGAGGTGGGAGGAAAGGAAAGGAAAGGAGAGGTCAGTGTCTGATTTGAGGAAAGAGGACCAATTGCTTCTGGGTAAATCACGACAGAGCAGACAAATGAGAGAGCCAAAGACACGGAATTCCCCTTCCTAAAATACACAAGCTATATGTTGCAGCCAAGTCGTTTTAGTGAAATGTTGTTCTTGAAGATTTTTAACCCCTACTTAGCTTGTCAAGCAATTTGAAAAGATGCTAAGTTTATAGGCCTGTAATTCTATGTCTTTTAAGCACTTTGAATAGCCTCGTTGTTGAAAGGTGCTACACAAATTAGCTTGTCTTGCAGTTGTAGAGGACAAACAACCACTTGGTTATAATGTTTACTTCTTATTTACTGTGTCATATTACTGTAAGTTCCCAACATGGTCATTGCATCTATCTGACAGAGAACATTTGGCACCTGCTGAGCACAGAAAAGAAAAAAAAAGTCAATTTTAGTAATATAACAGCTTAACTGTTGATTAGTCACACGTGTGCCTTTCATATAATTTAATGTTATGCTTCCTAAAAGCAGGAGAACATGAATAGGTAGCAGGTGCCATGACCTCATTCGCATCTCACTCAACAAGCCACAACAAACTGTGGCTCGGCTATAACAAGCTCTTTCAAACTGCCAATTTGGTCTGATTTTCTTCCTCTCGTTTCTAGGTTTCCCTGGAAATCAAGTGGCCACTTAATGATGCAGGGAACACTCCACCTGGTCCTCGAGGGTCAATGGTTCACTTAGATGATCACGTGTCATGTTCGTGTTCTTCATCAGGCCATGAGTGGGGCTGTCAGGGTAACCTTTACCAAAATGTCTGCTGTGTATCAGGAGCATGTCAGCAGCAGTGATAAAGCTTAAACTTGGCTTGATTCATTTGTGGTGTTCCACTAGTGATGCAGTCAGGTGTGAAAAGCTAGGCACCCGGTGTTATTATTAGCTAGTTTACAAGGAGAACCGCCGCCAATGTAAATAAACACAGACTGAATTACGCTGTCAAAAACTTTCATGTTAAGCTAAAGTTTATTTAATAATCTCATTCCTATACTTCCCTTCTTGCACCTCTACAGCCTACATCTTACAGAATGAACACTGTTTAGTATAAGAAGCCTCCTTTGCAAACCATTCACCAAATGTGGGCCAAACACATAAATCTAATAGTTACTGTACTTCATTTCTGTTTCCTGAGCTACGGACTCAAAATAAAAGTATCTGCAACTGCACACACAGCTGCATAGGACACATTAAGGACCCATTCTGTGCAGGTTAACGTTGACTGTGACTAATTTATTAACCTAGCTGGACATAGATGATGGCCAGTATGCCATAAACCATCAGGACATATTGTTTGTGCCAGGGATGAATTCCATGAACTACTACAGAAGTAGGGGTAAGAGAAATGAGTCATAAGCAGCCTCTGTTAAATTAATAAGGGAAACTTCAGTATTTTTCAACCTGGACCCTATTTTCCCATCTTTTTGTGTCTAAATGACTAATGGGGACAACGATTTTTAAAATTGGTCCAGTATTGAGCGAGAGCACTGCAGCCAGCAGCCGAGAAACGTACTGTAATGTAATCCAATGGGGCAATAGCGCCTCGTCAATGTACGTCCTCTAAGCCCCTAAATATTCAGCCATGACTTTGAAAATCTTTTAGATAACACTAAGGTACGCTTTCGGTACTCCAACACAACAAAGTCCCTTCCGACACTCCTCTCTCCAACTCTGTCATGGCTGAATATTAAGCTGATTTCGACAACACAACTCTTGCAAGGTTTCAGAATGAGACTTCTCCTTGAGCGAGACTTGGCTAGACACAATAACAAACAGAGAAAAACATTTTATTTCTCTGTAGGGTCCTTTCCATAATGCTGCCAGACACTTTTGACAGCATTATGACACAATCTGAGCCCCTCAGTGGCAAAAACAAGAACTTTTATTGGACGTACTTTGACGGGACGCTATTGCCCCGTCAGATTACATTGCAGCCCGTTTCGCGGCTGCTGAAGCAATCTCGCTCAGTACTGGACCAATTTTAAAAATTGTTGTCCCCACTTAAACACAAAAAGATGGGAAAATAGGATCTAGGTTGAAAAATACCTAAGTTTCCCTTTAACACCTCCATATGTAAAATGTGTATAATATTGGATATAGAGTACTCTCATGATAGCAGACAATCAGAGATCTTCCCACCTACCAATCATCTGGGGATTTCTAAATGCATGATTGCTTTAACGGCAGTCAGTACAGCCTACGCCCCTTACCGTAAATGATGCTCTCCCCCCATTTTCCTCCGTAGTGAACTGCATGTCACCGCCCCAATATGAAGGGCCGCCCTAAAGACTTTGGATTGGTTCTGTAAATGAAATGCAGGTTTTTTAAAACTCTAATTGTTTCCACCCAGTTTTAACAATGAAAGCTGGGAGATTGTCCTCAGTCTCTAGTTGAGAGAAGCATTTAAAGACTGACTTGTGAGTCTAGATATAGAGAGGATAGAGGAGACGTTGTTAGTTCACATATCAACACAGTCAACAGACTACAAAACCATGCTGTTTTTATGTAATCAATATCAACCTGCCACTTAATTTTGTTTCCAAAGCAAATCCCATTGAAACCAGCATCCTTTTCATTTTTTTCTTGATACTATAACAACAACAGAATCTTTCACTTGTTTTTTCAGACTTAAACATCCAGTTAGTAAAACGTAAGATGTTTTTTTGCAGTGCACAGTTGAAACAACAGCATCACAGTATATGCCAACATAACTCATGGCATGATCACCTGATAGTTGCTAACAAAGTCTTGTCAACATAATCACTCTTCGGCTCCAGAGTAAACACAGTTTGACGTGCTTAATACAGGCCGTTTTCCCATTGGCACAGGGGGTTCCAGCTGTCTTAACACTGCTTGTCTAAAGTGATGGTGCATTCAACCCTGGAGATAATTCAAACAAACCACTCTCACCTTCAACCTCTGGGCCAAACAGCTTGGCCTAACAACACTGCTTCAGTGCCTGCATCTCTCTAGAGGGAGACTGAAATAACAACGAAACACAAACTAGGAAGATAACACATCTTAATTAGATGCCCTCCATTGGTTCAAGAGATGGAGCAGTAAATGTGGGGATAAGTGAGGAAGGGGAAAATAGCAAAAGGATGGTGTTTCAGTGGAGGATTTGCCTGTCCACGTGTCTTTTGCTGGTCATCCTCTCTTTTTCCTGGCTGTAGGTTTTATTATTGTCACAAGAAAAGCTGAAACACTCACTGGGATGTGTCATTGTGGCTTGTGTGTGTGTGCGCTCGTGCAGTGTCTGTGTGTGCGCATGCATTTCTGAGAATGTGTGCTCGTGCCTATGTGTAAGCGCTGGTGTTTGCTGAGTGCAGACAGACAGATGAAGGAAAGACAGAAAGGCATGTTTCATTTATAGACTTTCTTGGAGTTTTTACTGTTTTGTTTTGGAGGACTCACAGTTCTTGTCCACACTGTTTCCCCATGACCTCACATGCACTGCATTATGTCAGCCTTAACAAGTCATTTAGCCCCATATTCCATCTTAAAATCGTAATTTTCTTGAAGCAAAGGGGGAAAATCTGCCAGCAGAATGAGTTATTTCCACTTGTTTCTGATGTAGCTACTTCTGTTCATAATTTCCGGTCATAATTTCATAGTTTACCCAAAGAGTAAAACAAAACCTTTCCATAAGCCTTTATTATTAAATAACACTACACTAAGTGTGCATACTCAATCAGTCAAAAGCCTTACCCAGCATGTGAAGCTACCTCTATAATTAGAACTTTATTGAAGGAGTGACATGAACACTGGAGTTCAGTTACTGTTTACTGTCTAACAGGGTTTATTAAATCCTCAACACATGTGTAGACCCAACAGATATAAAAAATTATCATCATGTCTATTGTGTATCATCTACTCTACTTAAGTCACTTGTCATATGAAAAATAGATTTATTGCAGATGCAACACAAAATTCTTAGTTCATTAAAAACTTCCAATAATAATTATTTAATAATAATTAAATGACTTGTTAGAAACTATTTAATAAAGTGTAAAGAATACATTTATGAACATAGAAGAAACATGCAATGTAAGGACCTGTATGTGCATTAGTGCACGTGTGCATGTGTGCATGGGAGTGTCCTCTGCAGCGCATCAGGGATTCCCCCAGTGTTGAGTCTGTCTGCTAAGTCGTTCAGGAGCGCTCAGAGACCTCCTTCTCCTCCTGCCATAATGAGATTAGTGCTGTGACCCTTCAGCTTTGACTAATCCCTGCACATTTACTGCACCATCTACACATTTCCAAACAGAAAAACACACGGGCCAACTCAGGTTAACGCAAGGCCTAATCCACAGCAATTATACTCGGAACCGCAATGCAGTTTGTTACACTGCTGCAACGCACCTATTGCAAAAACAGAGTCCCCAGTTGACTGAAGTCAGCACAAATCTACTGCTATGCTTAATCCTCAGACTTAACAATAGGCAGTCGGATATTTCTTTAAAGGAGGCCTAGAATAAAGAACCAGTGGTGTGAAGATGGGACTGGTACACCAAAAGTAATGAGACATTCAACATTAAAAGGAATGAAGGAAGAAGGAAGAAGGACAGTTATAGCCATTGAAAAAGTGCCTTATGATGTAGTTCCTTTCATGACCACTAGCTGCTGGCTCCAAGCACAAAAGTGAAACTTCTTCCAACACAGAAAAGTCAGTGCATGTTTTTCCAGGAAATGTTAGGATCTCAACATCTAACCTCACTTCTTCTTAGAAGCTGAATTGTTCAAGATGCTTGCTTGACCCACCTCAGCACCACCTTGTTTCCAACCTGTTGCCCAAATTTGGTTTCTGTGGCTACAAAACACTGACATGACGTTGACAGCAAAACCAAAATCCTTTCAGAAACTTGATGTCACAATTGCTATATTTCTGTATTCCTACAATCTGTGGATGTAAGCACGAGAGATCTAATAAACCAGCTGCTTCATCATTTCCATTTTCTCATCACAAATAATTTGAAGTTGTCCTCCTGGGCTCTGGGAACTTGTGATGGGCATTTTTCACAATTTTCTGACATTTTATGAATCAAACAATGAGCAGATTGATCAATAATGAAAATAATCATTAGCTGCAGCCCAACTTTTACTATTGAAAAAGCTGGTTATAAGACAGTTACAGTATAAAAGGAAATACACTCAAGCAAAGAGACAAATAAACCCAAACACCTGCCACCTTTTCACTGACTGTATATAAACCTGCACTACTGTATGTATTTTGACCAGGGGGGATTATTTTAGTGTAACTCTAACATCTTCATTAGGTCACAGGATATTTACAGATAAGCACACACCGAGGTCAACCAAGGGTAATATTTTTCAGGATGGTACAACTGTATGCGGGTCAAGCAAGAGAGGGGCGGGTCACAGCTGGTGGTCCAGCATTTAAACCCAGTTATAACCGCTGACTCGTGTTTCTGGAGGATTTCATTGCACCCCTCAAAAAAAAAAAAGCCCCCACCCGGCTGTCTGGGCCAATCAGTCAGTTGGCTTTTAAACTAGGTCTTCAGTGAGATCTAAAATAAAGAAGTGAGAGGAGCGTGAGGTGTAATGGCACACTGGAGAGCCTGATTTAATCCCAGGAAGTCTTTCCCTTTCAGTGCTGGTATCACACTAAATATAGGCAGCTTGGATATCAATCATACTGTAACACCCATAGATGCAGGGTTCACTCGTTTTTCACGTCATGCAGATCATGCATGCACTGTGTGTGTGCACTGCCCTGTAATATTTACATTCAGTCAAGTAAATATGATGCCAACTGGATGAGACAATCCCAGTCATTTTCAAGGCAGCTTCACCTGTGTGAGGAATGAAACTAAATGCCAGTATTTCAAATGAGGAGTAAATGAATTCAATAATATCAAAGAGGTTAAACTTTGTTCTGTAAGTGAGATTAATTTTCACTTGAAGTGGCAAATTTTATACCACCAGCAAATTTCTTTTTCACTTCTTCTAAGAAAATATGATGAAAATAAGACTCAAGATTCAATTTTGTCTCAGTATGTGCAAAGGTACAGCTGGATGATATTTCCTTCTTGTGTGCACCACACATCTGTGGAGTGGCACGTCCATAAATCTGTAGTTAAAAGAATAAATACCCCCCTCAATCTGTCACAAGCTAATATAGTTTGGACAATAATGCATGATTTCAGTCTGATGTCAAGTGAAGTTAAAAGGAAAAATTGGCAGGCAGCAAAGACTGCTGAGGACAACTTGGTTATTTTGCGACTGTCTATTTTCTGTCTGTTGGTCTTGGCCTACAGTATGAGTACTGGAGGCTGCTGATGGTGCAGATGACGATAGAGGGCCCATGAACTCACCATGTGTGTGTGTGTGTGTGTGAGAGAGAGAGAGAGAGAGAGAGAGAGAAGTGAGGGAGAGAGAAAGGGAGAGTGAGACCTCCAAGGTTTGACTGTGGGATGCATGAGATTTAAAGAATGGCAACGGACCTAGACGTGAGATTACACCAGGCTCAGCGGGGACACACACAAACATGAACACACATCCACAGGCAGATACAGTACAACTATAAGCCTGAATGCAAATGTACTGGGAATGGAAACACTTGGGAGTAAATGAAAACAAACTTTTATATAATTCCCACAAATTCACCTCTGTGGAAACAAATGGCTGCATATTTTACAGTTAACACTCTCAGATACAGCACATACAACATACCTACACACACACACAGTAAAACATATCCAGACTGTAACTTCGAACCCTGATGAAGGACTTCAACTGTGAAAGAAGCCCAGAAGCAGATGTCTGTAGGAAGGAAACTTACTGCCACATAAACACATAAAGACATAAAAATACACACACACACACACACACACACACACACTCACACACACACACACATGCTGACAAATACAGTATGTCCCTGCACACCCAGAGACCAGAACGTGCCCTGTGCCCTTCACATGCCCCTGGCACCTCTAAATTAGTCCACAAACACACACACATACACACACACACACACACACACACACACACACACACACAGGAATAGTCACCCACAACACAAACACAAATATACTCAGCTTTTCTAGCAGGCTCCATGTGCTGCCACGGCGATGACAGGCCTGAGCGCGACAGGCAGCTACAGTATTCACACACAAAAGTGCACACACACAGACTACCTTACACCGTACAGGGACAGTGACAACTTATTATATACTCATATCAATATTAGACAATGTAAGATAAAACAAAATGACGTATGCAGCTCAATTAAATAATTTGTCTTCTTGCATCAATGTCAGTGAGAATAAAAATTCTGGATATCACACAGTGTAACTATTGGAATATATTTACAGTTCAGTTCAATCCCCTTGGGATTAATAAAGTATCAATCTATCTATAACTTGTTAATTAGTAAGCTTTAGAGGTGCTGGTAGGCAGGTTTGTTACTGTAGGATGGAGCTAGGCTAACTGTTTCCCCCTGTTCCTAGTCTTTATGCTAAGCTAACCGGCTAACTCTCAGCAAGAAAGCATATCGGGGCATTTCCCAAAATGTCAAACATTTCCTTTAAATGCAAAACAAGGCTGCCACACTGTGGAATGATCAAAATCTTGTCTATTTCATGCTTTTGTCCAAATATTGCATGCAACTGACATTATGTCATAGATTGCATTTTATCTGTGTTATAAAATGTGACCTGATTTTCTGCAGCGTGCAGACAGACACAAAACCTGATTGTGGGAAATATTGATGTGTTCACTCCCACATACAAGTGTGCACGTGTGAAACAAGCGTCCAGTGTTTTCCCTCAATTTTCTCCCACCCACCCTTTGTCATTCTCTCTCTCTCTCCCTCTCACTTCTCACGCTCGCTGTTGGTGTCATTGTTAATTGACTGGCTTCACTGTGCACGTGCAGTGACAGCGCATGTCAGACATAAAAAAATAATTAGAGACAAGCAGAGAGAGGAAATTAAACTTTATAGCTAAAATAATGTTTATTATATATATATATATGTATATATTGCTGGTTACTTTTGTACTTTGTCAACATTATTTTTGATAAAGTTATACAAATAAATTGCCTGAATAGAGTATGTAGAGAAAGGGAGGCTGACAAACAAGAGAAAAGGAGACAGATATGAAAAAAGAGAAAAGTTCAACAGAGAGAGAGTGAGAAAGACAAACACAGTAGAAACAGACGGAGGAACCAGAGAGGACTAACAGCAGCTAGAGCGAGTAAACAGAGAGGATATTGGAGGATATGTGCTGCTTGCTGAGTAGATTAACTGGGTGAAATCTTGCTCTGACTCATACCACACTTGCCTGTTATTATACTCCTCCCTTGTTTGTGTGTGTGTGTGTGTGTGAGTGTGTGTGATGACATACAACATAATGTATAAGGGGGTTATAGTATAGTTTGGTATATTTACAGACAGAGAAGAGACTGTATCAGTTCCACTTTTTTAAGTCTGTTAGTCTTGGCTTACAGTATAGATCATATATATGATGATAGAGGGCCCAGTAACTTAGGATGTGCATATGTGCGTGTGTGTGTGTGTGTGTGAGAGAGAGAGAGAGAGAGAGAGAGTATGACATGAGACTCTGACAGTTAACAGTGATGAAAGACTACAGAGTGGTGTGCAAATAGTTTCCTAAACAACCTCTGGGTCACATGGGAAATTAACCTGCAGACAAACTAAATGGAGATGAGATATAAATACTACATAACACAACAGAAAGCATATGTTTATGTTGGACTTACTGGAGTATGATTTGTACTGGTTGTGAAAAAACATGGAGGTAGAGTCAGTCCAGCCAAATCTCTACATTAAGCTGCCAAAGCAATATTCCCAAACTTTTTTTAACTCTAAAATACGTGCTCATTGTAGTGTAGAGGAACCACGGCGTGTTAAACGTAGTAGAAAACTGTGAGACTGTACCACTTTGGCTTAACTTTCTTTCTTTAACTCTTCTCCTCACCTGTAAGTCAGAGAACCGCGGCGCTATGACATAACTTGTGGAGCTTCTGGCTAACTGCTGCTCTGTCTGGCAGGTGCATTTCCTCCTTGCTTTGTTTTTCCCTTGTGTTTCCTTCCCTAAGTGATTTACCATTTCCCTGGAAATCCTCCCTCTCCCTGTCTCGCTCCACACATCCCCTAAACCCATCATCCCTAAAACCCCACGGCTGGATCAGATGCCAAGCCTGCAGATTCTCCAGTGTGTGTTCTGGATGTTTAGCTTGTGGTAATTGTAATGTTTTATTGCATTATGTAATAGTTTGAAAATGATTAAAACAGACAGAGGTTTGTGCAGGCGCACTCGGACACATATATGAACAAGCCCAGACATAACACACAGACACACAGACAGCCAAACACACACACAGACACATGTATGTAGTGATATATTTCTTACTTTCTTCCAGTAAGTTCACTGAGACTTGGGAGAGCAAACCCCAAACAGCAGTGCGTTGCGCCACAGCACAACAGTTGGGCTGCTCATGTTTGTCAGCATAACTAGAGCCCAGGGAAAATCCTGCCACATCCACAGAAAGCCCAACATTGTAACATCAAGACAGGACTCACCACACCACAGCAACAGATCACAGTGAATATAGAGACTCACAGCTGCAACGCACATCTGGATTTCACAAAAAAACAAACAACATAAAAGCAAACAAATAATCACGTTGGAGTTTTACTGTATATTATGTAATTGTGCCGGCTGGCAGCTGAGTGTAATCAGTGCAATATGTATAGTTGTTATCCAGGTCTCTTTATGTCTAATAAGGTCATTTAAATCTACAAATGCAGCAAAAGGTTCCACTTTTATACATTTATGCAATATGATCTACTACTAACCTGTTAGAAAGACCAGACAGCCTGTTATTTACAGTAAAAGAGACAATGTGCTACTGCAGTAGGAATGGACAACAGCTGCAGGATAGATGCATGTTATGGTCTTCTCTACAGCGGCTACTGCTGCAAAATTATTCCACCACTTCCACTGCTCTACACCTCCATCCCTAATGCCTCATCAGCCCATCTCTCCATCTCCCATAGCAGTAAGTAAGGCATGACTCATGTGGGCGCAATGCTTTCAGTCGCTCCTCAGGGTTTCAGCTGCTGGTGAGGGTAAAGGGGAAACTATTTGAGTGATTTTCTCATTCTTGCTTTCTCTCTGGGATGAAAAGAGAAGAGTATTTTGAACGCATAACTGCTGATTTCAGGTAATGGTGAGATGGTGGAACAGAAAACACGGACACATAAACATAAAGAGATTTAAAAAAAAAAAAAAAAAGACTGAGTGACAGGTCTAAACTTGTCAAAAACTATGCAAGCACTTCATAAGCATAGCGAAATATTCTTGTTGACTCCCACACGTGCACACGGAGAGATCATAGGTACAAATCCTTGAGCCAAAGCCACAGGTGTCTATGAGAACAAAGAGTCACGAACAGAATGTGAAGCTGAGCAGAGTAAATATAGATTTAGAGAGCAGGCCAGGGGGGAAAAAAAGAAATGCAGTTAAACAAAAGAGGTGGAGTGTGTTTGAATGAAACCAGTGTATGAAATGTAAAACAAAGCAGACTAATAGAGGATGAAATTGAAAAGTAATTAGAGCACGTTGGCTGAGAGTAGCACAGATATTAGAGGGCAGCGTGTCAGCAAAACCATATAATGTGTCTGGACTTTTACGACTGTACAGCCACAGATGTCCTATACCACTGCCCCCTCCCAGCTTACCCATCAACAAGCATTATCTCCCTGTCACACCATGCCATTACCAGGCCTTATCTCCTACAGCGGGGGGGACACCAACACAGTAAATCGCTGTTAGAACCAGCTGGAGTCATCTCTTTCTGCAACATCTCAAGGCCAGACTGCTGTCACTACCATTGCAACCCCCGTTGGTACAGCAACAACGAGTACTGCTTTATAATTCGACACCACCATACCGGCTGAGCTTATATTTACAAAGACTGTGATTTGTGCAGTGCTTACTGATGCCATCAAATCCTCAAAATATCTGTTTATAAATACATTTCTCTGGTGAAGGGGAAAGTTGAGGATAGAGAGGTAGAGAGAGAGAGAGAGAGAAGCAGGGAAAGATGGAGCAGTCGACTCGACTTTTTTTCGACAAGCTGCTAATTTGTTATGTAACAGCACAACCAGGGAAAATCAAAGCAAGTCAACCTTCACTCCAGCTCAATCTCCCACCCCTGCCTCTCCTTTACAATACTGCAGGGGGTGATTAGAGACGGATAATTGGGGCGCCGAAATCCAACAGTATAGAAGCCAAATTTCTTTGAAAAAGGTCTAAATTCCAGAGCCAAGTGCCAAGGGATTGAACAGGCTCCAAAACACATGCAAGGTCTTTTGTTCTGCCCTCCAGTCTTTTGTTTCACCTGCTGTAACACTCATTACAGGGAGCTTTACCTGTCAGACAGCATACCCTCTCTATATTTGATCACTTAAACTGTATTTAATTACTGCATATCCTTTCACTTCAGGAGATGCTGGGAAATGAGGCTACATGGGAAACAAGAGCATTGGGATTCTGAAAAAGTCTTTAGTAAGTAATGTGCTGTTTAATGTGCACACATTAGAAAATTACAGTTTGTGTACCGGCAGAGCAGGTTTATATGTGGTTTTGGTCATGGCTTATTTATCTTCAATGTTTGTCTAACTTTGGCTCTGGATTTATTACTTTGTCAATATGTTATTCCCTTGTATTGTGTTTTTATTTCATGTGTAGAGTAGACAAACCAGGGTAGTAGCTAATGGAGATCCTAAAAAACAAACCAACTAAAAGTTAGCATACACGGTTGATTGATTCAGAAGGAAACACACAAGTGACATTGAGCTTTTTCTGTCATAAAAACTGTTTTATATAAACAATAGCTCGCGACTACTTGTATGCAAAAGGTGTAACTTTAGTAGTGATTAACCCACAGAGATTTATCGTCCAATTCTGTGGTTCCCTCCAGCTCTACTTAGCTTTATAGCATCTTATAGCTTATTGTTTTGGTTTTCTAGCGGACAACTTTACAGTGCAGTCTCACTGCTCTCATAACTATAGTTTTCAGCCACAACAGGCAGCTATTTTTAACAAAACAGCTCTAAAAACCAACTATGCCTTGATGACACTAAACAGCAGACATACAAAGTTAGCTACTAGCTAATGAACATAGTAGATATTTAGTAGCTAAATAACCAGATATTTACCTCATGAGTTGACCAAATCGGAGATAACAGGAAGAGTGAATATTGGACTTCATTGCACCAGTTGGCCAGACATACTCCAAATAAATGCTAAAGCAACATGTTGCTCATTATCTGCTAGATGTGTAAATAGGCAACTGTTTGCTAACATTTGTTGGTGACCCCCGCTAACATTTATTGTCTAGCGTCACTGTCAGATCAAATTTTACTCTTCACAAGCACACTGGTTAATGACAAGGTATCTCAAGAACTACTGACTGGATATCTGTGACCCTTTGAACTTTCTCCTAGAGAAAATATTAAACCGTAATTAGCAAATTCCAATGAAATTTACGAATCACATTCATTCTTCCATTTTGGACACTTTTTGGAAGTTTGCTTTAGCATCACCCTCAAACCAATATGTCAACTTTGCACACGAGACATAATAAAATAATTGTCAAATTTCAATTTCAAACCAGAGCTTCCATATTGTGTGGTGTAATGAAAACTGATGCCTCTAGGTGCCACTGATGCTGCTGTCAGGGCTGTAGACGTCTAGTCCTGTTACACATGACTGTTTAGTGCAGTTTTTAGAAGAAATGCCTAATACTAATACAAGAAGGGTTAAAGTTTAGATAATTTCAGCTACCTATCAACATAATTCGTTCTAATTTTCCTCTATCTCCCTCAGTCAACCCTTTTTCGCCACATTTTGCTTCCTGTAACTCTAACATTAGGTGAGTAGAGGTTCAGCGCCGTGCTGCCTTCCTTGCATGTTTCTGTGCTGTCAACACTTTCTAAAGATAACACCTCCACTTCACCCACACCCCTGAACCACCTCTCTCTGCCCATCAGCTAAGACCCACAACAACTCCACTGCGACAGAGACAGCTAAAATTAACCCTTAACAGGAGGTTCTGATTGGCACTCTGACGGGACTGCAGACCACGGGATCAACTAAGAGAAAGGGTGGAAATGTGGGAGAGAAGGCACACAAGTAAACACTGAAAGACAAAAGACAAAAAGAGACAGACATATATAAACATAAACATAGATGGGGAAAATGATTAGGCTAAAGCTGAGGACACCCAGGATATCTGCCCTGCATAAAAAAATATAAATTCCTGTCAAATTGATCTCAATGTCCTTATGGGAGTCAGAAACTGAGTGCTGAGAAAACCTGGATCATTAAAGTGCCACGAAGGCCTCTCCAGTACAGACACATTGCCTGCAGGGTTGTGCTTACACCGGCAGACAAAGTCACTGCTTTGCTGACCATGCCAATGTGCCCTCCTTTTCATATACAACAGAAAACCTCATTAACTCACACACATTATCACACCCTGACTCACACATACACGCATCACAGAGCATCCTTAATCCCAAGTTGGCAAGCCGGCATGTAACTTGATCTTTCCGTTAGCAGTGGTGCCAAGAAATGCCAAGGAGAGCTGTGTTTCTCATACAGTTATACTCATTTTTTTCAACCTTGTGGCCTTGAGAGAAGATCAATGACTGACTGAAGAAGCCAAGTCTAAAACCCTGAAATCTGCCTGACATTTGAACTTCATACAATCAAATCCTGATCCTTGCCAATCACAACTGAAAGCTGATGAGTAAGATTAGGAAAATCTGTAAGGAATTGATCCTTTCCTGCATTTTAATTACAAAAACCAAACATTTCACATGCATGTGGCACGGTCAGCAATCCATTTAATTTAAACATGTGATCCTACAGCACCATAGTGACCAACTAACTGTGAGTCACAGATACTTGATTCTGCAAGCAATCTGTATCCTTGATTGTGACAGACTTTTCATTTAGTGGATAGTATGCTGACCACTACTCAAACGATTTGAAGGTCAAGGCCCCACAGGATTAGAGAGCGTTAAACGGGTAGATGAGTGGACAGCTGAACCGACACATTGAAGCACCAATGAGAGGGGGCTGGAAATTGGTCAGTAGATCTCTTAAGTGAATGGATCGCTCGGACTCACTCAAGCTATCTGATTATGTGTCTGTTTAATGCAGTAGAATTACAAAACTGCCACTCCAAAGTATCAACTCTGGTCAGGATATGGTTGTTGCCAAGCATCTGTGCCATGCTGAATGAAATCTGGATTGTGGGCAATACAGTCAGTAAACTCTATCATCAAGCCTCGGCACTGGGAAAAATTTGAGTTTTACTCATGCCCTTCGAAAGGGAATGCATTTCATATGGCAATGGTGCAGCCCGTTCTCCAATAAAAAAGTTCAGTTTTAATAAGAAGTTGTTTCTCAAATTATGCTGAAAAGGGACAAGCAAATATAGCCCAGCGCTGGTTTTCTTCAAACCAAGATGAGCCATGGGAAGATCCCTCATAAAAGCTTGTGTGTGTGGGTGTGTGTATTACATGTGTATGAGTGTGAGAGAGAGATTTAGCTTACACCATTACTCACTCCATTCACTCAGGCGCATTACAGGATGACAAGAGAAACTTGGTGTGTTCGTGGATGCATGTATACTTGTGCACATGTGTGTATACTGTTTATGTATGCAGCAGACGGTTGCGAACTCTGGTCAGGTTTTCTTATCCCCTTAAGAGGATAGCTTCTTTGTTTCAAACATCGCCAACCCTGGTACTTAAGTGAGCCTTTATTCTAAGAAAGAAAGGGAGCCATATGTCCAGCATTAAATGAAATGAAGGTGTAAAATCCCTAAAATTAGATAAAATGGGAATAGTTATGTGGCAAAAATGTCTCTTAATGTCCCTTTTTATGTGCATGTTTTCTTTCCTTAACATTCCACCCCCGGTGACCTTTCACCTCATCACATTCTCAACCAATCCGAGGCCCTGATTCCTGCATCCAGATTTAGCACTGCTATCACTGGCATGGAGAATGTTGACCATGCAGACAGGTTGTGGAGGAATATGGAATAAAATTAGGGTCATATATATTGTAGCTGTGTATCACCATATCTGAACGTGTGAAAACATTTTGTATAAATATCTTCAAATGTGTGAATGTGTAAAAACGTTTTGATCAAATGAATTCAACTGTTTGAGTGTGTAAATAAATATCTGAACAAATATATTTAATTTTTGAATCCGTAAGGAGATCTGTAGGTGTGCATGACATTATGTTAACAAATGAAAAAGATTTGCACAAATCATTTCCAATGTGTGAGAAGATTTGCACAAAAGTTTGCGTTACACATCAGGTTTGCAGTTGCACATCTATCTCTTTGTGGGTGAAAATGGTCACACAGAACTTAATTGTATGTGTGAATCCCAAGTTTACAGCTATGAATTAAATCTTCAAGTACAAATTTTGGCCGCCAGACCTGTCCCGTGGTCTGCAGTGACTGCCAAAAACATTTTGGCACCCTTGGAGCAAAAGCCTCTCATGCTGTGTTTTTTGGTGAAGCGGTGCCCGGCATGAGCGTTGTTAAGTTTAGAGGCTCAGAGGCTGTTCAGTTGGGGCATGCTTTCAGCACCTTCAGTGGACACCCCCCAGCAGAGCATCACCAGTGGCTTTTCAGGAGGAAGCATCAAATGTGGGACAAAAGTATTCGTACTCATAGGTTTGATTTGTACTTGTAGATTTGATTCATAGTTGTAAATTTGGGATTCACACAAACAATTGAGTTCTGTGTGAACTTTTTTCACCCACAAACAGATAGATGTATAACTGCAAACCTTTGTGGAAATCTTTTTTTATGCACTCACACATTGGAAATTATTGGTACAACATTCACACGTTTGAATGTATTCATACAAAATATTTTCACACATTCAGACATGGTGATGCACAGCTACAATACATATGACCCTAATTTTATTCCATAGAGGAAAGGATTGAGACGGCAAGACCCAGAGGAAAGCCGGCAAGAAAAAGTGGGGTGATTTTAATTGATATGGAGAAGCTGAGGTGAAGACAGAGAATGACCAGTAAAGACCCTCTTGAGACACACAAGACCAAAAAGAAATAAAAGAAATATATTGCTTGCTGTGAGACTAGGCTGTTGGCCAACTTACTAAAAAGTACTGTAAGAAGACCACAGACACCAACATCATCTATGTGTTCTCAGTAGATTATTTCCTCTAGATCATTAATATAGATCTAGTGTACATTATGTGATAGGCGTAGGCAAGTAATATGATCTCAGAGAGAGAAAATGATATCTTGTAGCAGCTGTATGGCTAGATTACAAATAATTTCAAATGACGTTGCTAATTCTGGCAACTGTGGATTCATCCTCTGGGGACCATGAATGTCTGTACCAAATTTCATGGCAACCTATCTGATAGTTGCAGTCTGGGCCAAAGTGGCAGACCGACCAACTACTTCTAAGAAGTAGTAGTAAGAACATACTGATGGAAAAAAAGAAAATGTTGGCTGTGTGCTGCTTAAAAGTATGCCACCCTCTCAACTCCATCACCTATCATAGCTCTCTCTGTCTTCTCTCTCCCTCAGCACTTACTTATTCCTTCCTGTTGTCATGAGAGTTTTCGCTACCTTGCTGGTAGGTTTTACCTTCATCACCCTCTAAGTTTCAATGATACTCACACCTCCCTCCCTCTGTTTCCCCCTCCCTCCTCCTCTTCATCATTACAAACTGACAAGAGTCAAGGGCATCACACAGTGAAGACTTCACCAGCCCCAGAAGAGAAAAGCCGAGCTGCACAGCGCTACTGTGATAACACTTAAAACACCTAACTCACTTCACAGCCACACTCACATTCAGAGCTTCCCTTCCCTTTTCTCTCTCTCAGCCATGTAAAAGCTCCCTCCACACATTGTAATGCAGTTTTTTGACACAAGCATAATATGGAAGACTTCACGCAACAGTCAAACCTGCCTCAGAGTGGGAGGTCTCCAACCCCCACATGTAAACCCCTGGACAGCCATCTAAAAGTGTGGTACACTGCGTTCTCAGGCTTGCTGATGTGTTTGACTGCGCATGTGTGTGTGTGTGTGTCCAGGGAGAAATGCATGTTAAACACATATATAAACATGTCACATAGCACTCACCGATGCAGGCGTGTACACGGACGGTCAGCTGGGTTCGTAAAATAACACTGTGCTTCTTCCCTCTGGACCTAAGAGAAAGAGAGGAGAGACAGTTTGTCTTAATAGCCAGCAAACAAAATTAGTGATGATTAAAATAATTTGATGAAAGCAGCTGAGTATAATTACTGGCAGCTGCAAAATAATTTCACTTATGGCCAAAGCTAATTAACTTGTATTTTCTGGAAACAAATCAAATTTTCTTGGCACTAACGGAGTGATCTGTCTTGGTTCAAGATATATTCACACTTGCTTCTAGATCGTGCAACAAATGAAACCGCACTGAAAAGCAAGTGCAATTACCTCATCCTACTGGCTGCTGCTTTAAGGAAAATAACATTCTGTTACTTGTGTCAACAAAAACAAGACTTTAAGACAAAATAAGGACTTGTTATGATGGACCTATTTTATAGTGTAGAGGTACTGGCATGATGGGAACGGGGCAAACACTGAGCAGGCATAAGTGGCCTGCATTGGGTCTGTGCCCCTATACTGATACACATCTTGCCTTGAGGACAGACAGCAGCACTGCAGGAGCAGACACAACACACATGTACACACACACAAACCTCCACACACTCTACCGTCGTACCAGTGAGCACATATTCATACGCAGCATATTTCCAGTGGGAAAACAACACAAACATGAACATAAAGTATGGTGGTATTTTGAGCGCGACCCAAACTCTCTCTCCTAAACGTGGCTGTTATCATCAAATCTGTCATCACCGACTTCCATTGCTAACATACTGATAGAAACCGCTGCTCTGATAACACACACCGCTGGAAAACACCCGTTATGCATAACGTGCAGTAAGGATAACACACACCCAAACAAGACAGCAGCTGACCTCCTATCCTTCTGTTAAACTGCGTTATCAGCTTTGCTGGGAAATAGAGCAAAATGTTAACACGACCTGTTGAGATGCTGATAGAACAAATCCGTTTCTCTTACCTTGCTGATAATCTATTGTGTGAGAATGACAGTCAAAGCAGAGACTCAGAAAGAATGAGAGTTAGAGAATGTATAACTGTGAGGATATAAGAGGGGTGTTTAGGGCCACCATTCAATCTATACCAGAGGTTTTTAAAGTGGGAGGCAGTGCTCCCCAGGGGGGCTCTAAACAGTTTCAGGGGAGGCTCAGTGAATGGAAGTGAAAAAATATTATATTAGTTATCAAGAGGAGATCACATAGAATAGCCTAAATGTGTGTGATTTTGTTTCAGAGATATTTCAGAGATAGTAAGACAGTAATTTTGTGGAATTTTACTGTTTTTCCCACTTTCCCAGTGTCAGAAACAAATAAATGCCCTCAGACAGACCTTTTTTGTGTATTTGGTGTAGTCCGAAGTATGTCAAACAGCAATATCAGGCTATCTTGACTCAATTGTTGAGTGTCTATGGGATCAAATAACATAATCATGATCTCATAGGCATCCAGGAATTGAGCAGAAACCTTTTTCCAAGCTTTGTCTGAGGGGAGACTCACAGTCTCAGACTTTGAAAACCCCTGATCTATACCTATCCAGGTTGATGTGCACCTCTCTACAGTACAAATACACTTTTCAGTACAATATTAGTTATACTGTATATAGGGCTTATTATATTTTACATATACAGTATTTATTTAAAAAGGGTATTTATCACCATTTAAATAAAGCTTTGAATGTTCAATAAGGAAGACCTTTTCCCTCACATTCTCCCTTTACTCCTCCATGTTTGAATGTCTAGTATTTCCTCCTCTCCTAATTTTCTTCATCACTTCCTCTTTCGAATTCCTTCATTCACAATACCCAACTAATTAACTTTCTGAACACGCACATTGGTCCCTGGATTCTGTTCTTATCTTTTTTTCTTTTTTTTTCAGACCCTCTTGTGAGCAACTACCACCCTCTCCATCACCACCATGACCTCCAGGATGTTCATGGAAACTCAGCTGAAAGTTCCCATCAACCACCTGCTGGCTCCACTCCACCAACACCAGGATCCTGTCCCATCTCATATTTACATATGGGCACGAGCTTAATGAAGATGCTTCACATCGAGGGAGTCTAATCGCCAAAGTCTTTCTTGTTCCTAACCTCAATAAATAATACAATAAAACAAATAAATATTGTAATACACTTCCAACTCTCTTCTCTATATTGAAATATATTTTAAATATTATAATGACAGGTGAAAATGGCTCACTTTCTCTTCAATTTCTCTCAGTGGAAGCAAACTCGGAGCTGTCCTCATCACCAGAGGAGTTTGTTTACTGTCAGCTGTGGTGAGCAGTGTCATACCGCAGCTGCAATCATGACACATTTTTGATGTGTGGGAAGATAAATTCAGTTTACACCAATCTCCTCTTCATAAAATTCCTCACATTTTTCAGTTAAAGGCAAGATATGGGTTTCCAGACATGTAGTCTTACACAGATGCTAGAGAAATAAAGGTATGGTAATGTTTATGTCACATGTGACCTGTGTCTTTAAGCCAATCATCATGATAACATGAACATAACATGAAACAGACAAGCCTTTTTTAATGGCCATGCATAAAGACAAGGCAAAAATGTTGTGGTTATTGCAAGATTAGAGAAGCTACAGCTTCCGTAGGAAGAGACAGCAAATGTGAATATGAGCTCTAGATACACTGCAGTGCCTTCATTACCATCACAACAGACTAGTCTCTCCCTAAATTTCCTCCACAGCTTGATGTTTAGTTTCTTGCGCCTTCAAGAAGCTACAGCAGCTGTCAAATTCCGCCATTCTGTAAAGCGCAAGTAAAAGATGTGGTGTTTAAGGCTGAGATATTGAGCATGATTAGTTTATTTATTTATGATACTATAAACAGCATTCGTCCGACAAAGGGAGGACAGGACAGACTTTGTAAGAAGCATGCATCCTCAGCCCTTGTGATGTTTTGCCAGAAAAAGGTCAAACCTAACCCAGTGTGTGACTCATTTCCTTCTGTCAGTAAAGTATGACCTTGGTAAAAGCCACATTTGATAGGTTGACAGACAGGCCAGTCCAACCCAACCAGTTCCCCAAGATCCCAGCCACTCTAGAAACACACATGCCTTTATTCACCTGTCGATCATCTGTCAAATGACTTACCAGGTGCACAACAAAGACACACACACACACACACACACACACACAGACAAACAAATAAATGTACACATGGAGACAAGCACACACAAACAGATACAGAGAACAACCCGGCCCTGTGGGTCTGCCATCACTTATACTGCCGCCCCCGGCCCGCCAAACAGATCAACATACCACAACTGTCCGCAAACGCACACTGTCACAGCACACATACATATGCAGCCAGTTAACAGCTGCCATCTGTGTGTGCTTCCCAGAGGTCTTTGTGACAATGCTTTGTGTATATAAAAGGGCTTTTAGGTGACACAATGCTGCCCATGTTGGAGTCCCTGAACAACAGCTGAGAACAAAGTGATTTTTCTGAACTTGTGACTCAACTATCGCAACAGCAACATCTATAACATCGTAATTTATGTCTGATACTGGAAACTTACTAATTCACCACTGGTGATTTTAAATCTGCTAAATGTAGATAATGTTTACTTATTCGCTACACAGCTAATTAACTAAAGTTACAACACCTGGTCAGCTAAGAAACACTTTGGTTTACCAATATTCCAACAACAGTAACAAGGCCATAAATGCTCGAGGTAGTGCACAAATCATAATACATCAATAAAGAAATAAAAGGAAAAAGCATAAATAAACTGAATAAAATTACGGTTCATTATAAGGCTCTAGTTTTCACAGCTTTAGAGTTTGTGCTGTTTTTAATGTGTCCAGGCAGGATAGGACATGAGGACAGTAAAGTTGGGTTTCTGTTTTGTAAATTTGCTGGTGTGTAGGGCCGGGCGATACAGACAAATCAAATATCACAATATTTTTGACCAAATACCTCAATATCGATATTACAGCAGTATCGTAGGGATGGCTATTGGTGCTTTCACAAAATATTTACACAATGAGATTTTTGATAAATAATCATTAGTAATGTGGATATAATGAATAGGTGGGTAAAGACAAATAAAAGAACAGCTAGAACAGTCTGGTAAATTCAGAAAATTATATCACTTTACTGTAATGCAGCTTTTAAAATCAGAAAAAGACAACACTTATCACAATATTACGATATCCAAAATCTAAGACGATATCTAGTCTCATATCATGATATCGATATAATATTGATATATTGGCAGCCCTACGTGTATATGGAATGTTGCTAATAAAGAAATAAGATTAATAACATACATTTTCTTGACAGGCATTTCATCAATAAAAAGAAACAAATACAATGAATTTAATTTTGAAGCTACGCAACACTGGCTCATTGTTAAATCCTTTGTTTTACAACAGTTAGCTTAGCTAGCAAAAATGTAGACCGAAAAATTAGCTTTAGTGGGCCTACTTCTAAGTTACAAGTTACATAAGAAAAGGAAAAGAAGCTGTTAACTACCTACTAACGCTAACCTAGCCAGGCGACACTGTGGTGATATTTCAAACAGCAAATGTGAAATATTTAGGGTATTGTTTAGGCCACAATCTGTTAACCAAATTGGTCACAAGAAGGAGGCCTATGTAGTTTATCACCTCTGCCAAACAGTGTCCTGGGGGAAACCCTGAACCTTAGTAACAGATTTCCACTTTCCACTTCTCTTTTCAAACCCAAAGAGAGGCATAAGCACTGCTGCTAGGAGATTCAAGAGACTGAAAATACTTCACAACAGTACTGTTACAAAGTAATCATGCTGCTCCCTTCAGCATGTAAAGTTGACAGGTTTGTGAACTGTGAAAATTTGCCACAAAGACCAGAATATCAATTATTATAGTGAGAGAAGAGCTGTAACTGTGGAAGGGAGGGCACATCTGTCCCGTTTTCCAGAGCACTTCATACTTTCCGTAAACTTTTGCTTCCAAGAAACCATATCCAGCAGCTTGTGATTCTTCCTATTTTATAAGAATGGAGAAACTCAAAAAATGTGTGTGTGTGTGTGTGTGTGTTTGAGGGAGAGAAAGGGAAAGGGGACTCATCGCTTTGTCTCAAATGGTTAGAGATGATTTAACAGTTAAGAGTGCAAGTCTGGTTATTGCAAAGGGTATAAATGTGAATCAGTCACCCTGTGTCATCCTGCTGAAAGCCCTCCAGCTCGTCCTTTTGCTCAGCCAGAGAGGACTCCAGATCCAGATAGGTGCCATTGTGGGAGAGCTGCAGTGCGCAGTCATCAAGCTGTGGAAAGGAATAAAGAAATCTTTTTTTAATACAACTGGCTTAATGACTGAAACAGAAGTGAGCTAAGATCCAAACTGATTCTACAAAACTAATGGGTGACCACTAAAGCAAAAGTAGTCACTAACTCAAAATTGGCATTTGTACCTAAAAAAAAAAAAAGAATGGAAAATATGATTGAGCACTATACGGTGGCATTTTTAATGCTCCCTCACTACGTCTTTGCATGTGTTTCACACCCTTTTTTTTGAGCCCATAAAATGAAGCCAGTTTACAGGGCGGGGGTTTGAACATGAGTGTATACAGTGGTCCATGAAAAGAGGGAGAGCCATATGCGATGAAGCTCTGCTTTCGGCATTACAAAGCTGGTAAGGGAATTAAATAGTAGAGACGTAGCAATAAATAAACATGAAACTAAAACCAGAGGGGAACACGGAGAGAGAGTAAGACAGATTTGGCCTAAGCTTTAAGTGCATTTAAATGACAGCTGTGAGAAATATGATACTTAAATATTGTTGTGTACAATATAAGTCTCTGTATGTATGCCTAGGGTGAAACTACAGTCATTTCAAAAGTAATAGTTTATATGTGTATATATGTACATTTATGCATATGACAGATCTGTTTCTGTTTTTCACTTCTCAAGAACACACCAATCTTGTTGTGCCCATGCCATCTGTGATTGCATGATCTAAGTTAACGCTGCAGAGCAGCCTACGTCAGAATTGACCCACTATGCTGTGTAATGAGAAACCCTGCTGAGTTTGGGACCAGGTGCACAGTAATATATCTGCACACCACTGGCATTCATGTTTATGAGTACAGTCACAAGTTGATAGCAGGTGCAAGGAGCAAATCCCGGCGACAACTCATGAAGAGTAACATCCATCATTGCCTTATTGTTACAATCAGCTATGAGCTCTGCAACTCTTTGTTAAAGCTGCTGATTTCTGAATAGGTGAATGAGATCAGAGTCATGCATTGAATTAGCATTTAGCACCTCTGTGGTATCAGTGGGTTTGACCTAGCCTGGCCTCTGGTGTGCTGCGAAACGCCCCCCCTGGCTGTCCAGTCGAGCAGCATGACGACACTTTCTGAACAGCAGAGACCGCAGATCACAAGACCTGCTGCTGCTCTCTATCTTTCCCTCCCTCTCACTCAGAAACAGAGAGACGGACTGTCGGATGGACTCACGGCATAAATATAACCTTGCTATATTTACTCTGCTCTGAGGCAGCATACACACAGGAGCTCAAGGGTAGGCGTGTCCGCAGGGGCTGGGAGGTTAAGGGGAGTGCTGCCAAGGCCAGTGTTACAAAGGAGAAGCTGATTGTCATCCACGTTGCAGATGAACTTTGCAGTACTACTCGTTACCTATCACAGATTCTTTAAGCAATCTCAGAGTGGAGAGAAGGAATTACAGGACATGAGCAAAGGAGGTGACTCTGGGTCTTGCACCAGTTTCCCCTCACCCACTCACATTATTAATCTGTGCCAAATCCTAATCCACAACATGAAAAAGGCAAAACATGAAACACACAATTATCAGTCGCACCCCTGATTAAAATTTTAGTCACTTAGGCTGATTAAAATGATCTCATAAACATATTTCCTCAGGTTCAATTCTGATGTAGTCAGAATAGAACAAGCCAATTTTCTGACAGCAAAATGAGGTTGAAAGCTCAGGGATCAGCAAGTAAACAGACCTTAAATCAAGATTCACGTGGATCCATACTTACTCTTACTGGATGGATTGCCATGAAATTGTGTACAGACATTCATGTTCCCCAGAGGATGAATTGTAAAAACTTTAAGTAATGCTCTGACTTTTCATCTGGTGTCATCATCAGGTCAAAATTTCAATTTGTCCAATACTTTGGTTTATGACCAAATACCTGCAAAACTAATGACATTCCCATCATCCTACTTGGTATTATGTGCTAATTAGCACTTTTTAGCCTGCTATCACACTAAACATAGTCAACATCACACTTGCTAAACATACACATTGTTAGCATTGTCACTGTAAGCATGTTGACATACTAGTGTTAGCATTTAGCTCGGGTACAGTCTCACAGAGCTGCGAGAATGGCTGTAGACTTTTAGTTTTACTCTTGCTTGTTCCACTTGGTTTCAGATATTTACCGGATTTGTCGTATCTGAGGTGTTGTCTGAGGTTTTGTAGATTACAAAACTAGAGCAGTATGAAAAAAGGCATAAGGTAAGTAAGGTCCATCTGTATAGTCTATCCCCGATTTCACCCACTATGGAACCCTGGTGCATTACCATTATTATTCACACTTTTCGTGCCAATATGGCACATGAGATTTGCTAAATCTCAGATTGAGGTTTGACCAAGTAGTGGGGGGGGGGGGGGGGGGGGGTGGAGACAATGAGGGGGGTTAATCATGCCCTGTCCCACTGCCCTGGTTTTATGTAGAAATACGACGAAAGTGTTTCTTGTGCCCAATCTGTCAACATTACTCAACACTTTAATCAAAATTCCACCTTTTGTTTTATCCTCTTTTAGCATTTGAGTGAGGCTTTCTTTAAAAATCCCCCATTATGTCTAACATATGTCCCACGACAGCTCCCTGCTTTCTCTTACATCTCTGCTTTATCTACACATATTACTCAATCATATAAATACTGCTTGGACAGCGAGAAGTGAGCCCCCGGACCACTTTGAAACACGATACGTTAACAGCACACCCTCCAAAGGGTGTCTCTTTCCTAAAACACTTCGTTTGGGTAATAGGAGTAATAACATAACAAAACACATCATGCTGGACGGAGCCGGGAGAGAGGCGGCTCCAGGAGGAACCGCAAGCTCTTCACACTCAAGGCTCTAGTCCGGGCCAGGGAAACACTTAGTGGCTAGTATACTTTACACTCATTTAATCAAATTCTCCCAGAAGAGTGAAGCGGAGAAAAAAGGGGGTAGGGGAGTAATTACTTCCACGTTAAAACAACACCGAGCCTGCTGGCAATCATGGTGGGTCGACTGTTAACGATGCCCTTATGTAACTTAGACGATGAGTTTTTAAGAACTTTTTCTGTGTCAAAATCAGAGCCGCAGAAGAGGGTGTGTTCTACACGGCTATTAAATCTCCCAGTGTTGCTTTAATGGGAACCCTTTGGTAATGAAATAAAAGCTGAGCTGTGAAGTCTGGGCTTTGTTGTTTTTAAGGGGAAAGGGAATTTTTATCCCTGCACAAATGGAGCTGTTTGACTGATGGTGAAGCTTCTGCTCTGAGCTGAACATATCAAAAGGAAACTTTTTTGTTTAGCAGTTTGGATAAAATGACACATCCCATGCACACAAATCAGTAACTTACTGATTTAGCTCTGGCAAGTAAGCCTGACCTTATGCGTGTGTGTTTATGTGTGTCGAACTAGTTCATGGTCAGAGAGGTGGAAGATGGAGATGGAGGAAGAGGTCAGGAAAACCACGGGAGCCAAAGTGAGGAGAACAAAGTGTCGCAGGGATCCAGGCCCCGGCCACAGGAATTCTGGGACAAGTGACCTATACTTTACATGTAGCCCAGCCAGCCATACACAGAGCTCCACCATCACAACATAATAATACAGTGCGCTCAGGCTTTTCTGAGAGAAGAGCACAGGAGGTTGAGACAAAAAGAGAGAAAGACTGTTTTTAACAAAGAAAAAGCTTAAATAGCTCATACAGCTCAGCTCAGTAAGTTGTCAAACCCTGAGCAGCCTTGACATTTTCCAATAATATAATAACATTCAAGCCTTTTAAACATCAGCTCTGAGATCTGGACAGTGAGACGGGCAAATCTGCAACTTTTTCAGTTTCATCCCTATAATCTAAACTCAATATCCAGTTGCCATTGCGCACGGTCGTCCCCCTGATGTGAACAAAATTGCAAACACGAACACGGGCTGTGCCATCTGTCCGTGTGTAGGTTGTAATCATAAGCTTTTCTGTGCCGTGGGCCACTTTTCATTTGTTTTGTGGCTTTTAAAGACGGGCAGCAAAAGATCGACTGCTCTGGAAAACCACTCCGCTGTTGAACGCTGGTGTGCTGTCAGGGCTGTGTGCCAGCAGTCCAACTCTCTCTCTCTCTCACACTCTCTGCATCTCACTTTTTAAAATTTCAATCAACATTTTCAGCTTGAATTGTATATCTACTTACAGATAAATAATTAAAATAAGGTCACATATCTGCTCCACTTGTACGTGGGTGTGTTCATGGGTTTGTGTGCCTGAGACAACCTTGCCAGAGAGGAATGTGTTGCTGTTTTTTTTTTTTTCTGGGTTGCTTCAAACTCTGAAATTCACTGAAAGTGACATCTCTCTTCCTCTCTTTCACACACCCATCGTAATCTGACACTCCCCAAATTTGATCATCTGTGATTCAGGCTCCTTGCTGGACTCCTGAGCATTATAACTGTCACTTGCAGATGAATGAGGCAACTCAGGATATATCTAGTTGCACTAATGCCTTTGCAACCACCTGTTACTGCGACATGCAAAGCAGGGTGCAGAAAATACACCAATAAGGCCAGTTTATTCACTTTGACAATAAGAATAAGTAACTATGGCACTTTAGAGATCTCCACAGGGAAGCATTCTTACTTTTAGCCCCCCTCAGGAGAGAGGTCAAAGGTTAGACACAGCTAAAGGGGTTCTTGGAGCTTTCTGGGGATCCAGGCTCTTGCTCAACGGCACTTCAGCAAGGCAAATGTATGTGTACGGGATTAAATGAGGATACTTCGAGTTTAACACAAGTGAAGTGACACGTTTGCTGTTGCTGTAGGCTTTGAGGCAAACATTTGCAAACCTTATTTCATCCCTCAGACTGGGGAGCCAATCAGTTGTGCTTGCATGTGTTCTCAAAATAGCCTCTGAATGGAGGGTATGGAAGTTTATTTGCAGTAGGCTTCAAGTGAAAAACAGCAGTCGCAAAACAAACCCATCTAGTCCTGCTTTAAACCTGTATAAGAGTGTGTTTTGAGTCATGAAAAATAATCATAATCCTTGATTATTCCCAACACGATTGTTAGTTGTTTCTAGTTCTTTGGAGGAATATCACTACAAAATTACTGCATTAACTTATAAGGCTACACAGTTTTGTTATGATATTCCTCTTAAAATTACTTCTAGGATGAGTTGCTTATCACACTGGCAATCCTACCTTGTGTGGAGCTTTGAGGAGCCGGTGGATGCCTGCTAACTGGTTGATGAGTGGGATATCCTCCCTGAAGGTGTACAGCGGTGGTCGAGTCGGTTCTGGGAAATTAGTGCTGTTGAACGGATCGGTGTCATCTAAAAACTGAACCCTGCAGACAAACGTGGCCATGGTGCATCCATGCAAGTGGCTCCTCTGAGCCGTAAGCCCGGTTTAATGAGAGCTGTACCAGCTATGGGTCCCGCCGCTGAGCGCTCCTCTCCTGGTAACGACAACAAACCCGGGTCTCCAAGTGCGCCCAGTGCGCAAGCCTGTCCTCCCGCAGGACACGCAGTAGGAGGGGACGGATGCCGAAAAGATGGCACAAGAAACAGGTCAGGATCTCGTCTCGCCTCCTTGCTTTGGTTTTGCTCGCTCTGAGCTGTTTTGATGCCGCAGTTTTATTCTTGGAGAGGCAGGTGGCCAGTGGTAAAGGGGAGGCAGCAGGCGGACTCCAGCTTGGTGCCGGAGAGTGAAGGATCAGCGCAGCTTGGGACAGCCGGTCTGCTGTCTGTCTGAGTCCCAGTAAATCCCCCCTCACCCCCCTCCCCACCCTCATATCTATTTTCCCCTCTGCCTCATCTTTCCCTCCTCACCCCTCCCCCCCCAGATCACCGTCTCCAGCTTAGCTGTAGCTTCATATATGAAAATGAACTGCACTAATCACCCTGTAATACATGTTTGTTGAAGCATACCAGAAGAATGTAAATACACAAATATAAAAATATTATGCAAAATGCCACAGGGACATCAGATAAAAGGCAAAAACAGAGAGAAGCTAAACATACCATAAATTAAATAAGGTAGCCTAAATAAACCATTGATAAGACTGCAGTGTGCAGTATTAGTCTCTGTAGAATGTTATAGGTGATTTTAAATGAAATAGCCCACTACAGTAATATGGTCAAACATGCTGTTCAAAGTATTTAAGTCTTCTAAAGTGCGCTATTGAGTAGAACAGACAAGTTTAATAAGAGTAATATAAGGAAAAATATTGGCTGGCACGTTATTTTTTCAGCAATTCAAAGTGCAACATTAACCAATTACGCCCTCCTGTGGCTCAAGTATTTCAATACAGGTGGTACAGTGCGCCCATAGCTTCTGCCAACTAATGTGGTCTTTCCTCTTTCTGCTGTATATTAAACGAAAATATTAAACTGTTGAATACTGCAGGTACACTGTCAGTCTCTAAGTGTACTGTAATATTTTGTCTTTACACTGTAAAGTGACTGATACCACAGGCAGGTTCAAAAGAAACTTGAGCAATTTCTGTTTGGCTGCAGCTGCTGAGGCTGTAATCTGCCAGTGTTCAATTTTTGTGGCTGATTAAATGATTATCATGTCACAAGTTCGCAATTGTGATGGTGGTTTGAGGCGGTCACAATGAAATCATAAAATGATGTGAAATTATTGTGTGAAAATAAACCTTATGTGATCACAAGAGTACAAAACAAAATAATAACACTCAGGACTCTACAGCTTTCTGTGGTTATATAAATGCATTCAAACAGAAACATACTGTTGTATTTATAGCAGATGGAAAACAAGAAGAGTGAGAGCTCTTTGTATTTTCCTTTACTCTGAGGTTTTATGATCATTGAGCAAGCTGCTGCCTTGCATAGCAGTCTGCTGTCATTAGTGTGTGTGTGTGTGTGTGCGTGTGTGTGTGTGTGTGTGTGCGTGTGTGAATGCATAAATGAGAGGCAAATCGGAAAGTGCTTTGAATAAAAGCACTATATAAATGCAGTCCATTTACCATTTATCATATGACCAGGCCCTTTGTCTGTGCATCTGTAAACACCATCTGTGCACGTGAGCAAAATCTATTAGTGATATGTAGTTAAATTCAAAAGGGAGCAGTGGAGATCACCGCACACGGTACCACTGGAGGGCAGAAAGACACTATTTTTACCACTAACATGCCAAGAAAAAGAACACTTCACATACAGGGTGGAATTGCTATTAGCAGCATGAATCTTAAGTTCATAACTGGTTGTAAAGTAAAGCATAAAGTACAAAGATTTCCTCACACGCCCTGACAACCACTCACTGTATGTTCTCTTACAGTATCTCTAGCTCTCTAGCATTCTCCAGTATGCACAGTTAAGGATTATCAGCCTGTGTTAGTCTAAACACTGACTGATAATCCCTGCCTGATACTCTATACTGTGCATAATTACAGCAGATCATCAGCTTGAATGAAATGATGTGTTGTATACCAGGCCATCAGCTGAGTGATGTGGCAGGGTTGGTACTTTTAAGATAATTTGCCAGCAAATTCAAACCATAACCTTTAAACTTAGAACTGCAATCCTGAATTTAGGCAATGATGATAACTGACAGTTAAAAATCCTAAATTACTCTAATAGATATTTAAGAACTAATTTAACAAAAACAGCAAGACAAAATACTCTGAAACTCTGAAAATACGGACGTAAACTTGAAGCTTAGGAAAATTGTCCAAGAACTAGGACATAGGAGAAGGTGTGCTGGTTTTCTGCTGGTTTTCACTCCCTTTGGTGGAGTTGGGCTTGCTTCAGCACAAATATACTGCATCCTGAGAGTGTTTTAACAACCATCTGTCCCACAGTGCAGCCAGGATGTTACGGATTTGTTATGGACAGCAGCTACTGTACTGTAGAAACCTCGGGACACATAAAATGTTCTCCCAAGGATGCTGTGGGGCATAAGTGCACATAATTACGCTGCCTTATCTGATAGTGATGCTGTAGAGTTTTAATCAGAACTGCACTTTTCCTGGTGAGTCAGCAGTACGTCTGTTGATAGGGTTTTTGGGAATACCATAATGTTTTTACTGCACTCTTGCTGCAGAAATGTCCTGAAATCCTGCCGGTGGTCACACATTTACAGCAGGTTCTTAAAACATCTTAATAGGCTGCTTATTACCACACATTCACTCTCAGATTTGTAAGAATGTAATCCAGAAAATTCTTCAAAAGTAATAAATTGTTAAAATGTGATTTGAAGTGAATAACGCTGGGAATTTGTAGTTAAGGTCTGAATTAAAGCTACAACTAAGCAGTTGTGAGGAGACTGTTTTTATGTTAAACTTGCTGCGCAGAGCAATACTGAGATAAGCTGAAAACCTCTCAGAGGCTCAGAGGTGGAAATCCAATTTCCCAGCAATCTCAGTGGTGTCAAGGTAAAAACAAGCTGCCAGTCAGGAGAGTGCACATTATCTAAAGTGGTTAACATTTAGCTCATGTTACTACTGAGAGCGCCAGTGAGTGAAGTAACAATCTGTGGTTGAATCTCTCTCTGTACGGGCCACGACACTCCAACATGCCACATCTTAAGATTAAAATGATTATTCATACGGATCATAATTTTATATTTGATTCAGCTATTGCATATCAGCTGATTTAGATCTCTCCTATCTAAAGAAGTCCCGACAGCAGAGTGAACTTTCAGCCCCGAGCTTGTTCCACCTGCATCGTCATACATGATAATGAAGATAATAAAAGCTCAGATCCCTTCTGTTAGATGCCACTATACTGTTTGTAGAGTTTTTATATAAAAGGTTTGACATTATAAGTTTGGAGAGATTGATCGGGAGGACACTTATACAATTGGGTATAAAAAAGAATTATGAAGACAATAATAAAGATAGAAAAGTCCTTATCCAGCTATGAGGCAGAAACTACAGATTGTTTTAATGTGTTGAGGTGTTGTAAAAATGATCACATGCCCCAATAATCACATATAGTTATAGTAAACCAGGTGTGTCTATATGCTGCTACATACATCTTGTCTATCTTTCCAGTTATCTGAGCTTACCTTGGTGGCCAACACCTTAGGAAGGGCACTATAGGGGTTTGGGCTGCAATTAACCCCTACTTGGCTGGATGCATGACTGATTATTAGGCTTGCTTGAACTTTGGTTCCTTGTAATAAGACTCCAGACTTTCTTCTCAGTGGTTGATTCATGTAAGCAACTTTGAAAGTTTATAAAAATGAAATAAACACTCATGAAAAATACAAAACTATAATAATTCTGTGTGGTACTTCTTCGACTCATTCCAGAGCCCCCTGCCATAGAGCCAGTGTCCTCTCAATGCTAATCTCACAGGCAGGTCACCATTTTTAAGCATTTCTTCAATTTACATTCATTACATTCATCATCAACATTCATAAAATGTTAGACTGAAATGAATGAATATACAATTTTCACCCCTCTCTATCTCTATAGATCTAATTTCAGAATGCAAATGCAGGACTACTTCTGGTACAGAGAGATGCTAAACACTTCAGATGGTATAGAGGAGGCTGCAGTAGAGGATTGCGCTGTGTTTGGTTGCTGCTTGGACTGTGCTCTATATTTGCTGCATTAGAGGGATTGAGATGTGTGTAACATGGCAGCATTCTTCATGTCTTGTAACAGCAAAACATCTCACCAAACATAAAAGCTTTGGAAGTTATACTGCATCTTAAAGAACCTACACATCCATGTATTCTGCATTTTGAAACCTCAACACAAGTGTTTTCACTTATTTTCCTGGTTAGATCTCTGACTGACCGGCAGGACTGTGTGGATGTGTACAGACACATGATTGACATCTTCAAATTAGCTTATTTGCTTTCTTTCAAAGAGTCTCTGTGTTAAGAATGAAGCTTGAAGCAAGCTCTGTCCAAAGTAAAAAAACAAACAAAAAAAAACAAATCACCTACTGCTGGTGCAGGTTTTGTGACTCTGTCCCCACCTGTTGTCCATCAAAATTGTTCAAGTATACACAGTAACTCCCAGAAGAAAAAAGTTTGTGTGATTAAATAAGTGAGATACAACATGTTAATTAGTAAGCTTCAGAGGTGTTGGTAGGTGTGTGTTTTCTTTCTTTTTTACTAAAGGCCTAGCCAGACTAGCTCTTTCCCCCTGCTCCTAGTCTTTATGCACAGACAGTGAGATTTCTCATCTCACTCTTGTAAAGAAAACATTTCCCAAAATGTTAAAACTCCGACCATTAATATTGTGGAGTTTGTAACAGATTTGTGGTAAATGAAACACTAGTGCTAACCATTAGCACGAGATAAAAGCTCCCAATTTGTTGTTGACCATATTTTATTCTTACAGGAACCATACCAGTTATTTGAAGATAATATTGTGTTATTTAAAAATGGTGCTAACTGCACCTTTGAGATTTGTCTTTTTTCTTCCTCAGGCTGTGTTAATATTAACCATCTTTTAACCTAAATACCTGTCATAAGGATGGATGGAAGATACTTCACTCTGACAATGTTCTTGTCGATTTCTAGCTAGATGAGTTGGTGAACCCATCAACATGGTTGGATGCAGGAGCTCAAGCTTTTTACTCCTTCTCTTTGGCCTTTGGAGGTCTCATCTCATTCTCCAGCTACAACCCTGTTCAGTAAGTACAGTACATGCTACTGTGGATCATCATACATGTTGAGACCTGACCCATATAGATTAACACATCAGTGGAGATAAACAGAATAAAGTAGTTTGCTTCTTTTTTATGTTTATGTACATTTAAGTGCCAATAGAGCCATAATGTATACATAATATTTCATATTTCATTTTAATGTATTTCCTCTTAAATTATTTTACTTACTTACTATTACTTTGCAAAATTAAAAAAAAACTATTCTTTTTTTTATGTTTTCTAGCAACAATTGTGGGCAAGATGCTGTTATCATCTCTGTTATTAATGGCTGTACTTCTGTCTGCAGTTTGATGCCTGCCTCAATGAGTATGTGCACTGAATATTACATTTTTTTTTACTTAATCAAGGCAAAACTAAATAATCTTTTAATTAAATGTTGGTTTTCTCGAAGCAATAGCATTACTATCACTGTCTGTATTCCTGAATTCCCCGTTTCAGAAACATCATGATGCTGCTGAATGCATTTGATCAAGCTGAAGAGACCATTACAGAGAGCAACTATGACAAAATGCCGCAAAAGCTCAACAGTACGGCCTCAGGGTCAGAGGTCATTCAGGGGCTGAGCCTCACACCTGCAACCTGAGGACTTTTCTCAGTGATGTATGATTCTTACAACATTTTAGGGAGGCATCATGATGATTAAAAAATTTCCTCGTACATCTGGTCTGTCGAGTGTTGCAGGTGACTCTGTGTGCTCTTGTTTTCCAGGGAGTGGAGGGAACAGGTCTGGCGTTTACAAAGATGGCCGTCTCTCCTCTCTGGTCTGTACTCTTTTTCATCGTGCTCTTCTGCCTTGGGCTCTCCACCATGTTTGGAAGTGTAGAAGGAGTGGTGGTTCCTCTGCAGGACCGAAAGATCTTCCCTTAAAAGTGTCCCAAAGAGGTGCTCACAGGTAAACTACCTTAAGGACCCTCAGGACAATGTGCTGAAAGTACATACATTTCTACATTGGTGAGAACTTTGGTAATTAGTTATTTTGTGTTGCTTTGGGTTTTAGGAATCGTATGCCTTCTGTGAGATGATTGCTATAGTCTACCTGTATGGAATAGATAGGTAAATGGGTAGGACAACTTAAGTCCCTTGATCATCTTTGTCATCTTTGTGTTTTACTTCATCACTTAAGTAAAACTTAAGCAGCTAAACTGACATACATCACATGGAATCTAAATTCAGTATGTTAAACGGCTGTCGTTAGCTATTGTACATACACATCAATGAAAACCTTTCTGAATGTATGATATTTTTAAAAATATGTTTTCATTTTTTAATTTCCTTGTCATCTTTACAGGCAAACATCCCTGTTATGGACACTTTACACTGTCCTAACTGGGTTTACGTCATTATCTTCTTCCTGGTTGGAGTCCTCAGTCTTTTCATTCCAGGATTTGCTTTGTACAAATTATTCCAAAGATGCTGCTGCTAGAAAACCATATAAAACCAATAAACATGAGCTCAACACTATGTCTGCTAAAATCAATATGTACTGTATGATGTACCCATAAAGTCATAAAATGACATTATGAGAACATTGCACTGGATTTTGCTGCTTGACTGATATGAACTCTCACTTCTCTCCAACTAAAGGAGATATTTTTATTATAAATTTCAAAAATATATAGTTGTATATTGAATCTACATGTAATTTCAATAATACTACAGTATTTAATTGTATCTTTTGTAAAAAAAAAAACACATCCACACACGACACATCCTGCAATGAACACTGAATTCATTTTCCTTTTACGCCAAACCACTCTCTGAGTTTTACACAGGATATTTTTGTGAATTTATGAATGGCATTTGAACTGACTGGCACGTGAATTAGAGTATGTGAGTCATTGTTTAACAAGTCAAGATGTTATTATTTTTGATGGAACATAGCTAGGTCAGTTTTATATATTACACAGTGGTATGTTTTCATACTCTAAAAATGTATTCTAACCATAATTACACAATTTCCACATTTATAAAATGTCTTTTCTGTGAAAATCATATTTACATTTTACACAAAAATATGTGTATGTGATGGAAAAGACTTGATATAATGGAAATTACATACAAATAGTAATTCTGAGCATTACATTTCAAAATTTAGATGTGTTTAACCAATGTCAAGGTCTCTGCGTAGGGTTTTTGGTGCTCACTGTAACTTGAAAAAACACACGGATATGAAGGTAAGATCTTCACAACTTTAAAAAAAAACACACAGTATATCACATTTAGAAAAAATGCTGTTAATGAATAAAATACAAGCAAAAGAAGAAATAAATTCTGGGTAGATATAATGTAAGATACTGTACGTACACACCGATAGCTTTATGAACATCCTTGACATAACTGCTATAGATTACCAGTCAATAAACACCTTTCTATATATGCCGACATCAGTCTTTCTTTGGTTAATAATTGCATTAGGAAGGAACACTGATAAGATTTCTATCTTTAGTGTTTCACAATTACACTGTAGGAAAAATATACAAATTTAAAAATCATTTCCTTTAGTCTGTGGCATTTTGGAAATGACTCCAAATATTATCATTAGCATTTTATAAATGTCAAATCTGAGAGTATTTTGACAACATGTGTCTTTGCAGGCTGAAATGATATGCGAGCTGATCTCTATGCAATAAAACAATCTGATTTCGCAAGAACTGAAAAAGGTGTGGCCTGATGGTTAAGATAAACTATAATAGAAAATAAGATGCCACTGGCTGTAGAGAATTTAATTCTTTCTTTTTGTCAAACAAAGTTTTTTTTGCCACATTTTAACGCTTTTGATACGCTTGTCAGCCATTTGTGACAAATAATGTCAATCAACAAATCTATCAATAAAATCATACTGTTTGAAAAAGAGTTCTATAGTAAAACAACAGAACACTTCTCACAATTTTTTTCAACTTGAACAAAGGCTTCTCATTTAGTTTCTTGTGTCTCTTATTCCACTATCACTTTGCACTATTTCTCTCACAAACTTATAAATATTAGACTCATCTGTCAAAGAAAAGTGTTGGTAATGGCTCCTCATGTGATGTATTAACCATTATAGAGGACACTGCACCTTTTTCCACTTAAACTTGCTGACATTACATAATACAACACAGACTCTAATGAGCTACTGATAACTGAGGTTTAGGTGCCATAGGTCACAGTAAATACCTCAGTGCCCATTCCAAGGACACACAGTAGGGGTAAAGGACTCCGAGGAGGACAGTCCACAGAGAATCAGTAACAGCTTCCACAGAGGAGGTTGCTTCAGGACAGATACACCCTCTTGACGGGTGTGCAGGAAAGTGACAACAAGAACAACTGAATACCAAAGGGAGCCTCAACAGCTACATTTTTCAATTCTGTGTCCAGTGAAGTGTACAAGAAGCCACCATGAAGCTGAAGTTCCCAAACCCAGGACTGGATGATCGGATCCCCTCTCATGGGGACCTGGAGAGGATGGAGAAGGAGGAGGCAGGAGACAGGCCCAAATGGGACAACAAAGCCCAATATCTGCTCACCTGTGTGGGATTCTGCGTGGGACTTGGCAACGTATGGAGGTTCCCTTACCTGTGTCAAAGCCATGGAGGAGGTAGGCTCGGATGAGAGAGACTGGATGTGATGTTTCAGTTCTTTCAAAAAAGACTTAAGGTGCATGCCATAAAGTGAGCAGTGAATATGAAGTAGGAAATGGATCTAAATATTTCCTTTACCCCTTTTCAGTAACTGAAGAGGGCATTTCCAAAACTCAGTCAGTCCATTTTTAGTCTTAAGTGGATAACATCCATAAGTACAGTAGACTGTAACACATAAACTGTCACATTTTAAATTGAATTTTCATGTTTAAAGGCTCAGCCAATTTAAAATAAGAAGGTTTTTTTTTAACATTGTGAGCCAACTGAGTTTTGGAAAACTCTGGAGTTAATGTTTAAATGTGCAGTAATATTTTTACACACAGCAGAGATACGGTATTCATGGCAGAATACACAGACTGTCTAGCACCTGTTTTTGCTTGAGATTAATTTAACTCTCCAATAACCTTGTGTTAAGTGACAGAAATGCTTGTTTTTAAAAGCTTAGTTTAAAATCAATAGATTTACCCCTCAGAAAATGTCTACTAACTCAGAATTGCTCAACTATTTCAACTTACAAATTACTACATGTTGAAACTACTGGAATTAATTACTTTTTTGTTTCTGTTTTCTCAAACTTTATGCCATGTACGACTGAATGTGTCTTTTCATGGTTTATATAGTAGCAAGGTAAGTGTAGGTAATAAAACATACACAATGCTTTTTACAGTTTATGGGTGTCTTTATGGAGGCAGTTTTGTGAATGAAGTTGAGTGCTGAGTATTTACTTACACTCACATTAAAGTGAATCACTCATGACATCGACAGCGCCCGACGACCATTTAAATCTTTTATTTACAGGAGCATTTATGATCCCGTTCCTTATCCTTGTGGTTCTGGAGGGAATCCCACTGCTGCACCTGGAGTTTGCCATCGGTCAGCGTCTGAGGAAGGGCAGCGTGGGAGTGTGGAGATCAATCAATCCTTACCTGACTGGAGTTGGTGGGTGAAAACATGTACATTTGTATTGTGTATTTTTATTTAAAAGCAATACCGCAATACTAATTGTTGTATTCTGTTACAGGTATTGCGTCCTTGCTTGTCTCGTTTTTGGTGGGCATGTACTACAACACCATCATGGCTTGGATCATGTGGTACCTCTTCAACTCCTTTCAGGATCCCCTGCCATGGAGCCAGTGTCCTCTCAATGCTAACAGGACAGGTATGCCTTTATCCATCAAGATAACAGTCAGAGAAACTTAAAAAACTACAGTGAGAGTTACTGTAGATATATTTCTGACAATGTACTTTTTCTTTAGGGCTTCACAAAATCAGTTAACATTAGACAAAAAGAGATGCTTCCACAGCCCATTTTCTTCATGAATCAGATGTTACACAAGCAAGACTTTTGTTGTCTACCTTTCCTGCAAATCTGGTAACACTCCTAAAGCAATAGTTTGACATTTTAGGAAATATTCTTCTTTGCTTTGCTGCTTTTCTGCTGAGAGTTAAATGAGAAGATACTGCTCTCATATCTGTTCAGTAAATATAAGGCTACAGCCAGCAGCGGGTTACCTTATCCAAAGACTGGAAACTAGGAAACACTACAGATTGGCTGGCTTCGTCCAAAGTTAACAAAATCCTCCTAGTAGCACCTCACTGCTCCCGGCCAAAATTAGTCTGGGGCATAACTCCTGAAATATAAAAACAACAAGCTGTACAACTTCAGCTGAGAGTGGTATATTTTTCTCATCTGTGAATAAACGTATTTCCCATCGACAATTTCTTTAGCTACAGATGCTACATTTTCCTTTTGCTATCTGCCCCTGCAGGTCTGGTGGAGGAGTGTGCACGGAGCAGTACTGTTGACTACTTCTGGTACAGAGAGACTCTAAACATTTCAACAGCTATCGATGAGTCTGGAGGTCTGCAGTGGTGGATGGTGCTCGCTCTGGTGTCAGCCTGGGCTCTGCTCTACGTCTGCTGCATCCGGGGGATTGAGACCACTGGCAAGGTCTGAAAGTCAGATTGCACCAGAGTAATCAAATGTGGGAGTGCATATGTTTTTTTTGTTTTGTTTTATATATATATACAGGCATATCATTGTCATTTTTTTGTTTTGTCATCCCCTCATTTCTCAGGCTGTGTACATCACCTCCACTCTACCATACGTGGTCCTCACCATCTTTCTCATCAGAGGACTGACTCTAAAAGGCTCCCTAGAGGGAATCAAGTTCCTCTTCACACCAGATGTAAGCATTATTGTAACCAACATTTGTCAGTTAAATTGATATCATGCAAATTTTTAAAGGAATAGTTCCATTCATTTAATTTTGGAAAATTAAAGAAAAAATATTCTTGCAGACAATTAAATAATAAGATTTATACCAATTTCATATCTGTTCAGTAAATGTAAGGCTACAGCCAGCAGCCGGTTAGCTTAGCTTAGCATAACACTGGAAATGGTTCTGGTCTGGTTCTGTCCGACCAGCATTGCTAAAGCTCTGGAATTAAAATGTTACATACAACAGAAATTGCAGCAATAAAGCAGAGATAACCACCATGCAAGACAAAGAAAATTTCTTTACAATAAACTTTCATCACCAGACTGATAAGAGCTGATAATCAAAGTTCAAACATTGCATAGCCAATAAATTGTACATAAAATGCTTTTCACACTTGACTCAACAATACATTTGAGACCAAAATCAGACATGAGTAATATCCAAATAACAACTTTAAATACAATTTAATTTTCCAATCAATTTATCACCCAGTTATTTTTCAGGATTCTCACACAATAGTCAAGACTTTTTTTTAACTCCTCCAGGTTTTATTGTGTGTCCTTGAAGATAAGACATCAGATACAGCTATAGATTATATAACTATAATCCTGGTGTACAGTAACATCACACATTAATTATTAACAATGGCCAGGACAGTAGGAGATAGTGCTTACTGTCAGTTTTAAAAAGCAGGAAGTAATCTTGGCTCAGTTTTACTAGGAATTTATCTTTTGATTCTGTTTTAGGTGGATGAGTTAATGAATCCATCAACCTGGTTGGATGCAGGCGCTCAGGTTTTCTACTCCTTCTCCTTAGCTTTTGGAGGTCTCATCTCCTTCTCCAGTTACAACTCTATTCAGTGAGTAACTGCCTCATCGCCAGTACTGTCATAAAGGAGATCTCTGTTTAACAGTTCCCCTTACATGATCTACATTTTACATTTTCTTGTAGCAACAACTGTGAGCAAGATGCCGTTCTCATCTCCATTATCAATGGCTGCACCTCGGTGTACTCTGCAACGGTTATCTACTCCATTATCGGCTTCAGGGCGACACAAAAATTCGACGACTGCATGGGAGAGTGAGTTTCAGATTGGGGATTTGGTGGTCAAACTCATCCAAATGTGCAAAAACACATTTTGTTTGCAAACTAAGTGTGATTCAGTTATATGAGGCTGAAGTCATCTCTATGGATCTTTTGCAGCAACATCTTGAAGCTGATGAATGCCTTCAACTTCCCTGAAAACAACATCACAGATAGCAACTACAATGAGGTTCTGACACACCTCAACCAGACAAATCCAGATATCATTCAAGGGTTGCAACTACAGACCTGTGACATGCAGTCTTTCCTCAGTCAGGTCAGTAAAGAACATTTCGATATATTGCCAGTTGTTAATTATTATTTACAGAATTAAAGGCTGAAATATTTGGTGTATACTCCTTCAGGGGGTGGAGGGAACAGGTCTGGCCTTCATCGTGTTCACAGAAGCCATTATCAAGATGCCTGTTTCTCCTCTCTGGGCTGTCCTCTTCTTCATCATGCTCTTCTGCCTCGGCCTCTCAACTATGTTTGGGAACATTGAGGGAGTAGTTGTTCCTTTGCAGGACCTTAGAGTGTTACCCAAAACGTGGCCCAAAGAAGTTTTCTGTGGTAATTACTTATATTTCCTTTTGAATATAAAATCATTTTCATGTTGAATTAGAAAAATTGATCTGGAGATTTCAGTGTAATCAGTTTTTTTGTTTTGTTTCAGGTCTGACATGCTTGATCTCATTTGCCCTTGGGCTCATATTTGCCATGCGCTCTGGAAACTACTGGTTAGCTCTTTTTGACAACTTTGCCGGCTCTATCCCCCTTCTGATCATCGGATTCTGTGAAATGGTCGCTGTTATCTACATCTATGGCATAGACAGGTGAGTGACCCAGAAGTGATTGATCAGTGCAAACTCACAGTGTCCAAGGTAATTGCTCTTTAGCAACATTAAAGGCTGATTTATGGTAGGTCACTCAACACTTTTCATAAGTGTCGCTCACTAGAAATGATGTATTTTCAACAGAAAAAAGTGTCGCTTGACACTTTCCTTTCATGTTGCGCACCTGGAAATCTTGTCACAGACACCGTCATATTTTGTTGCGCAATATAATTGGGTATTGCTAATGACGCCATGGAGACTGTAGTTTTCTCGGAACTTCCTTATTGATATTTTGGTCTGTAACTTTAGATAACTTATAACGTCCTTGTTTAATTAGTCCCAGTCAGGATGACATAATGTAATTAAACAAGCTGGCTGGAGGATAGCATCTGGTTACCATGGAGATGACTGAACCCTTTCACCGAAGCATAAATTGAAAATGTTGCGTGACTCTTTAACTTCTGTTAAGCGACACTTATCAAAACTGTCAAGTGACCTACCATAAATCAGCCTTTAGCTGCGTGTTTGTAGAGATGGCAGCGTCAATTAGTATATTTGGTCTGGACTGAAATATCTCAAATATTAGATGGATTGGCACTAAATTTTGTATAGACAATCATAGATCCTAAATGATGAATCCTAGTCACTTTAGTGATGCTCTGAGTTTTAGCTAGTTTTTAGTTAGCATGCTGATGTTAGCATTTAGCTTAGCAAAGCATAAAGACACAAAGCCTGAGTGCAGCCCCACAGAGCTAGTGTGATCTTAAAAGTGCAAAAGTGCAGGAAATAACACTATGTAGCACTATGTATTCTGGCCTTAGAGCAGAGATAGTGTGTTACAGTCATCATAGGAGCAATGAAGAGACCATGGTGAAGAATGTGGAAAATATGTTTTGTGCAGAGTTTCAATAATACTATTAATAAAAGTAGTAAAAATGCTACTAATTAGTAATTAAATGTGCAAAATGTTGTATTGTCGTATGTTTTACTCAAATTAATATAGGACACAAGGTTCGGTTAGCCTTACGTAATATTGTTCAAATAATAGAGTGCTAATTTTCACATGGTTAAAAGAGTTTTATTCCCTTTAAGTCCAGTGTAGCATCAACACATTGAACACACACAGTAACAGCCACACAGGCTGATTTATTTACTGTAACTAATACAAGTACAAGGTTGTCTTTTATGGATGCTTTCATACACACTCAGCTGACACTAAGTCTCCCTCTTATTGCTTCCACACAGGTTTAACAAGGACATTGAGTTTATGATCGGCCACAAGCCCAATATTTTCTGGCAGGTGACATGGAGGGTGGTTAGTCCACTCATCATGATCGTCATCTTGGTTTTCTACTTTGTAACCCAAGTCACAAAGAGTCTCACGTATTTGGTCTGGGACCAGGAGGCGGTAAGTGTGTTCATCACTAAGTTTTAATTGAGATCATACAGATTCAAGATGTGAGTTTTAATTAAGTAGCAGCATTAAGAGGCTTCTAAATTTGTTTTTTATCAATTGTGGTAAAATATGATGAAAGGTTTGGTGAAAGTGCTGGAGCTAATAATAGGTGAAATGAAGTGTGGGGATGCTTTTCCCTAATCATTACTGATGAAACATGTAGTGTTTCATACATTGCTGTTGACCTGATCATAACGTTGTCCTTTATTCTGGCCATAGGAGAACTTCCCCACCCTCGAACCGCGTCCATATCCTTCTTGGATCTATGTTATCGTTTTTATCCTGGCTGGAATTCCCAGTTTAGCCATTCCAATGATCGCCCTCTTCAAATTCATCCAGAGGAAATGCTGCAAGCAGAAGGACTACGCTGACGACACAGTGACATCTATCTCCGCCAAAATACAAATGAGTGACAAAGAGAAGTTTTAGATAGATTTTACTTTGATTATTTAATAACAAGATGAGGGAATGTGGACATTTTATTTGTTGTTTGTATATTATGCTTATTACTTTTTTCTTCCTCCCATACCTTGGACACTTATAGAAGTGAAGAGAACTATATGACTTTTATCTGTAAAATGTAGAAGTAAATTTGAAAGTATTTTCTGTAAAATAATGTAGATTTGGAGAAGAGTAATTGATGTTGCTTTTCATACAATTGTAATATTAGTTTCCCACTGTGCCAGTGTTTCACATGTTATTGTATGTTGTACTTTAAGGAGTAGTTCGACATTTGTATTGTGATATGCCAAAACAAAAATAATATTGCAAAAATGTATTTTAATACAGTATTTTGTAAATAATCTTTAATAGAGGAGCAAAATTTTTGTTAAAACTTTAAACATACTATTGTGTAAATCTTGTTTTTTTTTTTTTTTTTGTTTGTTTGTTTTTTTAACCAAAAATGACTATATTCATGGCATTTGTGCTTTTTAACCCACATTTGTGTTGTTTATAAGGTTTTTGGCATATAGTCGAGGGACTATTGTACAGTTTTAATATTTTGTGTATATTACAGCACTGCACTTACACTGCCATAAACGGTCAGTTTATGATCTGTAAATGTTCCTCTCTCACCAGTTCAAACTAAAGAGCAAAATGAAGTGGTTACATGCGATGAAAATAAATCATGTGGAATATTACTGAGGTTACTGGTTCTTTCAAGGATTTTGAGACACACATACATTTGTTTTTTTGTTTTGTTTTTTTTGAACCAATGAAACCTGATTTTGTTTTAACACTGACTTCGAGGGGTTTTGAATAATCAGCAAATTTGAGAAACAAGTGACCAAAGCAAAATGTACAATCTCATCCTTCTCACTTCCGTGTAACACTGTGTCTATATTAGAAGAGGCCATCTAGTGATTAAGCTTAATAATTACTTTAAGTTTAATATTTTGCAGATGAGACAAATTTTGGTACATTTACTATAGTATTATGATTGTATAAAGGTACAGGTACAGAGTGTGCACTGGCTAATCTGTGGACTGCAACAGATAAAGTAAAAGATAATGAACTTGTTTCAACATTGCTGAGTGCGCTACTTTGTGGACATTCATACACTAAACCCTCACTAATGCTTCAACTGTAGTAGAGACAACTCCTCTGCTTCAGTGCACATGTGGACACCATGAGACTGGTACTTCCTAACCCAGGACTGGATCTGCGGATCCCTAACCATGAGGATCTTGACAGGATGGAGAAGAAGGAGGCTGGGAGCAGGCCCAAGTGGGACAACAAAGCTCAGTACATCCTAACCTGTGTGGGCTTTTGCATTGGGCTTGGTAACGTGTGGCGATTCCCTTACTTGTGTCAAAGTCATGGAGGAGGTAAGCTGGAGGGGTAAAGAGACATACGTCTGTGGTTTAACTGTTAAAAGACTTTTGAATGTTTGTTTGAGGGACCCAGGAGTCAGGTTATTGTGTACTCGGGTACCTTCATTTGTGATTTTGCTGGAGTCACTTTAAGTAGTTTAGCGGTGCAGAATTAGTATGGGTCTTTAAGGGGTTACAAAATGCCAAAGCTATTGCCAGATATCTAAACTGTGAACTTAACGTTTCCATTTTCTATAAATTCACTAGTTCTTTGTGCCTGAGGCCAAAAGGAAAATTAAATATATTACTCATTCATGGCCACAAGAGAGTGGTATCAAATCTCCATCAAGTTATATTAATGATTCTCTGACAGTGGGATCTTCTGAAGTAATGGCTAACCTTTGGCATGATGAGCAAAAGACAGAGACTGTGGGATCTGCTCTATTATTGCTATATGCATTCACAGTGCATACATTACATTACATGCGTGTGTGTGTAGGCGGGGCTAGGTTGTGGTTTTGTTGGGGTTTTTTGCTTGTTTTTGTTATTTTTATAAGTTTTAGCATTAAGTGGGTCATTGTCATTGTTATTGTTTTGGAATGCTGTGGATTGAGCTACAGTAGATGGGACGCAGGTTTCAAAAGTCATACATATTTTAAAAGTATAATCTGTTGTTTTTCTGTGACTGGTTAACTAGAGGTTGCAAGCGCATACAGTTAAAACCAATGTCCATAGTCCATGTAATCAGTCACAGTAATGTGATGCTTCTGACGGATACAAAACAATACCAATGTTACATTTTAGTCCTCTCTAAGTGTTTTGAAATTGCATTTAATCTTTTGTCGAAGTAATGCCCCACAAAATTGGATTTCAACATCTGTAAATAACTATAGTCATAAACTTTGCTTATTACAGTATTATATAACAACAAATGTGTAACTTTGTACACTGCAGTTAATACCAAACTGCCATTAACTGTTATCAACAAAGCTCTTTTTAAAAACATGTACATGCCACAGTCTACGGCGATATTTCAACCTTGCCAATATTAAGTCATTTCATCTGCAACACTTCATAATACTATAATTACACATACATGTCCAAAGTCTAGACCAGCATAAAACCTTAAAAATCAGAGGGCTGAATAGTATGATAATTGCAAATACTTTTTTAAGTTAATTATTTCGTTAACTTAAGAAAAACGTGCTTTGTTACCTTGAGATAACAGGAAAATGAACCCATTATCGCGTGAAAACAAAAGGTTGCTTCCTTTTATTACTTATAATGTTTATCAGAGATTAGGAGTGCCACGCCAGCATTAGTGATGGGAGAAACGAAGTGGTGAATCATATGAAGCAATTGTGTGTGAAAATGGTTCACTGTTTCGAAGCATTTGATACAGTCAAAATGGTGACATCTGCTGGGCAACTTTGACATTGCTTTTATATGTAAGAATTCAGGACAAGTATGTATGTAAACTCACTGCTGCCATCTGTTTGATGTTTTCTGGCATATTTTATTCAATAAAGGTTATTTACCAAAAGCTGAATGAATGACGAATTAGGGATGAATCCTCCCTGACAGTCATGACAGTGACCTTGAAGGTTAAAATCAGGTGTGATCAAATGAACCAGACACTCATTTTCAAGTTCTCCATAACCATCCCGTGATCTCAAGAAAACAAAACTCGCTATCTTGAGAAATCTGCCTTTTGTTTTCTCAAGATAACAGGATAAATTAACCCGTAATCAAGAGAAAACAAGCTTTGTTATCTAAAGATCACAAGATAATTAACTCGTGATCTCAAGATAACAGCATTAAAAAATAATTGCAAACACAGCCGCTCTCCGCTTCCATAGACTAGAGATATGAGTCACATTCTTTTATTTAATTGACTCAATGTCACTTCACAGTGACAATGCTAACAGCCTTTAGCAGGTAATGTTAACCATGTTTAGCAAGTTAGCTAACATTGGCTAATTAGCACAAGACACAAAACACAGCAGAGGCTGATGGGAATACCATTATTTTGCTGGTATTCAGTCATTAACTAATCTGAACAACTAGTAGTGGACAAATTCAAAGTTATTACACACTAAAAAACACTGCGTTAAAATTTTACAGTTTGTTTCAATACCCAACACAATACTAGGTTAATGTTACCCAGAAAGCCACTAAAGACAAAGCGTTGTTTTGGACCAGTTTTAGTATTATTTTTTATTTTACTGTTGGGTTATTTAACCAAACTAAAGCAGGTTATAATCTACTTTACTCTTTTTAAACTTACATGTCACAGTTTGTTATTGATTCCTCACCTCATGACCATTAATCACATACGTTTTCCAGGTGCCTTTTTGATTCCCTACCTAATCCTGCTGGTGCTGGAAGGAATGCCTCTCCTGCTGCTGGAGTTTGCAATTGGCCAGCGTCTCAGGAAAGGCAGCGTGGGAGTGTGGAGGACCATCAGTCCTTATCTGACGGGTGTTGGTAAGTAAAATAGGCTCTGGAACAATTTGTCCAAAACATAAGAAAAAAAGACCCCAGAGCATCAGTCAGTATCTGGCTTTCTGTGAGTGTGAAATCACAGTTAATGATGCTATCCCTCAGGTATTGCCTCCATGCTGGTGTCCTTTTTGGTTGCACTGTACTACAACACCTTAATAGCCTGGATCATGTGGTATCTCTTCAATTCCTTCCAAAACCCTCTACCTTGGAGCCAATGTCCTCTCAATGACAATGGGACAGGTATTTGAAACTACAAACATTTTCAGCCCACAAAACACCCAGATTGCATTCATGTTTATGTACTGTATGTTTGTTGCCCCTGCAGGCTATGTACCAGAGTGTCAACTGAGCTCCACTGTGGATTATTACTTTTACCGTGTGACTCTGAATAGTTCAGCCTCTATATCCGACTCTGGGGGAATCCAGTGGCCCATAGTCATTTGTCTGTTAACCGCCTGGACAGTTGTCGGTATGTGCTGCATAAGGGGGATCAGCACTACAGGCAAGGTTTGTTGAACCTGCCATTAATTATGATGCATCACAGAATTTCAATGTAAGGAATTAGAAAATCTGTATAGGATTAATGTAGATTTTTTAAAACTAAAATCTATTGTCCATTATCATTATTCCATTCTTTCTTGTCATGACCTCAGGCAGTGTACATCACAGCCATCCTGCCTTACGTAGTGCTGGCCATTTTCCTGATCCGAGGACTGACCCTTAAAGGCGCCCTGAGTGGAATCAAGTTCCTCTTCACACCAGACGTATGTTTCTAATCTTGATGGATAAAAGGACATTATATCTCATGGTTCAAAGCTGCGTCACAATGTGCGCCGTGTTCTTGCAGGTGGAGGAGTTGATTAAACCAACAACTTGGCTGGACGCAGGTGCCCAGGTCTTTTACTCCTTTGGTTTGGCATGGGGAGGCCTCATCTCCTTCTCAAGCTACAACCCTGTTCAGTAAGAGACTCACATTTATAGGAACTATGGTGTTTAGTTTAAGTCTCATTTTGCTTACTTTGACTGAAAAGTTAGTAGCTATTCTCAGGCTTAAATTCATCATTGCATGCTTTGGTTCTTTTTCTTATTTCTTTTCCCAAGCAACAACTGCATGCAAGATGCCGTGATCCTATCTGCTGTAACTGGCTTCACCTCAGTCTATGCCGCCATGGTTACCTACACCATCATTGGCTTCAGGGCCACAGACAAATATGACCAGTGTATCAGTGAGTGAGTACGGTTAATTTCAAGGTTATGAAAAAGTTAAGTAGACCTTATGCTTTTTTTAGATTATGATAAATTAAAAAATGTAATGTAATTGTAATTTACTCATGTGCTCATACTGTATGAATGTTGAAAAAGTTATTGGTTTGCTGCCATCAGTCCTCAGAGGGTATTTACCAAAGTCCTTTTTTTTTGCCATGCCAGCAGCATGACAGCCTGAAATGTTATTAACTGGTGACATATTTTCTCCCTAGAAACATCATGACATTATTAAATGAATTTGATCTTCCTGAAGGCAGCATCACTACAAGCACTTATGAGGCAGCATTTAATCATCTGAACAGCTCTTATCCAGATACTGTACTTGGATTAGAAATTAAAACTTGTGACATGCAGAAACTACTTAGCCAGGTAACTATATTAAGGAATATCATAACCATCACATAACCATTTATTACTGTTTTTTACTCCCACCTCAATTTCAACTAACTCATGTGTACTTATCCAGGGAGTGGAGGGAACAGGTCTGGCCTTCATTGTTTTCACAGAGGCCATCACCAAGATGCCTGGTTCCCCAATTTGGTCTGTCCTTTTTTTCCTCATGCTTCTCTGCTTGGGGCTCTCAACCCTGTTTGGCAACATCGAGGGAGTGGTAGTCCCCTTGAAAGACCTGAAGGTTTTCCCTAAAAAATGGCCTCATGAAGCAGTGACTGGTAACTCGGTTTTTAAAAATCAATCTAGACAGCAGCTTTGCAATCCACAATGAAATGTACCTGTAGTGATTGTGGCTGGTTTCTGTTTTAACACAGGTTGCGTTGTTTTTCTGCATGTGTGTTTCAGGAGTAACATGTGTTGTCGCCTTCATCGCCTCCCTCCTGTTTGCGCAGCATTCAGGGATTTATTGGCTAACTCTGTTTGACAACTTTGCTGGATCTGTTCCACTACTGACCATTGGACTGTTTGAGATGATAGCTATTGTTTATATCTACGGCATAGACAGGTGCTTATTCAAAATAATTTTAGCATCACATTGTTCCTCTAAACATCTTGATAATTGCTGTAAATTTACTGTATTCTGTATATTACATTTACAGTATTAGCAGTATTCAACTTTACTGAGCAAAGTTCTTCAAAACTAATTAAAATCCTTTTGAGTGGCAGGTTCAATAAGGACGTGGAGTTCATGACTGGACGTAAACCCTCCATCTTCTGGCAGTGTACATGGAGGTTCATCAGTCCCCTAATCGTCCTGGTTATCTTAGTTTTTTACCTGGTGACACAAGTTCAAGAGGAGCTCACCTATTTAGTCTGGGACCCAAACTCTGTAAGCAGATATGCTCAATTAATTAATCTAAAGACTCATTATCTTTTTTTTATGCTGCTTCATTTTAGAATACACAAAGTTGTCACGTGTCAAACCTTTTTATTTTAAATGTTAATAGTACAGCATGTAAAAATACCTTGTAGGACTCAGTAAAGTAACAGTAACAATTCCTCAGTAAAGTTTGGAGAGCCGTTGCAAACTAAATACACTAATAACACTGTTTTATGGTCTGCAGGAGGGGTTCCCGTCTCTGGCATCAGTACCGTACCCTTCATGGATCAACGGAATCATCTTCATTTTAGCAGGAGTTCCCAGTTTGGCTGTACCTGTGTATGCATTATGTAGGTTTTTCTTTGTTTGCTGCAAGAAAAAATAGCAACCCGAGAAAAAATGTGCCAAATTTCTTGAAGTGATAAAAATCCTAAAATTCAGAACACAATAAAATGTTATTTAGTTCATGTTTCGAAATCGATATTTAAATTTTTTTTTGTATTTATATAGATGCATGGGTTCATAAAGCACAATGTTGAATTTTTATAGATGTAATTATTGATGCACATTTCTGCTCATGTTTTGTGCAGTTTCATGGCTACTGTATAAATATAGTTACTCATCACACATTTGTTTGCTAATAAAGTTTCTTGTTCTACTGGACTTTTCCCGACAATACAGCCTACTGTTTTCTACCCATCCATATTTTATACATCCTGTTCATCTGGAGGCATATTATTATATGTATATACAGTATATAGCTTTCTTGTGATTTTTGCCATTGAAATATTTTTCTGCATACATAACTTTCCAAAAAATTACTAATCAAACATATACTGTACCAAATAACACTGTCTACCGAAACACATCAGTCAGTATTTGCCAGCAGCAGCTCTCTGACGTACAAATAGACAGACAGAAGATATAGAGCAGCAGATTGGCCAAGAGAGGGAGACCTCACACTGACAGGACACAGAGTGGCAGGAAAGTCAGGTGTATGGCAAACGCAGGTAAGACTCCCAGCATGTCATGTAGGACTAATGGAGTCTTTGACAATAATGTTCAAGGTTCTTTAACTGTTACAATATTAACAGACCACTGTGACAGGAATAATAAATCACTTATTCAAGCACTCCTTCAACTAGTGGTGTGTTTGTGTGTATGATTTTACTATTTTTATATCATTTATATACTATTTTACAATGCTTAATCAAATACAGATGAAAGCAAAGGTGAATTAATCAGCAGTCTGTAATGCTAATAGTCTAAATATAATACCTTTTATTGGAGTATGTTCCAGCCAAACTGAACTTTGCCTCTTTTTTATTGGGTGCACTTGGTCAACTGCCAGACTATTTTCCTTTAATGATTCACAAAAATGATAAAAACAAGAATCCTATACATAATATACCTGTCACACCATACCTGATGTCTTTTTTTACTGACACCCCCACTGTAGACTAAACATGAAACTGTGTGAGTTAAAGGTTAATTAATTGTTACGTCATACTGTACATGTATTCTGGGGTGATTTCAGAAATGGGGGGTTTCATGTAGTTTTCTCAACTTATGAAAAGTTGCCGGTAATATAAAAAAAAGAAAATCTGTACATTTTGTTGGATGTGGACTAGATTGGAAAAATGCAAGCTGTAAAGTCCTCATCTCACCCACGGTCTCAGACAGTGGAAAATGATCTCAAATACATGTTTTGGATGTTTTACCCAAGAAGCACTTATGATTCAAACAAAGTGCATTACACTGTCACAAGTAATGCTCATACAGCATTTTTTGTTACATTAAAGCATATAACGTCATACCACTGAATACTTTTTTTAAACAGTCAACAAAGGACAGTGTAATTATTTAGTTCAAGGTGTCAAAAAAATTCTTACTGTGTAGCTATACACAGGCAAACTTGTAGGTCCAAGCATTTTTTTTAAACTGCTGAGTACCTATTTAATAATTACAGAGAGAGTGATATTATTTCTGGGTAACACTATAAAATAGCCATGTGAATGTTTATAAAATGATGATTAAAATACAAGGGAATGTGTGGTAATGTAGCTTTTGGGATTCAATGTAGGATCCATGTATCAAAACTGAGGATCAAGAAGACATTACATTTGCTCTTATATACAAAGGCTTATGTACACATATACTTTCACTGGGACTTTATTATGGTTTGTTGCGCAACACACAGTAAAGAGGCGATCTCCAATCAGTTTTAAATCCAGCAACATGGTTGGAGTCCTGTGTTCAGGCCGCACTTTTTCCAGGTACATCTTCACTCAGTGAGTAACTGCCTCAGCTGTAAAATCAGAGGGGATTCTGCGAACCCTCTGTTCAGCAGTTCTCCTCACATGATCTCCCTTTATAATTTTCTTTCTAGGAAATGTTCTTTCTGTTCTCATTGTCATCATCAATTGCTGCAATTCAGGGCACTCTGCAACTCTTATCTACTCCACTATCAGCTCCAGGGCCCCACAACAATATGACAACTGCATGGGAGCATACACCCTGGGCCAGTGGATTCAAACCCAGGAACTTTATGCTGTAAGGGGACCGAGCTGACCATCACACTGCCCTTAATGTTTGATTAAATTGATGGTGGTATAAAAAAAAACAAAAGTGCAGAGTGCACATTAGCTAATCTGTGGACTGCAACAGATAAAGAAAATCATAAACTTGCTGAGTGCATACTTTGAGCCCTCACTTTGACTCCAAGAACCATAGTGTTACATCTCTGCTTCAGAGGAGTCGCCATGAGACTGGTACTTCCTAACCCAGGACTGGATCAGCGGATCCCTTCCTATGAGGATCTGGAGAGGATGGAGAAAGAGGAGGCTGAGGACAGACCCAAGTGGGACAACAAAGCTCAGTACATCCTAACCTGTGTGGGCTTTTGTATTGGAATTGGCAATGTGTGGCGATTCCCTTACTTGTGTCAAACTCATGGAGGAGGTAAGCTGAGATGAAAATGGTAAAAGGACATGTTTTATCAATTTTTGGATAATTGTGTGACAAATCATTGTGTAGTTACGGTACTTTTTAGTATTTTTTCTATCTTTTAAATATGAACTTGCATGACGTACTTATCGTAGTTAAGCCGTGGAGAATTAGTTTGGGTCTTACAAAATGATGCTAGAAACTAAATATCTAAGCTGTGAACTTGACCCTTTCATTAAAAAAAGCAAGTTTCTGTGATTGTTAACTTCAATTTGTGTTAAAGTTTATAAAGGGAACAATTTCCACAACTAAAACCAGCAAGCCATCAAACTAATTTACTAAGTTGTTAGCTATTGTTTGCTCACAGTAAATGGCTAACCAGATATAATGTAGACTGCCAAAACCAACTGTGGTAATACAGTGGAACTGCCTGAATGGCCTCTGTGAAGTTTTTTGCTTTTTGAATGAACAAATCTTAAACAATGCTCCCTTAAGCTGAACGGAGTAAAATGCATGATCAACATAACTGAACACCCATGACATCCATATAAAAATCATGTTACTGCTGCAGATGGGAATTTGCTGAGCTGTTATCCTTATTAATAGTGTTTAGAGGCCTATAGTTTTATACTGAATTGAATGAACCAGCGACAGTCTAAACGTACAATCAGACTGAAGACAGTAAGAGAGAGCACCATAATGTCACAGCGTTCTGAACAGGAATGTGATCGCTCACTATCAATGGTCACACCATGCCTAAACAAACAAACCTAGTCGTGACTATGAATATTTTTACTGAACTGAACAAAATAATTGAAATCTGCAAAGTTATTTATAGTTTCCACCTCTAGACCTCTCTGCACATGTTCCAATATTCCTGTGCAGAATATGAGTGGAGAGTCACAGCACACGTGATCCCCGTGTCTAGAACATTTGTCCAATAAACTCAAGTCAGAAACACAAACCAAAGCGCGGAAAAGCGAAGCAAAAGTAAGAAACACAAACTGGCTAAAAATCAGAAACACAAACCAAAATGCAAACAATATGTCATGACAAAACTGTGATTCTGAATGCAAATAAAAATGTCTTGTATTGTATTGTTGGTTGGTTTGTGATCAAGCATCATCTTACATTGTTTGTTTAATTTGGACTAAATCAATTTATTAATTCCTCAATTATGTGTCAACATGATGTCTACTGACATTTTATAATCTAAAAAAATTCACATTGAAAACTGTTTCAGAATTTTTAAAAAAAGCATCTGTTATGTATTTAGTAATTGCCAAGCCTAATAATTTGATACATGAATATTAAGTGCAGTCACTGTAATTTACATTTGCTAAATTTACTTTTACAAGTCATCTTGTGGTGTAACTTTTGTTATTGCATGCCAATACAGTTGTGGACAGTTGTGCCATTGATCACATACATTTTCCAGGTGCCTTTTTGATTCCCTACCTAATCCTGCTGGTGCTGGAAGGAATGCCTCTCCTGCTGCTGGAGTTTGCCATCGGCCAGCGTCTCAGGAAAGGAAGTGTGGGAGTGTGGAGGGCAATCAACCCTTATCTGACTGGTGTCGGTAAGGAAAATATGCTCACCACACCAATTCAAGAAAAAGCTGTTAATGAATATCAGGCTACCCTTTGAGTGTCATATCAGTTATTGATTCTGTCCTACTCAGGTATAGCCTCTATGCTGGTGTCCTTATTGATCGGACTGTACTACAACACCATAATAGCCTGGGTCATGTGGTATCTTTTCAATTCCTTTCAAAGCCCTCTACCTTGGACCCAGTGTCCTCTCAATGATAACGGGACAGGTATTTGAATGTACACACACCTTCAGTCCACCCAAATACATACGCATGCACACCAAAGCTCCCAAACTCTACCTATGATTAAAATATTTGAAAGGGACTGTTTATTTCCCCTGCAGGCTATGTACCAGAGTGTCAAAGGAGTTCAACTGTGGATTACTATTTTTACCGAGTGACTCTGAATAGTTCGGCCTCTATATCTGACTCTGGAGGAATCCACTGGCCCATAGTAGTTTGTCTGTTAGCCGCCTGGACAGTCATCGGTATCTGCTACATAAGAGGGATCAGCACTTCAGGCAAGGTATGTTGAAGACAAATACTGCAGTCAAATACAATGCATTACTGAATCAATGCTATCAATCACCATTTATTTCATGTTTTTCTTTTCTTGTCATGACCTCAGGCAGTGTACATCACAGCCATCCTGCCTTACGTAGTGCTGGCCATTTTCCTGATCCGAGGGCTGACCCTTAAAGGTGCTCTGAGTGGAATTAAGTTCCTCTTCACACCAGACGTATGTTTCAAATCAGTATTGTAAAAAAGAAGCTATTTATATACAGGTATGTCACAATATAAACCCGCATTACACTGAATGCCTCGTTCTTGCAGGTGGATGAGTTGATAAAACCATCAACTTGGCTAGATGCAGGTGCCCAGGTGTTTTACGCGTTTAGTTTGGCATGGGGAGGCCTCATCTCCTTCTCAAGCTACAACCCTGTTCAGTAAGAGACTGAAATTCACAAGCATTTACATCTGCTGTGTGTTTTATCACCACACAGCAGTTCAAGACTTATTTAGCTCACTTTGATGGTAGTACTGTAGCCATTTTCAGACCCAAAGTCAACGTGCTATGTCCTGAATCTTTTGCTTTTCTCTTTTCCCAAGCAACAACTGCATGCAAGATGCCGTGATCCTGTCTGCCATAACTGGCTTCACCTCAGTCTATGCCGCCACAGTTACCTACACCATCATTGGCTTCAGGGCCACAGAGAAATATGACCAGTGTATCAGTGAGTGAGTAGTCACAGTACGTGGGTTTCAAGGTTTTTTGTAGTTTATTCTACTATATTCTAGTAGAATAAACTACTGTATATTCTTTTTTTTCCCTCTAAACAACTATACACAGGTCTTGGGCCTCATCAGTCCAAAAAAAAAAAAAAACAAACAAGTCAGGCAGAAAACAGTAAAAAAAAGAAAAAAAAAAAAAAGGCTTATGATTACACACAAACACAGGCGTTCCTTTCCTCGTTTGGGAAAGTCTCAAACACTGTGTGGGAGACAATCCTGGATGCTTAGGGAAGCGGCTGTGCACTGCTCTTTATCTGAAGAGGGAAATACAGACTTGCATTTGCCCAGAATGAGAAACAGCTGATTTCATTCTCTGGCTCTCCAGCACAGTGGCTATATAGAGAAGGCATGGCTGAGGAAGAAGTGGCCAAGCATTCAGCTGACAGAGTTGCCAGAGGCGCAACACTCCAAAGTTGTTGGTTACAAGTTGTTTGGACAGGCTTTAAAGAAAATTCAGACCCACATCACAGGAAGAAGCAGGATGAGGTGCTGCGTTTGAGTATGCCAAGGTGTTTCAATGCATACAAAACTTTCAGTAACAACAGACACTCCTGCCCCCTCTCCCATTCCCTCACACAATGTATGACTCCTTAGAGACCCTACTGGGAGGACTGCTCTCGTTGACCATCAACCCACCCAATTCAAAACTCAGCTCCTCTGGTGGTAGTGGGGGTCCTCATTGTCTCCCTGTGGTCTGTGGGCTCTTGACCAACAGGACTAAATCAACAGATCCCTAAACTACAGTTTACACAGAGCTCAGAGGCCTCGGTTAAGCAGACAGTTACACCAAAGCACAATAGGTCAAACATTGTTGTCACCTGACATATGTGCAATAAAAGGAAAATGTTGTCCTCAAGCAAATTTAAATAATGGCACAATAATTGTGATCACAATGTTCAGAAAACCTGCCTGTCAATAAAGGCCCATCTGGCCCACTTTAAAGCCCCAAGTCATGACAGTAGTCATGACTCTACCCCACGAGCAGAGGACCGAGTAGTACAACAAATGATGATACCTGGCAGCTAGTGCAAGAGGCCTGTGGCAGGCATGGGCAGCATGATCCGCTCTGATCCCATCGTCAGTAAAACTTTGCTATGGGAAGCATCCAGGACTGTCTCTCACACATTGGATGAGACAGTCTCAAAGGGGACTAAAGTTACTAATAACATTAACGATGGCTCTGTTTCATACAAGTGTCCCAGTAAGCCATGACAGCGTGACACTGAGGCAGCATGAACAATAACAGCAGCCTGAAACCAAAGCAGCTAAACAGAATTCAGAAATCATTCATTTTATTATTTACACCTTTACTTTTCCCCCTGTGACATGTCAAAATGTCTTCCATGACAAAGGCCTATCTGGCAAGGAGTAGATGGAAATGGGCAGGTATGTATATAGCTGGAGAATGAGAAGAGGATGCACGGGCAGGTGTGGGAATAAGGTTGGACTTGGATTAGCAGAAACACACTGAGGGCAACTGCTGGTGGGATGGGGAATGACAGGAACTGGAATAACATGAGTAGCAGGCAAGACAGATGGAATAAGTGATTATTATACAATTAAGAGCTGGCTGACACCATGACACTTGAAAATCGTCAACTAGGTGTACATACTTCATCTTTATAGGGTGCAGAGTTACTGATCTGTGACATATTTTGCTTCCAGAAACATCATGACCTTATTAAATGGATTCAATCTTCCTGAAGACAGCATCACTACAAGCAACTACGAGGCAGCTTTCAATCATCTGAACAGCTCTTATCCAGATACTGTTCTTGGATTGGGGATTAAAACCTGTGACATGCAGAAACTACTCAGCGAGGTAACTGCTGTTGATCAGTATTGAGCAGTGCCTCCATAACATGACATTTCTTGCACTAAAAGCACAATGCCCTCTTCACCCTGTGTTTGCTCAGGGAGTGGAGGGAACAGGTCTGGCCTTCATTGTTTTCACAGAGGCCATCACCAAGATGCCTGGTTCCCCAATTTGGTCTGTCCTTTTTTTCGTCATGCTTCTCTGCTTGGGGCTCTCAACCCTGTTTGGCAACATTGAGGGAGTGGTAGTCCCCTTGAAAGACCTGAAGGTTTTACCTCAAAAATGGCCCCAAGAAGCACTGACTGGTAACTTTTATTTAATTATCTAGACAGCAGCTTTGCAATCCACAATGAAATGTACCTGTAGTGATTGGGGCTGGTTTCTGTTTTAACACAGGTTGCGTTGTTTTTCTGCATGTGTGTTTCAGGAGTAACATGTTTTGTCGCCTTCATCGCCTCCCTCCTGTTTGCGCAGCATTCGGGAATTTATTGGCTAACTCTGTTTGACAACTTTGCTGGATCTGTTCCACTACTGACCATTGGATTGTTTGAGATGATAGCTATTGTTTACATCTACGGCATAGACAGGTTAGTGCTTGAAACTATTTGTATAACACGGTTTTGTATGATATTGTACAGTTCACTGCAAAATTAGCATATAAGCGGCTACAAATCTGTGCCCTGTTGTAAAATATTTACATTTTTATAAATTTTATGTATTTAGTTAAAGCTGCACTTATTCATATTTTTACATTAACAATGGATCAAATGACCATATGTAATGTTTTGCAAGGTGTTGCTTATAGTGAAAGTTATCACTGACAATTATCACCCGAATTTTCAGTTCCCAGATATTTCAGCTTCTGCTATATAGACCATTTTAGCATCTTTCAGCTCAGTGATTTTTATATCGATTTTATAAGTCAATGATGTATGTTTTGTAATATCTACTGTATTTCTCTCTTCTATGTACTGCTGCTATGTTGGACAGGACACTACTGTAAAACAGATTGTTAAATCCTGGTTAAATTTTATATTCTACAATCTAATTAAAACCATTTTGTGTGGCAGGTTCAATAAGGACGTGGAGTTCATGACGGGACGTAAACCCTCCATCTACTGGCAGGTTACATGGAGGTTCTTCAGTCCTCTAATCATCCTGGTTATCTTAGTTTTCTACCTGGTGACAACACTCCAAGAAGAGCTCACCTATTTAGTCTGGGATCCAAATTCTGTAAGTAGATAAACTCAGTTAATTCATCTGTGTTCATTTACATTTTGGTGTATTAGGTCTGCCTCAGTATCTTTCCTTGCCTTTTTCCTTTCATCACAGTGGCAGAAAGTACATTTACTCAGAATAAGATTTTACATAGAAATGATAAATGTTACATTTTAAAATACAACACATTTAAACCAGTGGTTCCCAACTTTTTTGGTTTGTGATCCATTACAAAAATAGCGTGTCTAGTCAGATTTCAGAAATATGACCTGTCATCAGCTCCATCAAAGAGATGTTTCCCCTCTAAATTTCATTTAAAGGATGCATTTTAAGGCCCGAAGAGGTCAAATTATCCAACATTTCAGAAATAAATATAAAAGATTAGTGAAAAGTCAAAAAATGAAAACAAACTTGTGCAGCAGAATTTAGTTTTTTCTTCTGTCCACTTGATACTTTTACCTAAGTAAGGAGCCTGCATACTTCTTCCACCGCTGTCTAATCATGTCTAATTGTAAAATCCATACATTTATGATGTGTCCAACATTTTTCTGGTAAATGTTGTTAATAGCACCTTGTCAGGACTCAGGAGTTAAATACACTAAATACACTAACTATACTGCTTTATGCTCTGCAGGAGAAGTTCCCATCTCTAGCATCAATCCCGTACCCTTCATGGATCAACGCAGTCATCTTTCTTTTGGCCGGAGTCCCCAGTCTGGCAGTGCCTGTGTATGCATTATGTAGACTGGTTTTTGTTTCCTGCAGGAAAAAGAAATAAATCCAGTGAAACGATGAGCCAAATTTCTTTAAGTGATGCAAAAGTACTAAAATTCAGAATTCAACATAATGCATGATTATTTAATTTGTTGTGTTGGTTTAATGGGAATCATCTTTAACATTATTTAAATTAAAGATGCAAACTATGGTTTGTCTATTTATATCCATGCAAAGGTTCTTAAGGCACAATATTGAACTTTTATTGATGCACTTTAGTAAATGATTCATATTTATTCTCATGTTTTGTGCAATTACATATCTGCCGTATCAAATATTTTTTTTCTATTTTATACCAAGGGTCTAAGGATAGAGGATGTCATGAAGCCCCTTTGAGCCAGATTTGTGATTTGTGATATTGGGTTATATCTAAATTAAACCGAATAGACTTGATGAATATACAATAGTTTGCTTGTGATTTTTGCCATTAAACTATGTTAAATTTGCTTAATTTTTTACTGTAATTTGCCTGCAGCATGAATTATGTCCAACTTGCAATAACACATACTCATAGCTGGCTTTGGGATGAGGGTATTTTTAAAGAAAATTCCATTTGGATATAATTTCCAGTCTTTGTGGTGTGTTTAAGAGCAACTTAATATGAGACATGAGGTGATACGAGGCAACGCATCAGTGTGTATTTGTCAGCACTAGCTCTTTGACGTCAGTTTGGTGTTTCTGGGTCCTGAACATGCAGTACAAATATTTAGACAGACAGAAGACACAGAGCAGCAGATTGGCCAAGAGAGGGAGCCCTCACACTGACAGAACACAGAGTGACAATAAGGTCAGCTGAGGCAGATGCAACAAAGCAGAATATAAGAAGAAGAAAATACCCAGCATGTAACAGGGACAGTGGAGTCTTTGACATTTCTATGTGTGATGATTCCAAAAAAGATCACTATTAATGGAGTAATTATTCACTTATTCAAGCACTAATTCAAGTATTGTATATACTTTTGTGTTTGTGATCTGTTCTATTTGATTCAATCAAATTGATTTACATTTTAACCAAAAAACAGTAAAAACAGAGATGGATTTATCAGCAGTCTTTAATAATTATATATAAATACATTACTGTTAAATGAATTCCCATACATTATGTTTCAGCTAAACTGAACTTTGCCTTTTGCTCATTTGGTGAACTTGATGAAAACAAAAAAAACTTACACGATATACCTGTTACATAGTTAGGATAATGCTAATTATGAAATTATAGACTGCTGGAGTGAAAGAGATTATAAAATGATCTTAACTTCTTCTTACCTTGTTGTCTACTGCTGCATTAAGTGAATATTAAAAGTTCTGCTGTTCTTAATCTTAATAACCAACTTCTCCAAAGAACTGCAAAGTTTGTGGATTTCTTTGTCGAGATCATGGACTCCAGTACATCGTTGAACCTGGTGAAAGCTGAGGTCCAGACCTGCACCTGTACTGCGCCCTCACAAGTTCTGGTCCACAGCCCCTCTCTCAAAGATGCTACTTCCCAGCTCCCTCTCCCTGCCACAGTCACTGTCAGCAGTGAGCTGGTGGAGGATCTGCTCGGACCAGCAACAACTGCTGACGCTCTGTCTACATTTGAGCGCAGTCACTCTAGAGGCCCTGAAGAGAGTTCCAGGTGTCTCTTTGGATGCAAACCTCCCTCCTCCTCCCTGCAACATATGGAAAGCTGCTGTGCTGCTCCAGAGCAGCCTCATGCAGACATTTGGCACATCAATCCAGGTCAAGAAGCGGCTGGTGAGAAAAGACCCTGCACTCCTGGACTTCATCCCACAACGCATCATCAAGGCTGTCCTAACTAAGGCCGAGTCTGCAGGTGAGACTGCAGCTCCGACCCAAGCAAGTGATGAGGGGAGTCGTCTGTTCTCTCAGTTTCTCCCTGAGTCTGTCAAGGAGGAAATGTTTGAGCAGCATGGATCCTGGAACAGGTGCACAAAGGTCTTCAGCAAGGCTTTCCCCAGTATAACAGATGAGGAAATCCTGGAGTACCAGCGACACATCACCAAGCCTCGTCTGTCCACTCGGGATGTTGTCTGGGTGGACAAGAAATACTTTGTGGCCGACTTCTACGAGGAGGTGAAAACTGCAGCTGATAACAGCTCCTCCTGAAGAACCCTCTGGCCCTCAATCCACCTTCAATCAACCTTAAACCACCTCTGCTTTATCTCCATTTTATGGCTGTGAAATCAGATCTGATTACAGACAGAGTTTCAGTGAAGGAATCCACCACCAGAAGTGTCCTGATGGGACTTTAAGTGTCGAAATGAGAACTTCTTCAAAGCACAGCAGCAGAAGGCCTTTGTAAACGACACGGTGGAGCATATCCACTAGTTTTTGTAAAAAGATGCAGAGAAATCCTCCAAAAGAAGAAATACTTCAAAACCTCAAATATCTCGAGGACCCAAAGCAGGAAGTGAAACTGAGCCGGGAACTGTATCGTCCACTCAAAGTCACGCTGGGAGAGGCTCTGCCTAACGCAATGCTGATAGAGAGGGACTGATGGAGGATGTTAAAGCTGCCTTGGTGGCCTGCAGCCTCATAGCCACAAAGATCATAAACCACCTCAAGCCCACTGTAAGCTTTGCGGCAGGCACCAAGCCTGGAGATGAGACTCCTTACTGCAACATCCCCATCGAAAGAGACGACACGGAGACAAAAAGAGAGCTAACCCAGCTGGAGCTGTGTCTGGAGCATGAGTCAGTGAGGGGGTCTTCTCTGCAGAGATTGTTACAGTGCCAGCTATGGTAACAGAGCCTAAAGAGAAAACCAAGAAGAAGAACAGGTTGTTCTCTCTATTCTATAAACTGGCCTGGTGGAGGAAGACATAGATGCAAAACACAAAAGCAGAAACTTCTAGCAACTACAGCTTTACAGATATTTTGTTGTGACATTGTTTTTTCTTTTCTGGATTTCTTCATTTCTTGTTACATTATTGTATTTAATAAATATATGAATATTAAAAAAAACTGCTTCAAAAAAGACTAAATGCAGAATTTTTAAGTCGATTATTGCACTGCGAGCCAATGAAGTGATTTAAGTATTGGAGTTGTATGTTCAGGTTTGCATGGGCTTAATATCAGACACTAACGCTGTGAGAGAATTGGGGGGTGATGTCGGGCAGGGATTTGCAGAAGCATGTTTACACCAGTAGGCGGCAGAAAGAATTGTATCAGCTCAACAGGAAGGGAATTACAGATGTCAAACATACTTTTGAAAAAGATTTCTATTAAAATTAATGATAAACCTAGGTGGACATTTATTTACAGATACAGTTTGTAAATGCCTTATCTCTATGTGGAAGTCACAATCACGCCCACATTGTTTGATTTCATATTGCTAGGTAACTAAAATGGTTTCAAATATGGAAGGTCCTGATTCAGAATGATTAAGTTGATAATATTTAATATTTCATGAAAAGTTTAAAATTTAATAAATATTTTTATATTATTATTGGATCAAATGGCTACGTGAAGTTTGCAGTTCCCCTCAGCTCTACGCAGCGTTTTAACATTTTTTAGTTCATTGTTTTGGTTTTATAACGACTTTACTGTTTTGATTCACTCTCACAGCTCTCATCAACCTCCTTATCACAAGCAGCAGGCAGCTATTGTCAGTGAAAAAGCGCTGATAAACCCACTGTACACTACCTGCCCAGCACCAAACAATAGACAGTCAATGTTAGCAGCTAGCTGGTGAACATTGTTACAAACCTGGCCGTATTTCTAACTTCTGTGCAGTTTACTCCTGTGTTTTGTGTGGCTGTCTTGGTCATTTCAATAACTGATACAAATTACCATTGAAAAAAAAAAACACAACAATATTAGCGGCAACAACAAAACAATATCAATTTAGGTCATGGTGCACTACTCTTCAGTGACTATACTACAACTGGGGATCATCACTGGCAAGCACAATATAACTTTTCATTGTTTTTGTGTAATTTTACAGAGGTACAGGTTGTAGTTGTTGATTCAGGAGAGAACTTAGTAAAACTGAGCTCACAGTCACGGGAAAGAAAATGCAGGTATGATGGGTTTATTATCAGTGACTCTTTTATAAGCTGCAGATAAAGAATATAATTAAAACCACATTCTGCGATGATATCACTAGGTCAAGGTTTTTGTTTTTCCACTGCAAATAAACATGTGCATGTGCCTGCAAAAAGTAGACTCAACTACTGTAATGCACCAACCTCAGTTCTGCTCAGAATAACTTGTCTTGTACAGAAAGTTGCTGGAGATAAACAGGAACAAAGAAAAGAGCTGACAACTCTCCAGTACTAAACGTCCAGTTAGCATAGATTTGATGAAATGGTGCCAAAATGTGACTCTGGCAGAGAATCTTTACTTCTTATTTTATCAAAACTGAGACTCTGGAATCATTTCTGGAACTTTTCACCCGAGTTACTATATTATATTTTACTGTTAATACTGTTTTATTGAATTATAATTACTTTTTCCCCATTTTCTCTCCCCGTGTTCACTTTAAATGTATATTTTTTAAGTGTGATCTTCTTCAGTTATTGACCTGTGTGCTGTATTTCTATTTTAATTTACAATTAAATTAGCTATACAAAATTAGCTATACAAGTAAAGTTTGAATGATAAACAAAGACACAGCATGGCCATGAAACAACTGTCATGATGACTTTTTTAATGACAGCATCCAATGATTTACTGAAAGTCAGTGTAACATTGAAACAGAATCACCGGGTTATCCATTAATCTGGGGCTTTCCACACTCCCATTTTAAACAAGCGGGGGTTTAGCCACTAAATCATCATGGACGATGTTTTCACTCCCTCCCTGGTGCCCTGATATCTTCACAAAAAAACAATAAAATCTGTATCATTGACTCTAAGCTGCAGCTGATAGGACATTAAAGGACTGCCCACTGAGGAGAGTAAAGACAGACGACGAGAGAGGAGCACCAGACATCATTCACACTACACACAACTTGAGACGGTAACTATTCTGACACACACTGAGCTGCAAAATCTAACTAATTTAAGTGTATGTTAAGATTAGGAGACTTGCACCCTTTGTTACAGAACTGGGATTAACCTTTTTGCCAGCTAAGGATGGGCAAAACAAACGATTCTGTGGCGGAGGAGAGACCCAAATGGGACAACAAGGTTCAGTACCTTTTAACCTGCATTGGCTTCGCGGTGGGACTTGGAAATGTCTGGCGGTTTCCCTACCTGTGCCAAATTTATGGAGGAGGTGAGATGCTACCTTGACATCACTTTTTTGTCCAATCATGAGATACTTTAGTACACAGCGGAATTGCGACAGCACTTAATAGTCTCTGTTTCAGTGTAATTAGTCATTAACAGATGAACTAGGAAATTGTGAACCTTATCTATATCTGATTGATTAAATGCTTATTTAATCATTACCAATTCCTGTATTGACTTCCTCATAGTTCCTGGTGAGATATCTTGAGTCCCAGAGCCACAGAACCTGGCTCAGGGTTGAGTAAACAGCCAATCCCCCTAATGTACGCAGGGTCTATTAACTTCACATATTGACAGAGATTCCTTATTGTCACAGCCAGTGTTTCAGACTCAGCTGAGCCTCTATTTGACCTCGGCTCAGTGATCAATTAGTAAAATAGTTATTCTCTTTAGCTTCAGATCTGTTATTTGGATAAAATAATGAGCAGTCATTGAATGTCTGTTGAGATCAGTGCTGTTATTTAGCATTTCCTTCTAATTGATTCATCAAGATGGCTCAAATAGCCACTCATGATCATTAAACATTTACTATTTCAATTGCTTTCTTTTTGCCACTTAAAGTATAATGTCTGATGGCTAACCGTGAGGTAAATGTTTACTTAATGTCTTCAGGTGCATTCCTCATTCCCTACCTGATAGCGCTGGTGTTTGAGGGCCTCCCTCTGCTCTACCTCGAGCTGGCTATAGGACAGAGGCTCCACATGGGGAGCATCGGTGTCTGGAACTCCATCTCACCATTTCTGGGTGGAGTTGGTGTGTAACCTAGGATTATTAGTACAACCTATCACAATTATTATTTGTTACGAAAAAATACGTCTGTTGAATAACTGTCTTTATTTTAAGCAATATTTCTTTGACAGAAAATATTACCGCTGTTAGAGTTAACCACCATAATTTAATATCTGGAATCACTCACTTTCGTTTCTTTTTGAAAAAAGACAAAACACGGCTACAGTTCTGTGATATGCAATATGATTGGAGAATGATAAAATTCAGTTAAAATGAGTTATTTGCAGACAGGATCAGAAAAAACAGGTTTTATCCTATACAAAAAACATTGGTATACCTTCTCCTTTATGTATTTTTATGTTTTTTTTGTAATTATGTGGGAAATGTTGTAAAATGTATTATTTATTTCCTGCATGTAGGCATTGCCTCCATGATAGTATCTTTCCTGGTGAGCATTTTCTACAACACCATCCTGGCCTGGGTGCTCTGGTACTTCTTCCACTCTTTCCAAAATCCACTGCCTTGGAGCCAGTGCCCACTCAATGATAACCGTACAGGTAAGTGAGGAAACCCACTTTGCTGTCGTTCTAGCTGCTCTAAATACATTTATGATCACCTAGATATAGTATACGTAGTATATAAATACGATGCTGTGGTTGCCACTATTACAGTGAGAGTAACAACAGAAGCATTGCCTGCTAACAATTCAGTCAGGAACACTCTCGCCATAGATTAAACCATTAATTGCAACAAATGGAAATACAGTTTAGCTTGGCGCTGACGGCTCCACTCTAAAATGCTCCCTGGATTAGACAAGCAGCATGCTAAGCTAAACCAGGGAGCGCAATGCAGAAACCCCCAGATATACAAGAGTGGGCACAAAGCAGATATTTGAATTCTAGACTACTAATATAGCAGGAATCAGTGTAAGAAGGAGTCATATTTAAATGGACCACCTAGTTGGGAGAATGGCTGTGATTGGTGTGTGACTGATTGGAAGCACTGATTCAATCAGCAGGCTGTCAGCTGATTACTGCTGTGGCGTATGACTTCCGTGTCCTGCATGAATTAACGCAATGCTTCATTTTGATACTGTTGCCAAGAGGTCTAGTGAACTATCAGGCTCTGCATGACATTTCAGGTCATATTAAATAGGAAAACTACTGGATTGTTTTATGGCACAAAGGACAATTGCACGACGACATAAAATAAAAAGAACAAGCTTTTCTTTCTGGGTAGGTTTCTCTGAGTGGAAGATAATGGAATAAGTGACAAGCAAAGAGAACTAATTGTTTTCATCATTGTCTCATTTGTTTTCAGTAATCTGACTGAGGTATCAATATTTATTTCATGATGACAAATTGTGTTAAAATGCTACATAATTTATCTTTAGTTATATGGGAATGCATGGAGTTTCACTAAAACCTGAAATACAAAAGAAATACTGATATTAAACTCAATACATGAACCAAGCTCTCATATAAAACGTTTAGGAATGTACAGTATAAACCAAATTGAACTCTACTTTAAAAATATGGAATTTTATAGATACCAAATTTTTGTTTCTTAATTAGTTTCTTTGCTTGTGTTTGGATCCATACAGGCTACAATGTGGAGTGTGAGAAGAGCACACCAGTGAATTACTTCTGGTACCGTGAGACACTGAACATCACACCTGACATTGAGACCAGTGGCTCCCTGCAGTGGTGGATGGTCATCTGTCTGGCCAGCGCCTGGTGTGTGGTCTACATCTGTTTCATCAAAGGCATCGAGTCCATGGGCAAGGTCAGTGGACCTGGTGAAAATATATATAGTCCTTTTAAAATCTATCTCTGCATCATACCGAGTTATCTTCTTTTTCTTTTTAAACTTCTCAGGCTGTGTATGTGACAGCTACCTTCCCCTACTTGGTACTGACCATTTTCCTGATCCGTGCCCTCACTCTGCCTGGCGCCACCGATGGACTGCTGTACCTCTTCACTCCTGATGTGAGTTTGCTCACTTGTTGCTACCACAGGTGATGAAAGATTGTATTTTGAATCCCAGACACAATTACCTGATGTGTTGTTTTAATGCTTGCTGCAGTGGGAGATACTAAAGAACCCTCAGGTGTGGCTGGACGCTGCCACCCAGATCTTCTTCTCTCTCTCTGTGGCCTTTGGAGGTCTCATAGCTTTCTCTAGCTATAACGCAGAGAGGTAAGACCTAAAACTCTTTAACTACTTTGGCACAATTGGGATGATTTGTGTGATGGCTGGCAGAACTATGTTTTATTCTGTTCTGTGTCTATTAGAAACAACTGTGAGAGGGATGCTGTTATAGTAGGAGTAATAAACAGTGCCACATCTCTTTATGCGTCCATTCCCGTCTTTTCCATCATGGGATTTAAAGCTAACAACGTCTACAACTCCTGTCTAAAAGAGTATGTATGCACATCTATTCTATGTCATTCAACTTTTCTTCTTACTGATACCAACTGGGCACACTGAGAGATTTTTTTTTTTTTTTTTAACATCTCATCTGCAGAAACATCTTGGCTCTGACAAACCACTTTGAGTTTTCTGACCAGAACATAACAGTGGAGAACTATGAGCACTGGCTTACATATCTAAATCAGACACATCCAGATGAGGTCTCCAGTTTGCACCTGAGGCACTGTGACCTGCAAACATTCCTTGACCAGGTAATGTATCTTTTAAAAACACATCACATCTTGTACATTGCACTTCGTCCTCCTCTCTAAACGTGTTTCCTGCTCTCCCTGTAGTACAGTACGTGATTTTCTTTTCCATCTTTCTCCCCCAGAGTGCATCAGGTACTGGCATTGCCTTTATTGTGTTCACTGAAGCAGTGATGGAGATGCCAGGCTCGCAGGCATGGGCCATATTGTTTTTTGTCATGCTCTTCAGCTTAGGCCTCTCCTCCATGTTTGGCAACATAGAGGGGGTCCTCACACCCATCAACGACCTCAAACTGGTGCCAAAGTGGATCCCTAATGAACTCGCAACAGGTACATGCAAATCAGCTTGAAGGACAAGTTGTTCCGAAGTCAAAAGGAAAGACTTTGTTTCCTTTGGATTACCTTTCTGAATTTTTTCCCCCTCACTTCCGCAGGGATCATCTTCTTGATTTCCTTTTTGTTGGCTCTCATCTTCACCCTGGGTTCAGGGAACTACTGGGTGGAGGTCTTTAACAGCTACGTGGGCTCTGTACCTCTGCTCATCATTGCATTCTGTGAGATTATTGGAGTCATTTACATCCATGGAATGAAAAAGTAACTTCTTCTCCTCCTTCAATATAAGTGTAACTGTCTTCATATGCAATTTTAATACCAAAGTGTTTTCTCTGGTCGCTGTGTCCTCTAACAGCTTCAGTGAAGACCTCTATTTCATGACTGGGAGGAAGCCGAACATTTTCTGGAAGGCGTGCTGGATGGTGATCAGTCCTGTAATGCTCCTAGTGGTGCTGGTTGCCTATGTGGTCATTCAGGCACACACGCACCCCACCTATCCCACATGGAACCCTGCCTTTGTAAGCAAGACAAGGATACTGAAATGAAAATGTTAAGAATGCACTAGTGTAATGGCTGCAGAGCTAACATGTAGGCCTGCCTTTGTCTGACCTCATGGTTGAGGCCCAACATCCCCCCCCTTTGGTCTGAAGAGTGGGGTGGTGGCCACAGTCTTCAGAGCAACTAGTCCACACAGGAGGTGTGACCTATGGGTTACACAGTCCATGTCCCTGTAACAAAGAGTCCTTAATCCCTGAGGAAAAGTTAGAGAGTCTGTATGGTTCAACAGTTCATGAGTTTTTTGTCTGGGCAGTTACTGGGGTTTGAGATTCCTGCTGAGACTTCTCACTTAGGTGCGAACTGGCAAAGCATCATGGGAGATGGAGTCTGTGAGCAGCATTTTGGAGCTGCTCCTTTGTTTCAGGGAACAAAGAAAAAAGGCCAGGCCAGGCGTCAGAGCTTACATGTAGGCCTGCCTTTGTCGGACCTCATGGTTGAGGCCCAACACTAGCATGGTATTTAAGTCTTGGATCCATTATACAGTATTGTGCTGTTGTGTAAAATACGTTATAAAAAAACATTTAGCGACAGTATTTAAAGCTTCTATAATTAATATTTTTATATTTACAATGGCTCAAATGACTATGTTTAATGTGAAAGGTCTCACTAATAAGAAAAAACAGACTTTTAAGTTTCCCTCAGCCTAGGGAGCATTTCAGCAACTTTCAGCTCATTGTTCTGGTTTCAAGGCCCACAACTCTAATGTTTTGGTTCAGTCTCTCAGCTCTCATCTGTCACTTTTAGCTGCAGCAGGCAGCTATTTTCAGTAAATAAGCTCTAAAAAAACAGACCAAAACAGAGCTAAAAGGAGAGTGAATTCAGCTGGTGGACATAAACAACACCTATCAAATGCTAATTTTGGTTTGTGTCTACTTGATGTGTAAATTTGCAACTGTTTGCAACATATTCGCATAACAACTTTCTGAGGCGATAAATGTCAGTATTGACTTGTGTTGCCCCCAAGCAGCAAAAAAATGGCAGGTTTAAAACAAATTTTGAAAAATATACTTATTTGTTTTTTTGTTCTGTCTGTACACTAATTATGAAGCTAAAGGCAGCTTATCTTAGCATTACAACTAGAAGCAGGGGGGAAACAGCTAAACTGGCTTTATCCAAAGGTTTTTTAAAAAAAACCCATCAACCAACACCTCTAAATTTTACTGACACTCTATATCTTGTTTAATCTGCACACAAAAGTAATTATTGCTATGCTAAGCTAACTGCCTGCTAGCACTAGCTTCATAATTAGCATAGAGATAAGACTGATATTGACCTTCTGATCTAACCTGGCAAGGAAAAAATAAGCATTTTTCCCAAAATGTTGAAATTATGTTGCTTTTTATACCCTTCTGTCTTTCTTTTTAGGAATTGTTCCCCCAGAGTGAAGTGAAGCCCTACCCAGACTGGGTGTTTGCCATAATCATCCTCCTCTGTGTACTGCCTGTGATTCCCATCCCACTGGTGGCTCTCTACAGACTGATCTGCTGTGGAATCAAGAAGTCTTCAACAAGTCGTGACCTAGACCCCTACTGCAACGACGGCTTTGAGTTTGAAACACAGGAACAGACAAACCAAAGGGCTTAGTAACAATGTTACCGGCGTTCCTGAACAGAAAAGGACTATTTTTTATGTTTTATGTTTTTTATGTTTATCAGGACTTATGACAACTCACATTTCTTTCTTCAATAACAAAACTGGATTTATTTAACAGTAACATGTTAAATCCTTTTCTTAGTACATGTTTGTGTTGATGTAAAAACAGGAGTGAGACAAATCTAACATCATACTGAAACATGCAGTTTCTTTTAATTCAACATTTATAAAACCCTACATTTGAATAAAAGTGTAATTTGAACAGTCATTTTAAATGTCATAAAACATTGCATGAGATCTTAAGCTTCCTACTGTTCATAGGAAGAACTCTGATTTCTGAGACCTTTCTAAAAGAGTATACGTGCAATACAAAGAACTGGAAGCGTATCAAACCTGAAGGCAAATCATCTTGTGCAAAAAATGTTTTGACATGGACTTATTTACTTATGAACTATTTACAAAGCGACAACATGCCTTATTCCTGGAAAAAGTGTAAATCAAAGTCCAGAGAGACAAACACCTATTGGGTGATATGGGGTCTAGTAAAGTAGCTGGATGATTTTCAATAATCCATCTTTATTGATCTGGTGATGGTTGTTTTATAGGTTGTGTTTATGACAAAGGTTTACCACTTAAGTGTTTTATATCATATGACTAAGGACTGTTTTTCTCTGTCTCTGCAACCAGCCTTCCAAACACTGAATGATAGAGAACTTACAATTTCTTTGGCACATTAAGGATCAGATTAATGCTTGTCTCACTCCCTCGAAACCTGAGGATGAGACAAATAAAATTAAAAAAAACCCAAAAAACTTTTTTTGACAAATGGGTTAACATTTTCACAATCACAACATTAACATATCAGAGAAGCTGGACTAAATACTTACCATACCTTTCAGCTGCTGGGGGTTTCTTGGTTGTGCTGGAAACTTTAACTGGGCCAAACTGGTAGTCTAAGTCTGGATGGCCAAGAAGTCAACAGGGGTCCTGGGGTTAGTGGCCTGTCTGACCCTGGCCAGCCTCAAATCCCCCAGACGCCGCTCCAGACTGCGCTTCCCTGTCAGGAGGATGATAACACGAGAGCAGAAAATGTTTTTACTCTTTGCTGGTAAACTGTAAAATCTATCCACCTGAACTTTTTCCAACTCCTGTAAAAACTGATTAAAGGTGGCAAAAAATTGTCTTGTGTACTTTTAAGATCATGTTGTTAGCAAATTTAAGATTTCATTTTTAAATAAAGTATCTAGATTTGTTGGGTTGCGTTTACTTTCCACAAAGTCCACTTTCAATGGGATTGGCCTTCATGGCAAATTGCAGTGTTGATGTTTTCATATTGTACATTAATGGAGTGAAGGAGGCTAAATTTCCTGCAGACACAGTCCTTATTCCTTATGTCATTTTCCTCAGGTGGTGGTTTTTTTGCATTTGTGCCTGTTTTGTAATTTCCTAACTCCAAATGGAACCTGCTTGCACCAAGGTGAGACGAGGAGTGCAATTCTGTGGCTCATTTTGGCATTAAACACATGGCAATAAAGTCATGTGTATGCCACTGAGCATAAACCAGGGTCCCTGGCTTCTGCAGAACCCACTCTCATGCTGCAGATTGTTTCATATTCATTTATAACTAAAAACCATCTGTTTCGTGGGTCTCTTTCCGTGACAATAGCTTTTGCACAAATTTAAGTACCATCACTGCGGTTCTGTTGCCCCCAAAGTCAAAGACAAACAAAAAGCCCGATGGAAAAACACATACACAACTTCCCTTAAAAGAAATTGCAAAAAGGCTAAATGACAATTGGGCAAAAGCAAAATTACAGGATCACATCATTCTAAAAGGAAAAAACTTTGTGGGGTCAAACTTGCGAAGCAGGGCTATCAGATCAGATATACTGTCAGAACAATACAGTGGTTTTGTTAATGTCAAACCTATCCCAAACAGCAGCTTTTCCTGTTTCAGTGTAGTTGATGCTGATTTGCTGTGGAGTAGTCTCTTTTCTTAGGTCCTCTACTTGTGCACCTGACCCCACACCTAGCAGCTCCTAAGGATGGTCTTTGGCTGCTGCATATTATGAACTTCTCCCCACAGACTGGCTGTTTTCCAGTGACCTTCAAAAATGCTTTGGTACAGCCTCCTCTCAGGAATAAATCTCTAGGAACATCAACAACTTTAGGCCAGTTTTCATTTTTGAGCAAAATATTTGAGAAATTGGTTTTGGTGTTCAGCTATTAGATTTTATTGGCTCCAATTTCAATCTGGCTTCCACGGGGACACATTATGCACATTTCCAGGTCTATATTTTTAATCTGGGGCTCTACTAGAATATGATTTACAGTTTTAAAAAAATCCTTATTCATCTTATACTAACCCTTTACACAGCCCCACAGTTCAGCCTCTGTCTGAAACAGGCTGTTTTTAGCTCCTGTCTCTTTAAGGCCCCCCTCCCGATGAGCCCACTCTGTTCTGATTGGTTAGCTTCCCGAAGTTGCGTCGCCAGTTCCACTGGCTCTGTAGGCTACGTCAACAAACCATGAAACAAACTACAGTAGCAGGATTTCACTACTTTTTCTTGTTCTTTACGCGAAATGTCAACTTCTCAAATACATCTGTACATGTTCGAGCCGCAATCCCATCCAAAATATGTGATTGGACAAAGTAAACAACCCACGGAAATAACTTAACAACTATCTTATATTTTTCGCATTGTCAACAAATCTCACGTGCAAAGCCAAACCAACAATGAATTGATCCTACTTCCAAATGTTGTGTGTGTATCCAAAGCCTATTCCTCTGTGCTGCAGAAAGAATATGGGCACATTAGTTTTTTTAGAAACCCCAAAGACTAATAACAGCTATGATGTTTTCACCCTCCAGAGACTAGTTCCATCTAGGGCAGACGCCACTGAGCATGTGCGGGAACGCATGTGCTACATATCACATCCTCTTGACTTTGTATTAACTTTGTTCTTTACAATGTACAATGTAATGTAATGCGGCTAGTCATCTTGTGCTGCCATAGGATACTTTCTGTGTGATATTTGTGTGTGTGTGTGTGTGTACATACGTTTATGCAGTTGCAGGAGCAGATCCTTATAGCGAGAACGGTGTTGTGACAATACCAACAGAAACGAAAGACAGAAAAGCAACTCCACCGCTTCGTACTGCACAATCCCTGTCTGGGCCTTACAGCCTAACATCAGTCCTGGAGATAAAAGGCAGAGGTGCAAGAGTGAGGAGAGAAAACAGAGGGAGAAAGAGGACGAGAGGAGACATAAAATAATGAAAATGTGTTTTGAACTTTGAATATTGTTGACATTATTATTTTTTTTACAGAGGTATGAAGGGGAAATGTTGCCTTTGTTGCTGAGCCTGATGAGCTGATTGGCGTACTCGGCCATGTCCCATATCATCTGCAGGAAGTAGACAGGGTTCTTAGCAACGGTCTGACCAAAGGGCAAACTCTGGGCGCACACATGGAACCTAAAGAAAAAAACAAAAAACAGAAGGACACAAAAAGTGAATACAGACACCGGGCCCTGCCCATTGAGATATTTACATTCTGAGATAAAAGACGGAGCAGTTAGTTCTCAGTTCAGTGCAGGTATTGACTGACAACCACCTCTGAGCTTATTTTAATAGCAGTATTATCTATACAGGTTCATGTATTAAGTCAAGGCCAATAAGCACATGCGAGAGTGGAAGTAAATAAATAGTGTGTGACGTTGCTAGTCTGGTACCACTGCCATATTTCAATACCTCAGGTGGGTAATGCAATGCCCCAATAACTCACTTAATCTTAATAAGTAACACAAACGAAAAGATTGTGGTATCTGTGCATATTACATATAAAAAAATTGCACTTTAAGTTTGGAGAAAAATGATAACAGGAGTCAAATATAAGGTCTTAGGTCTATAAGGTCTTTACCTGCATGCATGAAGCAGCACCAGCTTGTAGATGTTCTTGTAGACTGCCTCGAGAGAATTGGTCTGAAGAAAAATTCATTATCCACAAAAGCGGATGTGCACATATGAATTAAACTGAATGAATTAAAAATATATAGGTAGGAGTTCGACTTCATTTATGCATCTCAATCAAATGCAATAAACCTTTAGGAATGGTTATTGAGGCAAACTGTCTTTAATATTTGTACATGGTATGTGACATAAGCAATATTAACTGGTTATGTTTTCTGTTTCCTGGCATATTTCAGTTTGTTCCATAATACTTATTGATATTTACAATCAATCTGCTATACTGTTTGTCCATTATGTGTTGCAGTGAGACATCATGACTCACATACTCATGTTATCATGGAACTGTTATTTACCACTTTGCTGCTGTTTGAGGGTAACTTCGGCTGATAACCTATGATGTTTTTTCACTTTACATGTAGATGAAGGCCATCCGACTGCATCTTTTGTAAGAGGAAGTGCAGGTTCAGCGCAAGAACATTCAGTCCTGTGAGGATTATACCTTTGTACAGCGTGCCCTTTGAAGGAGGCAGCTCCTAGCACTGTCTACGTGATTTTAACATACAGCAGGTCAAGAACCGTTTAGAGCCTGTTCAATGACAAGTTTTTCAATTCCTCAAAAGGCTTGTGTAAAATGCTGAATCTTTAAAGTTTAACTAAACCTACATTGGTCTAGAGATACATAGATTGTGCTATCATCAATTGTACAGCGTGCTAGGTGCTATCTGCTACAGGTAACTAATTAGAGCGATCAGTATCAGGCCTACTTTCAACTAGGTCATAGTCACTTCCAATTCACATAAATCTATTACTTACTTACATTTTCAAATGATATTGATTGAATGTAACTTGAATGAACACAAAGTGCAGCAGAGCCTGATGGGAACGTCATTAGTTTTGCAGGGTTTTGGCCATAAACCAAAATATTGGACAACAATCTTCAGGGTTGAACAAAGTGATTATATTTCATCCTGAGGGTGTGATGAATGCCATGAAATTTGGTACAGACAATCATTCCAATAGTTGTTGAGACATTTCACTCAAAAAACACAATTGTCAACCTCATGAGGGCGCTAGAGGAAAAGTCAGGAGATCACCAAATCTAATTGGAATAAATCATCTGGTGACCATGAATGTCTGCACAAAATTTTTATTGTAATCCATCCAACAGTTGCTGAGATATTTCAGCACGGCTAAAAATCCTAAAATGTAAGATGGTGAAAATTTTCTGTCCATACATGATGACAAACTAGCCAAAATTACCTCCTGTGTTTGAAACAGTTTTTACAGGGCGTTTCTGGATTTTCTGCATTAGCTTTTTGTTAACAATGCTCGGGCTTCCTGTGGCATATTTCTATATTTTTTCCTTGGAAGTAATGGTGGGCACTCACAAGATTTAGAAAAAAAACATAATTTCCCTGACCTTAAGGTCCAAGAACAGGGCATGGAACTTGAGTCTGAGGATAGCCATTAGTTTCCTCCTCATTTGCTGTCCAGGTGAGTGGAAAGAGCCCAAAGTAAGGCTGTAGCGCAGAGACAGGCCTGCATAGCTGTGAAAAATGGAAAGTAAGAAGTAAATCAAAAATAAAATGTAAAAATATATATTTTTTTAATTAAAATGGAATTAAAAACCATTAGAGAATTTACAATGACAAAATATTGCAAGTGAAGATGTACTGTAGTTATAATGTTTACTGAGTTTTATGCAAGAATCCATGCTAGACTGGGAGTTGTCTGTAAGAATGTTTATGAGTAAGTACAAAGTACATCAGGGGTTTCACTCAGCTTACAAGAAACCATAAAAATGACAAAAAGCCCAGTAACTTCTCACGTAAGAAACACAGCTGAGGCAATAAGTCTACAGTATAATAATTACAGCGGATGGGAAGCTTTACCTGGAATAATCTTTGTAGACATCCAATGAGTGTGTGTCCAGCAGCAAGCCGCACCAGGGGAAGAGGCAGTGAGGCGGCAGCAGGCGAATGCCGGGACAAGAGCCCACGCTTCCTGACACTTGAAAGTTGACCACCACCTTCTGTGGGTTGACCACCAGACCATACTGTGGCACCCCAGCCAGCAAGATCCTACACACGATGTGCAAGTGCCATTATCAATTGCCACATTAAACATTCAGCATCATGTTATGTTAAATCTGTGTCCCTTAACCCTTTTCCATATAAATAAATATGTCGCCCTATATGGATTTGCTAATACAGATAATAATTCTTCATCACTTGGAGCTAAAAACATTGTACATAATGTCTATGTCTGATAATGTGATGTTTTCCATACCAACTGATACAAGCTGCAACATATCGCAGCCAAAAGGAAATCATTTGTCAAAATACATAATATTTATAATTGTGTATTGGTAAATGTCAAAAAGAAATATTCCTAAAGCATTCTCACTGGTACAGGTCAAGGACAGTGGTGTCACATTAACAGTAATATGTAGGACAAAGTTGGTGAGTCATACTTGAGAAAGTTTTGTGCTTCATGTAGGTCTGGGGTGATCAGAAGGAAATCATCCACCAGTCTCATCAAACATCTAGGAGGAGGAGGCAACACATACAGTTAACAGAAAAGAGCTACAATACAGAAAGACTGCTCTCTGCTGCTGCTGATGTGTTACTACATCTATAGAGGTAGATAATGACTGAAATACAGAGAGGTCCTGCTGTACCCTTTGTTTTCAGTAATGTCTTTGAACAGGACGTTCTCCATGTGACCGTAGCAGAGACAGCAGAGCAGACTGGAAGCAACTGATCCCTGAGGAATCCCTCGACACTGACGATATGTTCTGCAACATAGAGGGCCAAAAATCAAGTAACAGTCCTGGTCAAATTGTAACTGAAAAAGGACAAAATGAGTAGGGTTTGTGCACATTCCCATGGTGCATAGCTCTACTTAATGTTGGCAGCTAAAAACAGAGGCAACGCTTACTTCTTCCCGAACTGAACAACACTGCCAGTTAGCATTTTGGTGAAGAACTGCAATGCCTCTCTGCCGTGAAGATCTGAGCAGAAATACTAGAAGGAAGAAAATGGAGATGCTGCTCAAGTGTGTTGAACATATACAGGTAGGTATGCCCTTATTTAAAAGAAATATCTGAGGATGTCAATCTCACCTGCTCTACCAGTATGGCGTGATGAGCTCTGCCCCTTTTCTGCAGTGACGTCACAAACCCTTTCATGTTGGTGGAGCCCATGTTATCCTCCAGGAAATCTGCCTGTATTAACAAAAATCTGAATCTTATCAATTGGGTCAAATATTGTGTATATAAATATGTGGGCATATGTGCGTGTATGGCGGTACCTGTCTAACAAAGGACTTTCTCAGGCCCTCGTGGGAATCTGCCCAGATCTTTGCATAGCGGCGTATAGTAAAGAGCTCATCATGGACACCTGACAGGGCCTGGCTAATCACCTCGATGAGTTTGTCATGAGGCAGACTCTCATAGGCTCCACTCACATCCACCTTAAACACAGAAAAAGGACAGTAAATATTTCTACAGTTTTTTCTGACCTAAAACTACAGTATAATGCTTTTTGGAGCAGTATTAGTCACAGTCTTTATGTAAAATACTTTGGCAAGACAATTAAGCATAAGGTCAAAAACCAACCTTAACAAAGTAGAGGGGTTGTGGCTTGTCCTTCTGGGTCAGAGCCAGAGAGCTCAACACCTTGTGGATATCGGTCATCCCCCACACTGTGGAGCCCAGGAGGGATGGAGTGGAGCGCACACAGGCCCGCAGCATATCCAGCAGGTCCCGCATATGCCCTCTGTAGAGCTGCAGGGGAAGAAAGAAAATGTCCCAAACAATTTGCACACACACTTCAGACACCTCCAGCACAACATGCAATAACAGCTTTTGACAACTCGTGGACAGGGATGTTAGGAAGAAATGTCACGTCACTATCACAATGTACCCTCGTTTTGGCATCTGCTCCTACGACTCGTGTGATAGGCCTCATGCCATCAGTCTTTGGAATGAAGCGGAGGCGGGAGATGACGGTGGCTTTGGGGAGGGACGCCACCTGAGCAGGAGTCAACTCCTCCATCTGGCCCTTAGAGAGGTGACCTCTAAATCATAAAAAGGGTTTTCATTTTGTGAGCTTTTATCCCATGACTGTATGAAAATGAACCATTGTGCATGTTTATACCTGAAGGCCAAGTCCAGCAGTTTGGCCCAGACTTCCTGTCTGTAGAACCTGAGGGCGTTCTTCTGCCCCATACTCTCAGTGACATAGAAACAGGCTCGGACCAGGCCTATAACATAACCGTCCAGAAGCCAAGCCAGGAGTTGACCCAGGACCCGTGTCCGATATGCAAGCTCACTGGGCGGGAACCGGCCTGCAGATGAGAGTGGTTTAGTTAAGTAACCCAAAACAAAGCTGGAGGACAGAAACAAAAGTTTACCACCAGCAATAATCTCACCCGTCTTACTGATCTTCAACCAGTCACAGTCATTCACCTTTATCTTCCACATCAGTTCAGCCAGAGAGAGCCTCTCAAACTTGCCACTACGCAAGAAGCCCCTGACCCTGGCAAAGAAATGAAGTCTGTTGTGGACAGAGCCCCACAGCTCCAGTGGGATCACAGAGGAGAGGCACTCCCTGACAAACAGGTAGACCCGATGAGGTGCACAGTGTTGGGGCAAGAGGGAGCTTATTTCCCCCTGTCCTCCATCTCTGTCCTCCACCAGCGGGCACATCCTCTGCAGTATTTTGCCGTAGGGACATCTCTTGTGTTGACGCAGCAGCTGACTAAACAGGGGGACCATGTTAAAAAAGCGCCGGGGGAGTTTCTTTGGCTTTCTCTCAAGCCCGTTGAGATATGCCAGTCCCTCAAAGAAAACAATTCTTACCAGATCTTGCCCTTGTAGTCTTCTAGATCCCTCAGCACTCTTCTTCTTCCTGTTGAGAAGGAAGCCACGCATGCCCCTGCCCCCATACAGGAATCCCAGTGTGCGAATAAAACATTGTGAGGGAGGCAAAGGGGGGAAAATGCCTGATCTCCAACTGGGTCCTCCCTCCAAAGGACCTGTGGTTGTTTCAACAGGCTGTTTAAAAGCTTTATTGCTATTTTCCAGAGGCTTTAGAGATAATGTTGTTTCCACCAACATGGGCTGCCCTTCTTCCACTGTTTCATAGCAAACCTGTTGGATTTCCTGTGTGGGTTCATGCTGTCCTACCCGTCTCCTCTTTCCAGAACAAATCATAACCTCTTCCTCATCCTTCTGATCAGTTTTTCTCTTCCTTTTACCCCGCTGCACTCTAACATCCCTTCTTTTCCTCTTCTTGCTGATGGCAGGTTTCCCAGCTTCCTGTTTCCTTTTCAAGGTCACTGCACCTCGATACCTTCCAAGCGGAGTACTATTATGCGTCCTGGATCGAGCCTGGAGATAAAACCCAGAGGAGGCAGTAGTCATGGACACCCTGTCATAGACAGGAACACCGCAGACCTGGTAAACACACGAAGGAGGAACTGCCACAAACACAGAACAGCTCTCCAGCAGGTATCGTGTGATGTCTGTGCCAAGACGTGTCGTGACTTTCTTCCACAGATCACTGCCATGGATGTAGGCGGCACTTTGAGTTACATCCCCTTGGAATTTGAAATGGTCTGCATCCCGCTCCTCCTGAGCCAGGGACAAAAGATTGTAGCCGTGCGCCAAGACGTTTCTTTTTCTCTTTCTTTTCAGACTGTTAAGAACAAAGGCCAGCAGTTCAGGCAAAGTGCAGATCTGCGGAAAGCATAAAATACAGTATATCACACAATACATGAACATACAAAGTAAGCATCTCTCATCTGAGTATCACAAATAAAGTCCTGACATGTTCATTCATTTTTGCATTAAGAAAACATCTGGTTCAGCCTATTAAACACCTGACAGCTTAGTGGGGCCGTCTTTAGGTTTGTGCATCCATAATACACAGTATCATGACTTAAGACTTATATTTATGTCTTCATATAAATTCTGCCTGTGAAGCCAAGTTATAAGATCCACACCGCAGCAGCTGACCTAGACTGAGCCCTTGTAATTCCTATTTATTCATCACTTTACTATTGATTACTTGTAATACATTCATTTCTCGTGACGTTTACTGCTCATTTAATAGGCTGCGTTACTCATTTACAGATACTGCCCTCTATGAGAATAGTTTACTGTTCAGCTGTAACCAAAATATCCCGGCTTTGCACACTAATAACCAAAGTTGAAGGTAAAGTAAAAGATATAACATTATCCCAAACATTTTAATATAACCTAAGGTAAGTTACCTGGTTGCAGCTGGGCACTTGCTGTAGCTCTTTGTCACAGCAAACAAAAACGCCCCGGACGAAGGATTTAAAGCGGTTTGTGTCTGACTGTTGAATGAGAACTGCTTTCTGTCCCTCTCTGAACACGATGCTGTCCGCAAACTCCTCCAGTGTCTGTATGTGCCGGTACAGTGAGCGGAGGATGTCCAACACTCGGGACATATCAGTTGTAGACATGCTGACTGCTGTATTATTATTTATTAAGACATAGTAGACATTGTACTTTGAGGTGGTTAGCAAGCTAATGTTGACTGCAGGTAGTTTTAAGAGCCCGCGTCGGCGATTACCATGAGAGAGCGGCCTAGAGCTGGTGTCCAATCAGAAAGCCTTTTACTGCACCAGTGATTTCGCAGTTGTCCAATAGCGAATAAGAAATGACTTGTTGTGCTTTATCATAAGTAGATGTGCACGTTGACAGTTTCACGTGCAGAAAAGTGAGCAGTAGGGTTACAAACCTCTGGGGCCCGTTTCTAAAAAGCATTTTAGGATGAAATGATGGCAATGAGATAGTTTTAGCCTTAAGATGCTTTTGGGAAACGGCCCTGATCATGCAAAGGTCCATACAAAGTTCTGTTTTTTTATATCGTGAACTGAAAATCCAAACATTTAAGGTCAAGTCAAATTTATTTACAGAGCACATTTAAAAGTCAAACAGGTGTTTGCCGAAGTTTAAGATACAGTGAAATAATAAAAACAAAACAAATAGGTACTGTGACAGACAACATTCAAACTATTTTATTATGATATTAAAAATTAAAGGACGGATTCACAGTTCTTCAAGTCTGTCTTAAAGCAATAGTCAGGTGCCCAAATGAACACTGAAATAGGTTTTTCCTGCCATAATTATTCCTCCTCTTCATGCTGACCATTAGAAGATCCCTTCAAAATGGACTTACAATGTAAGTGATGGGGGATAAAACTCACAGTCCCCCTTCTGTGCAAAAATGTATTTAAAAGTTTATCTGAAGCTAATATGAAGCTGCAGCCGTCCAAATTATTCAAATCAAGTAGATTCAACGTTACAGCCTTTTCAGTGGCAAAGTCACTCTTTTGTTACTATACTATACTGATTGTAAGTAAAATGAACCTAGTTAATTTTAAATGTTTTTAAATGAACCAACAGATATTTCAGCCGCATCTGTATAAAATATACAGGGATTAATCCGAGCATCAGTCACCTATAAAAATGAATGCAATAAAAATAAACAAACGTATTAAATAAAGTGATAAAATACCATTTTAAGATGCTTTTAGTAAGAACAACTAGGTTTCCACTCACTGATGTTGTACGTGCTTGACGGCAGCGTCACACGGCCTCCTGCTGCCCTCTGCTGCCTTCTGCTGGTCATGACGTGCACAGGTGCTGCCTTCTGATTGGTGGACGGAAACCCCCCCTTGCTTGTACGGAGCGCGCGAATGCATACTCGGCTGTTAGCTTTAGCATCGTTGGCGTCGGTCAGTCCGTTCTTTAAACAATACAGACGGTCTGCTAGTACACGCCGAGAGTAGGACCTGAGACAGGGCACCAAATCTCTGGTCTGTCGGCTACTTGAAATACCTGCAATGGCAGATAAGGAAGGTAACGTGAGCGCTTTTATTGTTCTCTGCGACACAAACAAATGCTGCTGTTTGACGGCTAGTTTTAGTAGCAGCTAGCTGCCGTAGCTGCATGAGCTAATCTTTATCATTCATAACAAAACCTGGATACATTTTCACTGTGTAATCGGCAACAGTCTCGATTTCAGGTTGCAATTCGTGTTTCTTGCACATTTTAAAGACCAGTTGACTTTATCCACGGTATACTTAAAGCTAGTGAGGCCGTTGCGTTATTACAAACATGCTAACGTTAGCGAGAGCACAACGTTACTTAGCTATATGTGATGTTTATCAAAACATAGACAGACACTGCTACATACTGTGAAGTAGTCAGCCCGGATGTTAATTGAAGAACAATTACTGTATGCAAGGATAACTTCAAACAGATGTTCGTTGAGCGTCATTAATGCCGATTAGTAATTTCCCTTAAAATAAAACGGACACTCTGATATCTTGCAAGTGTTTAAAATGATTTAATTGGATCTGAAACCGTTGTGAAACGTCCCAGCATTGCATACTGTGCTTTAATATCCCACTCTTTCTCTCTCAGTTGGTGCATTTGATGATGCGGTGGAGGAGAGGGTGATAAATGAGGAGTACAAAATCTGGAAGAAAAACACTCCTTTCCTGTATGACTTGGTTATGACCCACGCTTTAGAGTGGCCCAGCCTCACTGCTCAGTGGCTGCCTGATGTCTCCAGGTACACACTGTTTCATTTGGTCCAGTTGTAATTCACACATGTACGCACACCAACATGTCTTTCAATAATGATACAATTCAATTTTTGTGTCGCTTACTAGGCCAGAGGGGAAGGATTACAGTGTGCACCGGCTGGTTTTGGGGACTCACACATCTGATGAGCAGAATCACCTGGTCATTGCCAGCGTCCAGCTGCCCAATGATGATGCCCAGCTTGATGCCTCACATTATGACAGTGAAAAAGGAGGTTGGATACGTGTACAATCACATGTTAAATAAGTGTGCATATTCAGGGAGACAGACTTACCATATGTTTTGATGTCATGTGCTTTACACCATAAAATGTCCAAACAGAAATGTCTAAAAACCTGATGAAGGCTGTACTTGAAGAATAATTGTTCTATGATTAAGTGGAGTACAAGCCACTTGGTGAAAAAATGACAGTTTCAATTATTTGAAGGCACTGAATCAAGCAGCAGGTTCCTCAAGAAGCTTTCAAATTCTTCATGATTGCTGTGTGTAACAAAGTCCCCTTTTGTGTTACTGGTTTTTAATTACAGCATTTATGAACAAAATGAAACTGCTATTTAAATCGGTTTAAATCAGCTTTATTGTTGGACTTGAACCCGTAGCACTCCGGTGTTCTTGGGTGAATTGTACCTTTTTTCAAACAATCTCTAAATCAGTTGCCGTAAGACAGAAAGGTATGTATTGCCTCCATGATGCATCTGTGAACTACACACACATTTCCTTGTCTTCCCCTGCAGAGTTTGGAGGCTTTGGCTCTGTGACAGGAAAGATTGAGATAGAAATCAAGATTAACCACGAAGGAGAGGTGAACCGTGCCCGATATATGCCTCAGAACCCCTGCATCATTGCCACCAAGACCCCCACCTCAGATGTGCTGGTGTTTGACTACACTAAGCACCCCTCAAAGCCAGGTATACCTTTGTGGAATACTTTTCTTGAACGTTGCTTGTGTTGATAAGCACCGTAGACCTACTGAAAAGTTTTTTGTCTCACACTCGCATTACTGTGTATCTGCTTTCTATTTATACTGTGAAAACAAATGACAGTGGACAGTGTGCGCTTATTTTATTATCCACAGATCCATCTGGAGAGTGTCACCCTGATCTGCGTCTCAGAGGCCATCAGAAAGAGGGTTACGGTCTCTCCTGGAATCCAAATCAGTCTGGCTCCCTGCTCAGTGCTTCTGATGATCATGTAAGAGACGACTGAAATTTAATTCTTGAAAAATATTCCCATATATAGATTTTTAATGAGCCTACAATTTTAGTTCTGTGCATTCTTAACTATGAGCTCATGCTACATTTAATTAAATTCAGACATTTTCAGTCATGTGATTTAGAATATAGATGTTTTTTTCCCCCCAAAAATCTTTATCTTTCCTCTATTTGTAGACTATCTGTCTGTGGGACATCAGTGCAGTGCCAAAGGAGGGGAAGATAGTAGATGCGAAGACGATCTTCACCGGTCACACTGCTGTGGTGGAAGACGTCTCCTGGCACTTGCTCCATGAGTCACTCTTTGGATCTGTAGCAGATGACCAGAATCTTATGATGTAAGAAGCTTGATAATAAGTCAGATCTGATATGTGGCTGAAATATTAGATCTGAAAAGTTTAATTTGTTTTTCTATGTAGATTGTATTCTTGTACAGTTGACCTTTATCTGTCATTGTTCAAATAATATAAATGACTGACCGTCATCCTGCCTATTTTCACCTCAGTTGGGACACTCGTTCAAACAACACCTCCAAACCCAGCCATGCAGTAGACGCTCACACAGCCGAGGTCAACTGTCTGTCATTTAACCCCTACAGCGAGTTCATTCTTGCCACTGGCTCAGCAGACAAGGTAATGCAACATTCCACATGTTTGTAATTGCTTAGTTTCTTTTACAACGTGGCGTTTGACTCTTCAGTGTTTAATGCATTATGTAACTCTTCCAGTGTTTCCTACAGAATTAGATTGTAAATTATTAAATAATACCACATATAAGGTGCTCCACTGCAAATAGCATGCAGCTACAGTATGTACAGCATGCTATGCTTGCTTGTTGGGTCTCCAAGATTGACAGCGTTGTGTTAAGAACAGAGATAGACAAACTTATCAGAGTTAATTGAATGCACCAGTTTTGGACAAATCTGCAGCGGTGTTCATGATGGATTGATTCTATTCAGGAATTTGGACAGCTGTCTTCTCTGCGGGGAAAAGCCAACAACAATCCTTCCTCCCGCGCATGATCATGTTTTGATTCAGAGTGTGCACGGAGAGGAGGGGGTATTCACAGACGGGTCCATTGTCAATGTGTTAGTGAGAGAGAGTGAGAGTGCGGCAAGGAGGGGCTGAGTGTACCAATGGGCGCGCGCAGCTCTAATAAGATTTAACCCATTTTAAATAGTAAAAAAAAATAGAAAATCAATATGTGGTGGTCATTGTTGATATTGTGGCGGGTCACCACAAATAAATCAATGTATGGGAAACACTGTCTTCCACAAACTGAATACTGCTAATACTGTTACTGTTTTGTATCTCAGAGATGAAGGAAATCTGGCAGCTATGTGTAATATTTCTCTCCTGCTTACAGACTGTGGCTCTTTGGGACTTGAGGAACTTGAAATTGAAGCTGCATTCCTTCGAGTCACACAAGGATGAGATCTTCCAGGTGAGATATTTATCACACTTCACAAAAAAAAAAAAAAGATTAGTGGAATATAATGTGTTCAATCCTGTCTAACCAACTGGAAGACAATAAAACAAATTAAATGATGATAATGCAATAATAAACTGTTATCGTGTAATTTGTCCTCTCTCACTGGCTGTTCCAGGTTCAGTGGTCACCTCATAATGAGACCATACTGGCATCCAGTGGAACAGACCGTCGCCTCAACGTTTGGGACCTCAGGTAAAAAAAAAACAAAAACAATAATACACCTTAGTTATACTGACACATTTGGCATAAGATTAAACTCTTCTGTCTCTTTCTGTAGTAAAATTGGAGAAGAGCAGTCTCCAGAAGATACAGAGGATGGCCCGCCTGAGCTTCTGGTGAGTCTTATGGATGCCTGCTAAACTTTTGAAGTTAAGTTTGTATGTAACTGATGACCATGATAATCTTGTATCATAGTAGTGAAAATGGTGGCTTTTTTTCCTTTTCTACTAGTTCATCCACGGAGGCCACACAGCCAAGATATCTGATTTCTCTTGGAACCCCAACGAGCCCTGGGTCATCTGCTCAGTGTCTGAAGACAACATCATGCAAGTCTGGCAAATGGTGAGAGAATTTACACCACTTACTAAGGAAGGTTACCTGTGGACAGGCAGACACATGATTCCCTATTATATTGCCCTAAAGGGAATAATTTTCCCTCAAACACAATATATAAGATACAAAAAAAATAGGGAGGCCAAGTCCAGGAAACCTTAAGGTGCTCTTGAAGATGAAAAAACTGAAAAGGAAACATTCTTCAGGCACCTTTAGGCAGAGTGAGGAGAGAAGTTGTATTAAAAGCTTTTATTTAGTCAGGCATATTGCTAAAACACCGACCGGTTGCGACCTCACAGGATGTTCATCAGGGCGGAAACAGTGAAACAATATATACGATAATTAGTTGTTTAACAGCAACAGGTTAAGGTCAGAGACAGCAGGTGATGGCTCTTACAAAAAACTACAACGTGATTCAGAGCAGGCAACAATAAATTTGCAGGGAAACGTGTCATTGGACGTTTCCTGACACTTCAACTACTGACTACGATGTAAAAATCTCAGTCAAACTCAATTTTGACATAACATTTGGAGTGTTTCAGTCAGAACAAAGTGAGGAGGCAGAAGAGAGAAATGATGAGAATGGTAAGTGTACTAACCCAGTTGAGTTAACTTTCTTCACTGTGTAATACTTTTTTATACTACTAACACTACTGTATTTCCTGTAACACTACAGTGAAATATATGTCAGAAAAGCTAGCAGTTGGTCATGTAGTAGTGTTCATTTTTTAAAAAAAAATCTGGCTCTCTGACAGCCTCACAGTTCATCTTGTAAATCCTTGAATCAAAAACACCACTTACTTGTAAATATGTCTCAGTATGTAGATATGAGACTCACAAATTGGTTCTTTTTAGGCTGAGAACATCTACAACGATGAAGATCCTGAGGGTTCGACAGACCCTGAAGCCACAGTGTAACACTCCTGCCTGCTCTGTGTGTGTTAATCTACAACCTCATCAAAAACTGCAAAAGAGCCACTTCAGTAGTTTCACGCAGCTACTTCTGTCCATCCTGCTCTACTTTATTGGTGGGACACTGTACACCACAAATCAACATAAATACCAGAAAGCAGAGCGTAATCATGTAACGCCCTCGTCCCGTTTAAAATACTCAATGTTAAAAGCAAGTTAAGAACTCCCCTTTGAGTAATTTATTACATCTTACCCATGTTTTTCATACTGCATATACAGTAAAATATGTATTTTTGTAATCAAATTGGCTTTCCCTTGTACACTTGACGCAAATGTTTTAGTCAAAGCTTTTTCAATAATAAACTTATGTAGAATCTCAGGTGGTAGGGGTGTAACGGTACACAAAATTCACATTTCGGTTTGTGCCTCGGTTTTGGGGTCACGGTTTGGTATGTTTTAATAGTAGTGTTGCACTCAGTCAGTGTTCTGGGTCTGTCATTTGTCATTCTGACAGCAGCAATACTACACGGTAACCAAGCTACCTTAGCTAAGCCGGCTAGCATACATTCATGGGCATGCTACAGTGCGTTATTTTTTTTCCCCTCCCACATTCTGCATAGACCTGCCCCTACTCTGGCTCTAAACCCTAACCAACAAAGGCAATAAGTACTAGCCAATCAGACGCAGAGTATGGCGGGTCATCATGGAATGTGGGTGGGGCAAAACATTAAGGCTGCTACAGCTAAGTGGTGAGCTTGCCAAAATGTTGAGGGTAGATCTCGCGCTCTAGAATTGTTGTTCCACACGTCGGAGTAAGTGGATTATTGAACTACTTTGACAGTAATTGTTTGGGTCACGGAGCATACCGAACCGAGGAAAGTCACGTACCAAACATCCAGTACCAAACGGTTCATGACAAATACACGTACCCTTACACCCCTGTCAGGTGGTGATCATACTGACAACCCAAAACTCACAGGAAGTTCCTGTTAAACAATATAAACACATTAAACCCTTCACACGTTGCAAAGTCTTGCAAAGAATAATACATTTAGAAGTAAGATGCAGCCCAGCTTTTTGACATGATGCATAGTATAGAGACAATTTGATAATGACGATTTTCATATTTTCATTGCTTCAGTCAGGTCACCTCCTAATTGTTCTGAACCTTGATTTTCACACCAGCTGTTTCTGAATGAAAATAGAATTTCGGAGTGGATCTGTGTTTAAAATGTCCATTTGCGCTTCCCCCTCACCGTAGTCATTCATTAATGAGTTAAATGTTGTTGTGATATAGATTAGTGGTTGAACTTTTTCTATGTTCAGTATTTTGCAATTGTACAGTGAGTGCATTCTTAATAAAATGTGTTTAATCAATTTTTGGGTTCACGTTATGTATTGTCAGCATTTCTCTATGAATGTGTTGTGTACATACTTCAGCATCTTGTTAAGTTTAGGAGTAATTTTAAACAAACTTTAGTAATCCTTTGAGTAAACGAGTTGGTTATGTCTCATCACACTTTTGCTCAGACATTCTTATGTGTCTGGTTTAACATCTTTGTGCACTCGTGTCCCATGAGCTTACTCTCACTCTATTACTCTGTGTCCTACTGTTTAGTTCTTCTCCCACATTGCCCATATAAGTACATCAACCCGTCTCTGTTCCTCAGCAGACATGAACTCATCAGCAGCACTTAGATTACAATTAACACAAGCCTTTATTTATAACATAACCTTTTCTACAAGCTACAGTCTAGTTTATACTCACAGACTTCCAAAAAACTTGTTGATTTTCTTTTTTTTTCTAACATTGGCATGTCTATTCATTTGTGTAAAGTGCATTCATTGAACATTTTGAGTTCACTGTTGCAAATTAAAAAAAACATCTTGTTAACAAATTGCAGAACTCAGTTTTTCTTTTAAAATCAGGAAGTACATAAAATCATGTTTTCTCCTCGTGGTCACACTTGTTATGGTCCTCAATGGCAGCCCTGTAGGAAGAATACTTTAATTAGAGCTGTTTTTTTTTTTGTTTTTTTTAAATGTATGATACAGAATAAATCGTCCTCACCTGTAAAGGAGGAGTTGTTTGGTAAGGCTGTCTCTCAGCTCCTCGATCTCTTTGGTTTTTCTCTTCTGAATTGTTAACTCGGTCTTCAGCTCTCTGCTGCTCTCCTCCAGACAGTACACTGTCTCCTGTAAAAGTGGTAAAGCTTTAGTCCATTTAGCATCAAATGTTCCTACCTTTTACCAATGTACAGTTGAAGGATTGTTTGTCTACTTTCTATGTTCCCCCAACTGCTGCTTCTGCCTTAAACTTTTTTTTGTTCTTTCCATCTTCCCCATATTGCATATCCCTCTCCATGTCATCTTTCTTACCTTATACCGCCCCACATCCTCTCTTCTATGTATGTAAATTAGCTTGAGTTTCTCCTCCAAACAAGCCCTCTGGAGCTTCAGCTTTTGGATCTCTTCCCTTAGGGGTGTCAGCTGGGCCCTCAGCTCCTGGGCCTGCTCTTTGGCTTTCACTAGTGCTCCAGCTGTCGCCTCTCTCCTCTTCAGCAACGCCAGCAAAATGGGTTCATACCTGTCCAAGAGAACCATAGAAAGATTGAGTTTTAAGCCAAAACTGAAATATGAGCAACAAATGACCTGTAGCCAGGTGCAGAGAAGCATAAGAAAAACAACACTGGCAAAATGTGATTCTCAGTTTGCATTGTGTGCTGTCGACTTTCGCCACAGCAGGACGAAATTAATCACTTGATTTGTTGTTTTGTTAAAATTGCAATGTGTGTTTGCTGTAAAAGATTAATATAATCGGCCACTAAATGTATTATGTGTGTATTATGTACCAGTACTAGACAGTGACAGCACCTGTCCTCCAGCGCCCTCAGCCCACCCTGTAGGTACTGCTGGATGTCCCCACAGGAATGCCTCTTGCACTGGGTCATCTCCTCCTGGCTGCTGGAGGTCTGGTTGGCACTCTGTGCATGAAGCTCTGCTTGTAGGCTTAACAGCTGTTGTTGGTGAGCTGACCTGAGCTGGGAGCCCTCCTCTGTCAGCTGAAGCACCAGGGACCGCAGCTTCTCCTGGAAGATGGGAAGGTTTTTATGTGGAGGTTTGCTTGGAATTGTAAATGTGATGCACTGACAAAGATTTGTCTTGAGGGTTTCTTACCTCTTCTCTCTTCAGCAGCTCCACCTCACGGTGCTGGGTGTTCAGGGCTGCCTGGCTTTGAGCACAGTCCCTGGCCATGGCGAACAGCCTCCTCTTGAGCTTTCTGAGCTCCTCCTGCACCCCCTGTCTCTCCAGGTTCACCTTCCACATTCTTCTCTCCTCCTCTGCCCTCTCTTCCCTGAGGCTCTGTATCTCCTTCTTCCTTTCCTCCCTTCTGCTTTCTTCCTCCCTGTTCAGTGCGATCATCAGCTCTGCCACTTTGCTTTCAATTCGCTCCTCTGTCTCTTCTTCCTCCTCATTGCTCCCCTCTGCCTCCTCTTGGTCTTTATGCCCTCTTAGCTCCAGCACCTTGGACAGCAGTTCCTTCCTGCTCTTCTCTAAACGCTGAACCTCCTCTATGCACTCCTCCATCTGAGACCCCACTGCCCCAAGTTCATTCATGCCAGACGTCAGATCAATGGTGTCCTCCTTTAGCACTTCAGCTGGGAATTCAGTGTCATCCACAGCAGTCTCAGTTATGTCTTCTTCTTTATAAGTACCTTCACTAGTAGACATGTATCCTGTCTTCATCCCTTCACAATACATTGGGTCATTTTCTGTACCATCCACTGGCATTGATGGTACAGAAAAACTTAACTGCGGATCAAGAACTCCCTGGTCAAACTTCACACAAGTTTCAATCCCTGACCTTTCCTGTCTTTCCACTGAGAAACTACCCATGTTGTCACAGCTAAGCAAATGATTCTGCTGGCTTCCTTTTGGTGCTGAACCTACTTCCCCCTGATTTCTGCTTTCTCTGGAAACTCTATCTTCTCCCACACGTTGACCAACCCAGCATTCGAGTGGAACTGGCTGGCTCTCCAACTTCATTGTCTTTGCTGGTTGCATGGGCGCCAGTGTTGTGCCCCTGTAAAAAGAAGGATTCTTGCTGATGTGTACATATTCTTGGCTTGCATCTGTAGCCCAGTCTTGTGGCTCAAAGTCCATGCCGGCCTCTTCCATACAGCCCTCCAGCATGGCTAACATCCCCAACAGCTGGCCCTCATACTCCACCATGGTGTCACTTAGTTTGTTCCCTGCTGAAGTGAGAGGCATATCTGTTTGGCGAGAAACTTCTGTGGTAACTCCACACCTGTTGGCGATGGAGCCCAGTCCCTGTGACTGGTCTTGTCCTGGTTGGTCTTCTCCTCCAGCCTTATCCATGTGTGTGTCAATGTAGCTTGTGGAGAGATATGCATGGGGAGATATATTTGTTTCTCTAAAGCTCTCCATCATAACTTCCTCTTTGCTCTGCGTTGATTCACTCAGGCTTGTTTCACTGTAACTTGCTGAGAAGTGAGAGCCAAAGGGAATACCAGTGAGCTCCTCACAGCTCTTCAGTAAGTCATCCATCTCCTGTAAGTATGGCTTAATTAAAGCTGATTGATTCAGCTGTCTTCCTGCAAAGGTGACTCCAGATTGGACCGTGTTGCCCTCCACTCCTTGTTCCATGAGGGCCCTATCTGGATCCCCATCTTCTTCTTGGATGAAGAGAGGCTGAAACCCAGTAGATGAAACACTGTCATTCAGGTCCTCCATTGGTTTACCCTAATTCTTGGGGTCACTTTTGATGTACACGCCTCTTTTAGAGCCAAGTCACATCCCTTGAAAAAAAGCAGATGAATATGTTAGACAGCCTAGCTGATGCATATTAAATACAATGTCTGTAATTGTTGGCAGTCATGTAGCATGTCACAAATACTAGGTCTGGTTTGCAGTGATGACATGTCAACATGGGTGTTCGGTTAATATTTTGGCCAGACTTCTGTGTAAGCTATGTGGATGTCATTAGCACATGTGGATATGTAGAGCGGGGCAAGAGGGTGGTATAGCACAGGTTATGTTAATGACAGCTGTCCCCCAAGGCTAGATGCCCTGGGGTCCAACTGACTGCTTGGCAATGGTCAGACACACCTCAGACAAACCTACTCATGCATTCCCATGAACACAACTAATATAAACACACTCTAACAGCAGAACGAACATAGATTACATTAGTGGGCAGATTATCATAACATGTCAGTGTGCCGATGGATGGGTATTCGCACTTTCTCCTGGTGAATAATGCACTGTAGCTGTAATTTCACACTTTGAAGTGTTTGCCAAGACTGCCCAGAGACTTCCCCAAGAGTAAATTCGTCAAATTGACCCAATAGTGTCATCAGACAGATTTGTAATGTAGAAAGGGCATGGTAGACAAGTGTGACATTAATTTGATAGCTGCTGTTCCCCAGCCAAAACCTACAAAATTCAAGATGCAGCTCCAGTGTTTGTATTAAACTATATCAAATAACACAAATACTGAGAGAAAGCCAGCAGTGTATTTTTTTCTTTGGTTCTGTCTGTCTTTTTTTTTTTTCTTCATGTAAGTATCCAAAGTGCCCTGGACAGTGTTGTGCTATGCCTGGCTGACCAAAGCCCTGGGGACAACATGACAGTGACCAGCTGTCTTGCTGCAGGGCGGGCGTAGGCACAAGGCACATTCCCCCCACCACCCAGAGACAGCACTGACCTATTTTTGATATCCATTCTAAACACATACTTCTTCAGCTGATTATTAACAATTCATTAAACAAAATTAGGAAATTTTAAGCCTAATCTGACATGCCTTTAGTTTTTTTTGTATTGCTAAAATAGTTCCACACACTTCACAGAGGCAGTTATTTGAAAGTTTGGACTTTCTTAAGGGGTGTCCATTCAAATTTAACCAGCATGATAAACATATATCATCATATGTTAACATCAAATATAATTGAACTTACTCCTCAGCGTTTATGCCTGTTTCCTCTGCTCATGTGCGGTATCCACAGGAGGAATCCGTTAGAAAGGAGTTGCGGTTCAAACGACAAAGCAGAATGAGCGGGAGCGGTGTGTGTAGATGAAGTGAGAGAGGGGGCTGATAAAGACAGTTGACCCAGCCTCCCTCTCTCAGTCAGTGTGCAGTTATGTGTGACCATGACTACCTCAAATCTGTTTAGGTTTATTAATAAACACTGGGCTGGGAGAAAGAGGAGCCACAGCAGGCCGTTTCAACCCAAGAGAGACAGAGGATTTGCCAAAATGGATCTTTAAGAATGACACTGAAAACCTGGTTGCTATGTAGTTTATAACCAGTTTTTCTACATTTATATTTGTTAAACTAAAAAACTCACAGGATCTCACATAAATTCCACTCTGGAGGATTTTTCATGATTTTAATGTCAGAAAACTTGCATTTTCCTGAGTTGTAGCACACGCATACAGACATCTATTATAGTTTTAATTCTGTGGTATATGGTTGGGTATTGTTTGAATTTTATTGTTTCCGATTCTGCTTATCAATTCTGGTTCTTATTGATTCCCAGTTTCAATTCCAACATGGTAAAAAAAGAGGTCAAATGTTTCGATAAAATATCTTTTATTCTTTTAAGCGTTTACTGCATTAGTGTTAGTGCTAGCGAGGTGCTAGCACTGGCTGATGACACTCGGGCTAGGAGACCGCAAGACATCAAAAACTGAACATTCTTTTAGATCGACACCATGCTGCCTTAAAAGTTTGGTCAAATTTGATGTGCAACTTGACTTATAGCTAAATTAGCTTCCCACATGCATTGTACTTTTGAGCGTTTACTGCGGTCCAGCTTTCACTACTGTTGTAACGTTAGCCATACATGCTCGGATCTAAACAAATCGCCACACTGCTGCGTTGATGCATGACAGAGACAGGTCCTGGCAGGTAGCCACGTCCTTGCAGATATAAAGCCTTTGTTGGCAATAATAAAGGGTTATCGTGTTTAGGAACCAGTAAGCAGAACCGAAATTTAAATTTTTTAATGGGAACCCAGGTCTTGGCATTTTGGATTTTTGGTTCCCAACCCTACTGTGGTACCAGTGTGACTGGATGAGTTACAGTTGGGAGCATCTATTATGGCTGGTGAGAGGTGGATGGGTGTTGGGGGTTTATGGTGTGTGTGTGTGTGTGTGTGTTATGATGAATAAGAACATGGCTCCAGGATTCCACCCATGCCTCCTCATTATCGAGAAGTCTTTAAATAGCACCCTGCACTTTTCTGGACGCTTCCCACGGGAGGATTGGTTTTCCCCTAAACTTCTGACCCCGACAATAGACCACTGGACAGGTGGTCGTCTTCTGTAGTCTAAGGAGAGGGCAAAAAGGAAACAGAAACAGAGCTGAAGAAGACATGAAGAGTTGTTGCAGATTAAGAAGAGAGGGAAATGGCTTCAGGAGAAAGGGGGAGACTGATAATAGTGAAACACTGCGAAGGACAGATACTGTATTTTGAAATGGTCAGTTAAAAGCAGATTTTGTAGCAACCTGTATCTTGAGCTGCAAAGACTAAATATATTTAGTATTGTTTACCCCCAAACTACAATTTAAACTCATTTTATAGATTTTCTCTTGTATAATGGCATTTTATCATTTATTTTGACATCACATTTATGGGTTACATTTTTATATTTTTGCCTTGCTTTTCATACTTCATACCTTCCTTTCATCATACACTATCTTTGATTTTTTTTTTTTTATTAAATAGGAAAACATAATAGTCAGACACCACTAGATGGCCCCACAGTCTAATTTAATACCTCTCATCCTAAGGGTGACAGAGGAAGAGAGGTTGACCATCTCACTTTGATCCACCAGTTTAGTCCAGAAACAGTTTCAACCTCCCTACCCAGTTTTTTCTATAGACATTTCTATGAATAAAGCTGTTAATTCGATATTCATGATTAAACTGTAATAGTGAGTTATAGGATGGCAGAAGTGATACAGGTTTGTTTTAATGCTGTGGATAACTTTCCCCCTTCCTCTCTGCTTTTGTCTGCCTCACTTTTCTCTCAAATGCACCATTGAAAGGCTGATACCTGTTATACAAAGGCATAGAGGAATAGAAAGAGAATGATGGACTCTTGTTTAGCTCAGATAAATTGACTGCAAAGCTCACACAGAGTATTTACATGAACGCTTTTACTAAATATACTTTTATTTGCAGTTCACACTCCATAAAAAATGATGCTTGGGCCTTTGAGATACTGATTCAGTGTTTCCATGACAAAATTGTTTCCCTTGTGTCCAAGAAAAGATGTAATGTTTATTGAATTCATCCTTGTTGACCACTGTGACTCTGTGTTTTGGCAAGTCTGGGTGTTTGGGAGAGAGACAGCAATTTACATGACGTTATGTCCAGGGATTATCTGTTTCGACACGCTGTTTAACACTGTTGTGCTGATGCACACCCACACAGCCACTGGGATCAAGAGAAAGACTTTGAGACTCTCCCTCTCTTGCCTGCCATAAAAATCATCAGTTTAGCTGTTTTTTTGACTTTTTTCCTATTATTTCCTTCCCAGAGGAAGGAGAGATCATCAGTGTGTGTGTGTGTGTGTAGGTGTAGTGGACGAGAGGAAACAAAACATTTAAGGAGGTGTTGTGGTTGAGGACTGAATGTCCCACTGAGATAGGCCATATGCTGGACATTCATTTGGACTGCGCTGTTACTGTCTGCTCCAATCTGTAGTACTGTCCAAACTCACCACAACATGCTGTCAGTGTGTCCTCCTTTTCCTTCCGTTTCTCTTCCCCTTTAACTTTCTCACAGACAACATTAAGGGATCACTATCCAGAGAAAGCTAAACTCAATTATTGTTAAAAGTCCTTTTCCTGTGTTATAAAACAAAGATGATATCTACTGCGGTTTACCAATATTGGTTAGCAGGTTTCTGAAATTTCTGTTCTTCATATTTTGAATCAATGTATGATTCATTTAAATCTGGAAATGTTGAAGATGCCTGGAAATCATCCATTTTTGTGGATTTTCCATCAATCAATTGCCTCTTCATAGTACATGCCAAGGATAGTTTGGGGAAAGGCGCCCTCATTGTTGATCTGAGAGCTTCACTTATAGGTGGTTCCACTCTGTTTTGTCATACTCGTGGTTTCACTCACTTTTGGTGGTCTCACAACATCCAGCCTTCAGGGATTTAAGAATTTTTTCTTGTGTGATTTTTCAATGAAGTGTGGTTAAGACATTGCTGCTAAATAGCCCGTAAAATAGCGCACATCTCACACCAAAACAAACCACAGTAGTTGACTTTGTAGGTCATCAAGTGTTTTATTTAGAAATTGTAGTTTAATTTAGAAGACAGATTGCCTATATTCAAAAATATATCTAAAATACAACTCACCATCCCACAAATACAACCCACAGTAGCTGTTGCTGTTTTTGTGTGCAATCAACATGCATCATTTCCTAATCATGCATGAAACTTCAGTGTCTAGCATAATGTTTTTTCCCCACTGGCCCACTTGGCCAGTAGATCAGAGTTTTACTGGCCTCTTGTGTATTTTCACTGGCCTGGAAGCCAAAAAAAGAAAATAACCCTTTTTTTTCCCATAATTTTGGTGATTCATTCTTTGTATATTTAATACGTACAACAGTGAAGTTCCCTTTAGGTTTGGTTGTTTTCCTTTAGTTATGGATATGTAATATTGATATATTACACATATATGCAAAATATAAAGTTAGGCACATATTAGATCAGTAAATGAACGGTGTAAAAATGTAGGTTTCTCCACATTTCAGCGAGTATGGTTGACCTTGATGATAAACTCTTGTGTCAAGAACTGAAACAATGGTGAGAGATCTGCAGAAATGTACTCGTTAAGATAGAACAGTGAGAGAAAGAACATAATGACCGTCGCAGATTGGTCAAACACACACAGTTCACACCGCTTCAACTTCATAAAACAAGGAAGTATTTAGGACCAGTCAGATTAGGACCAGTTTAGGATGAGCAGAGGACATTTCTCTTCGTTTGATAACGTTAAAAGTAAAGTTAGACTTTGTTGTCAGCTTCCTGACGCATTTTAAAAAACACCGGGGGAAAAGAGAGAGAGAGAGCACGAGCGAGCTGAGAGCATCCGATAACAAGCCCTCTTTTCCAAACTCTGTTCTCCCACTTTGGTCTTTGTTGTTCGCTGCCATCTGTCACGCTGCACATTGTACAGCATTGTCTCACTATGGCTAAGTGTGTTTTAATGACAGTGACCTTATCTGGTGTTTATTTTTCAGAGAGTGCCTCTGCTACATTATTGTCAGTTGCCATCTTCTTACTGTCACCAGCCACCCAGTGTTTGTACCAGTTGGATTTTCATGGTCTTAAGGGATCACTTAATGTAATGAAGTAGGGGGCCCCATGTCCTTCTTCAGTATGTTTTTCCACTGTTCTGGATTAAGCATGTTTCCCCTATTTAAAGATGATGGACACGTTTACACAGAGCAGTTACAGCTTGTTCCCTTAGTTCTTTAACTATTTTTATCTCACCCAAAACTCATAAAAAACTCTTTTAAAATAAAATGTAGTCTTTGTAGGGGATTTTAACACTTCAACACCACTGTTTTTTTTGGATGATCATTTTGAAGTGTTGGAACAGAACCCGATTTTTAGTATTGCATCAACCTTCTCTTACAGTCACCTATTGTTCAGTGCATCACCTTGATACTAGCACAGTCACAACCAGTTCCCATGAAGGAACACCGCAGATGAAAACTGCTGATATGAAGAGATGAGATCACACGTGTTCACTCGGGATAATGCTGTGGGTTCAGTCATGGGTGGCAGGAGAGTCAACAAGAAGAACATGATTTTGCAAAGACATTCAAGGTCCCCAGAGGATGTATCCTAATGACTTGGTGATCCCCTGACTTTTCCACTAACAGGTTGACATTTTAATTTTTACTGAAATATATCAACGACTTTTGAATGGCTTGCCATGAAATTTGGTTCATGGTACCCAGAGGATGAAATTCCCATGACTGTGGTGATCCCCTGACTTTTCCTGTAGTGTCACCAGCAGGTGACTTACCTTACCTTATTAAATATGTCAACATCTACTAGATGGATGGCCATGAAATTTTGTACAGGCATTCAACCTACTGACTTTGCTGATCCTCTTATTTTTCCTCTACTCCCAACTTGAGATTGACAACTATTTGGTCATTTGGTACAAACATTCATGCTCCCCTCTGGATTAATTGTAATCAGTTTGGTGATCCCCTTACTCTTAATCTAGTGCCATCATCAGACCAAATTTCAATTTGTCTAGTACTTTGGTTTATAACCAGATACCTGCAATAATGACATTCCCATCAGTTTCAGCTGTACTTTGTACTAATTAGCAGATGTTAGCATGCTGACACTCTATACTAAGATGGTGAACTTGTCAAACATTACCTGGTTAACATCAGCATGTTAGCATTGCCATTGTGAGCATGTTAGTATGATAATGTTAGCATTTATCTCAGAGCATCACTGTGCCAAACTAGGCCTCACTGAGCCTCTAGCATAGCTATATCTCACTTGGGCCCAGCTGGAGAAAGAGAAAGAAAGTAAACCAAAAGTATTATCTACCACAGTCAGTATAACATGTTACGTTTCTCTGGTCTTACTCGTCTTTGTCCAGCAAAGGCTCACCAGGCTCTTACTGGTGCCACTTTTAGCACAACCATGTATCATAAGGCTCCAAGAGGATAGTCTGTTCACCTGGAGCTCGCCTCTAAACCCAAACATATAAAGCTACATGTAAAGTCATTGTTGTGACTGCTATGAGCCACTGGCTGGTGAGTGTGTACAGTACATGCATATATGTCCATCTGCTTGAGTGTTCCTGTTTGCGTCCTTTAAAGGAGCTGCAATTTGCTGTTTTAGGATTTCTAATAGTGTGGTCTAAATGTTATTTCGAGGTGCTACAGTAAATATTTTGATGGATACTTGCAATAAAATAAGCTTTATGACTTTTTAGACAAATATGCACACCCCCAAAAGCACAAAAATGCTCTTAATCCCTGTTGTTTTCAGAAATAGTTTTACTAGAGAGAATAACCACGGAGAAAAACTGTGTTGAGTCTCTGTTTTCAGCACTCTTAATTAGATGTTGTGCGAGTGCCAATCCTGTTATTTTAATAAAGATTCGACAGAGGTCACCTTGGGTTTCCTGGCTGTGACGTCAGTGCCTCATTTAAACGACCCCATGGAGAGAGTAAAAACACATAGTTCCTCTGCAAATGGAGAGAGGGAGAGAAAAAGAAAGAAAGAAAAAAGGATGGTTGGATGGATGGAAAGCTGTGGCCTGTTTTTGTCCAGTCCCAAACAACCCAGCAGCAACCACACCCTCTCAGGAATTCCTGCTGCAAAAATATTTCATGTCATGTTTTTAAAGGAGCAGTTCACCCTAATCATAACAAAGTCGATGTTTTCTTATTTGACACGCCCCCATATTGCATAATGGGATGTATATGGAAAACACATAATATAGGGATGGAGCTAAATACAACCATGTATTTTCAATTTTAATTTACAGTACGTAACACTGGATTTGTTATCTAATGTTATGCTGCATAGAATTGTTATTTAATTTGTCAAACAAAATAGTTAACAAAAGTGAAAGGGATGAATAGAAACTTGTAATCTGATGAATGTTATATTGAGTATGGATATGGATTTTGGTTAGGGTTAAGTTAAGTCAACTAAAAACACAAAACTATAAGGCATACCAACCACCAAAGGCTACAGGAAGGCAGGATTGCTAAAATTGTAATTTAAAAATGGAAGACTTTAGTTGAAATAGTGAAGAAAAGGTTGTTCTCTACCAAAAATTCTCTGGTATCTGGTTCATCTAGCCCAAATATTTCTGTTTTTTATTTGAGTGAATTGTGTGAGTCTGTGTGTGTATCTTCATGTGTGTATGAATTGTTGGCCAGATGGCTGTGTACACAGCGAGTGTGTTTTGGCTCGAACCACTTCTGAATTCTGAGAAGTACTTTACTGTCCACTGTGAAGATGGTTTCAGTCCACACAATGTACACACAGGGCTTTGTATGTTTTCTCTGACTATTCTTTATTTGTTCATTTTTTAAGTAAAAACACAAGGACCTGTGAGGCTGGTCATGGACCGTTCATAACATGTTCTAGTTCCCTTGATTTAATTTATTGTGTGTGTATGTATGTGAGGAAGGTTCAAGTCAACCTTAAGCAAGAACCATCAACAGACCAACTCGTCCAGGCAAAGGCAAACACTGATTGGCTAATAAAATTGATGGATGGCTTACGGGTCACACAGTTGATCTGTGACACATACGGAAATCCCACCCACCTCCTCTTCTCTAGATAGTATTTATCAGACAGATAGAAATCTCTCAAACAATGATCTAGGCTCAACATTACACTTCAGTGTATCCTGTTTCTCCATTACATCACTGCTTTTAAGTCCAAAGCACTACAGCTGATAAAAATGTGAGCTCTAGAGGCAGCTTCAAAGCAGCAGTTGTCATCTTACTGACAAGGAGAAGGTCAAGAAGAGGTCATTAGTGACAGCGATGAACACTGTTTAGAACTAGGCAATACATACTGCATTATTTGGGGGTTGTAGGTTTGTGGTGTGATTTGTCGGCCAGATAAGGCAATGCATTTCCCGAGATGAATGACTTCTCGGTGTAAACTGCAGTAGTTCTAGGATATTGCTTTGTTTTAGGGTAGAGCTGACAGCTACTAAGAAAACTGCCCTCTTTTAGCCTTACTGTCGTCTGGCTCTTGGACAAAATGGTTCCCTAGAGGCGCCATAAAGCAGACAACAGCCAACTCTTACAGCTTCATTTTCAGCAGGATCAACCCATATTTTCTCTCATCTAACTCACCAGAGACATGACTCAACGATATTACCTCTTCTCTGTCCTTTTTCCTCATGAAGGCAATGAAATGGACGTCTCCCTCATACTCTCATAAACATGTAACCTTGTTTTTTTTTGCATGTCTCAGTTGGAGGAATGTGGCAGGGACAGTGAGTGGCCAAATCCAGAAGGAAAGGCAACAACATGCCTGGACAGGGAGAACCGGAGGGCAGTGGGGGTCAGAGAATTGTTTTTCCCTCCTCCATTTTTTCACTCTAGAACTATTCTTTTTGTTTTCCATTCTTCTTTCCGTACCTCTTTTTTTAACCAAAACCCACTGCTGACAGACTCTCAACGTCTATTCTAGTCGTACGCTGGTGAGACAAAGCTGTCTCTGTTGTACAGAGGAGTCCCCTCTGTGTATGTCACGGCTGAGTATCAACCTGGAACTTCTCCCTCTCTTCTCTTAAACTATTATTACATGCCATGATTCTCTTTCTGTCCTCATTTCTCTTTTCTCTGTCTCAGCTCCCTTTCCACCCCTCCCATCCTCCCAGTTGGTGGATGTTAAAAATAGTAGGCTGTGGAATGTAATTTTGGAGAGTTTTTGTCCTTTTTCAGCGCTTTCGATTAGTCATTTCTTCTGAGAAATTGCATTTCTAAAGGATAAACATGCACGTAGCACATGTTAATGAGGTGGTGTAACAAAATAACAGATAAGAGTGTTTTGGTGGTTTCTGGTGGAGTTTCTGCATTGTATGCTTTTGTTGGAGAAATGACCAGAGAGAAGCAGTTGGTGCAGAAAGAATGTGTCTGTCGCAGGACAAAGGCAGGTCGGGAATGATAATGCGGGTCCGAGAAAGCTGGGCTTATCCCAACCGGCAGTATGGATTTCCTGCCTGCAGCCTCCTTTCAGTCACATCTAACACACACACACACACACACACACACACACACACAAACACAGGTCATTGATAGATAGTTCATGTTGCTATTGGTATAAGTGCTGTCTGTTTATGGGACTGTGTGATTGGAAAGTCTGCAGGCCTCATATGTCCTTGAACAAGGTGTTTATCCTTAACTGCTCCAGTAGATTGCTCGATCTGTGGATGTTGTTTAATTTCTCATATCAGCTGTCGTCATTCCTTCCATTATATTGGTGCAGATATTATAATATTCCAATATATAATTATAACAGTGTCTAGTAGTCACAAAATGGAAACCTGTCCCTGCAGCCCTGCTTTCAGGGCTGACACAGACATTATTACACAATTATTATGCATTCTTTTTCACTCTGTTGGGCTTGACTCCTAGTTACAGTTCAGCAATGTGATGCATACCGTGAGACGATACAAATGTGTCTACCAGATTAATTTTGCCAGACTGTTTATACGAATGTTGGAATCCTTTCATCTTTGGTTGTATTAGACCTTGCAAGGAATGTTGCAAATCAATCAATGAATAGGACTGAGTTTTTCATTAATATGATGACTTACGTTGATGTTTGAAGTACTTCATTTAGTGGATCAGCCAAAATTAGATATTCCTCTATAAATAAAAACACACTCTATAGTTATTTTACTTTTTTAAACAGTTTCCAGTTTGAATTTCCAGAAACTTTGAACTTATCTTGGGCAGTGGCTATGTTTTAAATGCACAATGTTTTCCAGACTGGTTCATTTTCTACAATATTTATTATCTTTGCATAACAAGGTCCTGCATATCTCTATAATCCTGTGTCCATAAATAAACAGAACTCCTGTATGTCTGTGTTCCTACGCTAATGATACAGAATTAAGTTTGTTGCAACTACATAGGAAAATGCTGAATCCAAAACTTGTAACTTATTCCACAACTACCTCAAGTTGTTTGCATGACCATCTGCTTTCCGAGCAAAAGTACTAACATTTTAAATATAGATGCAGTTGAATTTTCTCTCTAGCAGGAAGGCTTGGAAAAGGATATGCTGTAGGTGTGCATGTAAACATAGCAAGCAAACAGTTGAGCTAGAAAAGTAGAGATGAAGAAAGAGAGAAACAGAGTAGAGGAGGATTGGTGATACATTCCCCAGTAGGCTCATAGTGTTCTGGTGGTTAATCATTTTGTACCTCTTAGAGTACAAACACTCACATACACACACTCTGCTGCTCCCTCACAGACATACCGTGAGGGTGGCTGTTTTCTATTGTATCGCCATGGAAACGTTAAAACATTTCAATCTGTTAGGCATGAGCAAACTAAACTATGACTCATTTTAACCCCTCCCGGTACACCAGTACGTGCATACAGTATGGATCCCCCCTACCTCTCTCTGACACACACACACACACACACACACACACACAACACAGAGAAATCATGAATCATCTCACATTCATACTGTAACTATGCAATTATACATTTCTAGGGAAAAGCTGTTTTTGTTAAGGGAAACAATCAGAATCTGATCTTAATTTTACACAATATTTGGTATGTTAAACAGATTCACTCCATATATATGAATTCACTCTTAAGATTATTATCTTTTGTTTGCAGATGACATATATCAAGAGGCTGCTGACTGTCACTGACAGTGAATTACCTACTTGAGGGATGAAGGCCATTAAAATTGCAGCATATGAGTATCTCATGTTGTATAACTTTTTTTTCTAATCCCTGGCTGACAGTGATATCTGTAGGTCCTGTGCCAGAATTAGCCCAGGAATCCCAACAGACAGGTAATTTCTCTGTCTCATCACAGGAGCTAAATGGAGTCCTGGAGCTCACTCACTATAGATGAAGCAGACTTCGTGCATAGTGACAGTGCAGGAGTTAGATAACATCATAGGGCAAAGAAAGCACATATGATTTTGTTTTGACATACCCCATGGTGTGGATTACATTAATTCATTTGGTTGGGAATTAATTTCTTACAATCAAAAAGCAATACTGGCAGTGGCTGATTTCAATCTCTACACCAGCAGGAAAACTGATGAGAGTGTGCAATATTCTGATCTCCCTAAACAGCTACTAAGCCACATGCTTGGTAAGACTTTTATTGTTTTGGCTGTAGCTATGAAAGCTAAAAGCCCAAGATTTTGAGCTAGAAAAGTAAATGACACAACATTTTTATTATACCTTTGTGTTTTGCATGGGGATGTGTTACCTTTTCAGCAGTATTTCTGCCGGATCTCTGCTCTAATTAACAAGCTTACTCCTGTGATGATGGTTGTTTGTGTCAGTTACAGGCTACTGTTAGCAGAAATGTGTGTTATTAAAGTTCTCAGTTGTTGCTAAAACATGTTATTAACAGCCAAATGTCAGATCATTTAATGTTCCTTTAACTCCTGACTGATGGTCATCCAGGTGACTGTGAAGCAGGGCATTGCTTGAGAAGAGCATGCATGTTCTGTCTACTCCTTTGATTTAGATATTACAGTATTACAAGGAAATATTGTGCTGCTAGGCTAGCCTGTAATAAACCATCAGTTGAATGAAGGCTCTTGTTGCTATTGACAAATTGTATCGCTGTAGTCACAGGTGTGTCCAATGCTGTTCCCCCAAGGCTGCAATACCTCCTCCTCCTAATTCCCCTTCCTTACCCCAGTGGGTCTTCTCCACATTCAAACCAGATGAGCCAGTCCCAAGATATGCACTCCACCCACCCACTTCTGACAAGTGTCTCCCCCCACCCACACACATTCAGTGATGTCAGCTTGTCTCGTCTCCACCGCGGCACAATTTGAAACTCACCTCAGAGATTTTAGCGACAGAGCTTTGCACATAACTGGACAAGACATAAAGGTAACTGGTCCCTTGTTACTCAGCCTACCTGTCTGTTTAATTGTGTGTGTGTGTGTGTGTGTGTCACGTTTAACAAGGAGTATCAGGTTTCCACCTGGCTGCACAGTGACAGAAAAGAGACACTCCCTCTTATCTGCAGAAAACAGCTGAACCTCCTCACCTTCACCAAGCCACCTTTCATCACAGGACTGCTCAATATTATTTCTCAGGGAACTTTGTCATCAGATTTCTGACTTAATATCTCTTTTCTCCTACCTGTAAAAGCTACTTTGGAGAGTTAAGATTGTATTCTTGCTTATAATGTAATTTATGGATACACTGGTCCAAGGTGTGTATTTTTTTCTTAGCTGCCATGATGCTTCGTCACCCAGGGGTTTCCGACCTGAGGGAGACAGGGGTAACTGCACCTGATCCCCGCAGAGGAGGCTAGGAGAAAAGAGAAAAGGAAAGCTGAACAAAAGAGGTGGATGCCGATGTACTGACTGCTAGAAAAAGAAGAAAACTAGCAATGACCCGTGCAGCTGTAGTTAGTCTACACCGAAGCTAAATTGCTAAATCCCAGCTGTTTGGAATGTGAGGACAAGCGACTGGAGCTGGAATGATGTGGCTAACTCCTAACAGCACAGTGAGAGGTGGGAGGAGAGGTTGGCCCTCGTACAGAGGGAGGGACTGACTGTTCAGAGAGCGTGATGGAGCTTCATTCACACTGCTAAACACACACACACACACACATACACATTCTGCAAGGCTGTTCTCAGGCTGAGAGAAAAGAGAGAGCTGAGAAGAGGAGACATGCACGCTGAGTAAGTTGTACACAGTTACGTCCTGTCTGACTATTTCATAGCAAAGATTTTGTATTGTTTTGAGTTTTTACAACATGTAGAGGACGTGTGTGTGTGTGAGAGTGAGTGTGTGTGTGTCTGCTCGTCTGAGTTCTTTGAATGTGTGTCTTTATAAAGTAGAAAGTACTACATATTCCACTGCTGCTTTTATTGAATCATGCTTCTTTCTTTGCTCTAACCCACCCATACACACATTCACAGTACAACACACTGAGTTTTCTGCTGATGTGAACCACATGTCACACATGCATGTACACACATACACACACACACTCATACATAGACACTGCAGAGGTCCAGCTCTCCTCTCTGGGGCTTCTCCTCTACATACACAAAAATGAGAGAATAGAAAAAGGGAGAGTGGGTGTGGACGAATGATGAGAAAACTTAAGAAGGACAATGTGGGAATGCTCTTGATATATTGTTAACAGCCAGGCTGGTAAATGTCCTCTTTTCATCCTCTGTTCTGCTTTAATTTTCACCATTTTTTTTCCTTTTCATTTTGTTTTAGTTTGGCTCATTCCAATTCCTTGTTCTAATTACTAATTAGTCTGCTCTTTTTCTTCATCTTGTACTTGCTCTCTCATCTCTCCGTCCTCTCTCAGGCTTTTATTCTCAGCCTATTTTTCTGTCTTTCCATGTTGCCCTCTCTCTCTCTCTCTCTCTCTCTTTCTCTCTCATCCTGCTGATCTCATTGTTGTCCCAGGTGGTGACAGACAGGAAAAACAGAGACGCTGAGCGAGGCCTAAGAGGGACAGAGGGGTTTGTCGAACCCTGGGAAGCAGGGAGGTTTCAGATTCTGTAACCCATTCCCGACAGAAGACAACACTGATCCGGGTGGAGGTACCGGGCCTTAGCTCCCAGGACCAACCTCCATGATGTCCCGGAGGAGGTCTACAGGCGATCTGGTGCCCAGGGACATCACTGAGATCTTAGCCCGGGAGGCGAGGGCTCAGCGTGGGCAGAGGAAGCCAGGAAGCTCCCTGGGACAGGCCTTCAGTTGGTTAAAGGGCAGCCGGAAGAAGAAGAGCATTGGTAATGGACTGAACCGAACTGGTACCAGCATGACAGATGCCAAACTGGGACATCAGAACCATGACCCTGCAAAAGGTGAGTAGTTCACTTTATACTTCAGTGACAGTAGGTAAGACTAGATTTAGCTCCTAGATCAGCAAAAATTACATTCAGGCAAATATACAGATTTTACATCTTAAGGCACGTTTACACTGTTCTTATTAAAAGTAATGTGCATGAAATAGCAGCTAAACAGCTGCTAATGAGAGAAATTTAAAGTGGCTATAATCAATATTTTTTATAATAACAATGTATCAAATTAATGTGTATTGTCAGAGAGAATTATCACCCCCCGACTCTGCAGCTCCCCTTGGTTTTATGGAGCTTTATAGCAAGTTTCAGCTCATTGTTTGGCTGGCTGGCTGCAACTTTACTGTTTTGGTTCACTCTCACTGCTCTTATAGTGTCGTTTTTGGTCACAGCAGGCAGTTTTTAGTATCTTTCAGCTCATTGTTTTGGTTTTATGGCCCATAACTTTACTGTTTTCATTTAGTCTCACTGCTCCCATCAACATCGTAGCTGGTGAACATATTCAAGAATTTTAGCCTCTAAAGATTCAGATAGTTCCCTCAGAGGTTGGTGGAAATGTAAACAGAGCTAAGAGGTGAGAGTATATTGGATTTACATTTCTCAGGTGGCCAGAAACATAACTCCAAATCAATGCTAACTGCTAACATGTTTGCATTAATGACTTTATAAAGTGATTACATGTCAGTGTTGTGTTTATAACTTGCTGCACTGACACAGTTTCACCCCCCAAAAATTTGAAATCATCAGGAGATTAGGGTACAAACAATGACAGGGATGTCTACATAAAAGTTGCATATAGATGATAGCAGCACATCTGGGTACTTTGCCCTTGCATCATGCCCCCGCCCCTTTTTGGGTGAAAACAGTCTCTCTAATTTGACTTTGCCAATTTAATAGCATACAATAAGAAAACTGTATTGCTTTTTAGTTATTAGGTGCCCCAATTCTATGTCCAGTCACGCAAACAATGATGTTATGTAGGGGTTGATGAGTGTCATCGCTAACAGCTAAGCTAAGGTAACGAGCAGATCTGAATAGCGTGTAAGCAACTTTAGGATTAGCGAAAAAAGTCACTAAAAGGAGAGAGCAGTGAGTGCTTGAGCAGAACTAGTGTATGTTTAAATGTACAGCAGGTAATTGTAATGAAGAATATAGCTAAATTTAATGGAGTTGAAATGCAAAAACGCTATCAGTAACACAGAAACGCCGGCAACCAGAAATGACACAATACGCTTACTGCAGCACGTCAGCACGTCAGGTCACAACTTCATCAGGCAGAGGTTAATTTAGACACACTTTGAATTTGGATTATTATGACGTTAATCATGACATAAAATCACTTCAGGGTAACGGCAGGGGAAGCTGTCTTACTTGGTACCTTGCTGCTTGCTGCAGCCAGTGCTAGCGAGCTAGGTGTTACAGGCTAACATTAAATTGGGATTTTCTTTGGGTTTTCACTATGTTCTATGTACTGCCCTTTCAATGCAGCACCAACATTCACTACTTTGACTTTTAGCATTATAACTGTTGACTTTTAACATCATTAACTAACCTTTGTATAAGTGTTTGCCACAGATGTATCCCACAGTTTACCATTTTCAAGATCTCTTTTTGTACTGTCCTTTGCTCTTTGGGGAAGTAAAGATAATTGTAACCTGGGTTTTAAATTTTTTTTTTATTGTTTGACGTGCAAAATGCAACACTGCAGCTTTTAGGCATGTTGCCACTAGTTTTTCCAATTTGGCCTCAGCACTTTTACAGCTTGTTTTCACCCAAAAGGGGGCGTGGTCGTTCTGACAAGGAAGTGACTTATGCCTGCTCTCATGTATACAAGTTCTGTCAGGATGTATATTCCTTGTCAAGGTATATGTTAGTTGAGCATCAGAGTTTTGAGGCTTGGCTCATTTGGCAGCTGTACTGTATAATTCCGTTATGGTTTGTCTGTCATGATCTTAGACTGTATGATCATGATATGATGTCTCTGAGAAATGTGTTGACTTTTGGATTTAGATGGAAAGTTAAAAGAGATATCGTTATCGTCAGGACATCAGTCTGTACATTTATAACCTCATAGTAACACACACGTACACACACATAGACTGACACAGTGGTCTAATCCCTTTTTCTGTTTACTGATGCGTTTGCTTGGTCGGCAGCTCAGAGATTACCCACAGTACCCATTTCCTGTTTTTGTTCCACCTCTAAAGCCATCTCTTTCTCTTCTGTCATTGACTGTGTATGTGTGTGTGTGTGTGTGTGTGTGTCACTGTAGTAACCATCCAACAATTCTTGGAAATCCAAGTTCTGTCTTTTCAGACCTTTGGTCTGGTGCCTTTGTGGTTTTTGTGCTTGTTCCACCTAAAAAGAACTTCCATGATCCTTTTTTATGCCTGACATTATGGTTTTGTAAGGTCTATGGAGAACTATGAATAATGGATGGGTAACAAACAGTGACTCCATATGAAACCAAAGATTAACTAGAAGTAGGGCTAATAATTCCCCAAAAGAGGATGTGGTCAGGGCTGACGTGTGGGAACCATATTTTTCTTTTTCTTTTTTTTTTTTTTGTGCCATTTCTTCCCAGTGATTTTCTTATTTTAAAACAGTGGAAGGCCACGGTTAAGCATGTCCAAGAAACAGATTGCAGATAGTCATGCACACTCAACTAGGCTAGAAGTTGCTGCTTCAAAAGTGACCTAGAGATAATGCAAGCGTGACTGAAGTTTTTGCTGATTCCTGCATTTGCTATTTTTAAATCGTGTTTTGGGCATTTCCCTTTATTCAGAGCTAGACAGTAGATAGGTGACAGGAGATGAGGAAGGACGTTTTATTTAAAAAAAACAACAACTGTGAAATCAGAATAGAGAAAGGATGCCCTCTCCTGTTTTGTGTTGATTCTGCGATGGCCAATCATGTGAGAATCGTTGACTGAAACTTGTCAAATTGAACCTGCTATCAACAAACACAAGACATCTGAGTCCCACATTATTCTAACAAAAGGAACATTGATTCCATTTGACAGAAAGATTTGTTCCTTTTTTCACCAACTTGTGCAGCTGTTGCTTTCTGGCTCACCTGTGTGTGTGAACAAATTATGTTGGTCTGTCCTGTTATGTCATACAGAGAAGGTGAGAGAGGCTGTCCCCCCGCCACCCCCCCCCCCAGTAAATAATTGGTGCATTGCTTTTTTTTTTCTTACTGCTGCAGTTCATTCTTCCTGAACTCGCTGGGTGACTTTATCAACCTGACAAGGCAAAGCATTAGTCTGTACAAAGAAGACACACACAGGCAGTCGCTTCTCCAGACACATACATGTACACACACATCTTCATGCTTCCCACTGTCTAACACACTAGTTTTGTTTTGTTTCTGTGAATATGTGTGTATTTGTGTGTGTAAGGTATCACACAAGCTGCTTTAAATTATTCCCCATTTAAAAAGCAAAAGGATACATTTCTACAAATTATGTTGTATCATATTACACCTCTGATATATTATGTATAAAAAAGTGAGTCACAGCACATCATGTTCAAATGAGAAGCAGGATCCAGCTTATTTCAGCTGTTGTCGCCTCTTTCAACAAAAGTCTGATACGATGTCTGCATTGGAAACAAGTGGACAATAAATAAGTGAATAAGTGAAGTGAATGCTCCCTAGCTTCATCTGTATGGATTCCCCTAATGGTTTACTTACATGCAGCTATTACTGTAATATATCTTTGTTGGTGGATTTACATTAGCCATGTCGTCCCTGCATGACTGGCTCAGATCTGCTCGTTTGTTATCCAGAGCTCTGCAGTCCAGCTCTGACTGCCGGCCATAATTTACAGAGATTCCTCTCCTATAAAAAAAAAAATAACACTCTTTGATGTGCTGAATTCCTGGGAGCCTTGTATCAGAGCGGTGTGTGTGTGTGTGTGTGTGCGCATGGCAGCCTGGTTGCTGGATTGGGCCTAGAGTTATGCGATGGAGAGGAGAGATTACAACGAATCACAAAGCCCTATTCAGCCTTGAGAGGACTCTCAGGGAACACTCTCTCAATGCTTTTTTAATTAGAGCAACCTCTCAGCACACACACAAACACATATCTGTCTTTCTCTCCCAGGTTTTTGCAGTTCATTCCTGCATATAACTGTTTTTGATTTGCTTCTCAGATTGCTTAACAGCCTCTATTCTGCACCGCTGTGGGTGTTTTGGTCTTCACTGCTTATTATTGTGTAATCAGTGTGTGTGTGGACGTCTGCAGCGCCATGTGTGAGGGTGTGTAACCGAGTGCAACCCTGTATCAGAGGGTATCTCTGTGTTTGTGTGTCAGCAGCATATTGCTGGGCTTAGGGCGGCGCCAACCCAGCTCCAGCACTCATTACATCACCTCCATACACACACACACACACACAAGAGCGCACAGAGCCCCACGCAACTACCTGCTTTGTCCAGCGCAGCCCATCTTCAGCTGCTGGCTATTTGAGCAGTGAGGTCATTCTGCACAATCCCTGGGATTCCACATGTGACCGTCCATGTGTGTAGTCATTGTTTTCCACATGTGTGAAGCCGAATGTGTGTGTGTGTGCGTGCGTGCGTGTGCGTGAGGATACTTTTTAGTGTGTCACAAACACGGGCCTTGTAAATGTGTTCGTAATGAATCCCATTCTTTGCTTGATCTTCTCTCTATCAATGTGTTTGATTGTGTGTGTGTGTGCGTGTGCGTGTGTGTGTGTGTGTGTGTGTGCGTGTGTTTGTGTGGCTGCCACATCACAAAACAGCCAGGGTGTGTAGATTCACAAACTATAATGTAGATTACAGACCTAGCAGAGTCATTTAAGAGCAAACATCTCATTACATGGAGAACATTGCCTTAGCTCTATTACAGGCCACAACTCAGGGCTACTTTAATACAGTTTGACAGGCTGGAGGGAGTGGAGGGCAAAGAAAGGCGTGCGGCAGAGAGGGAGGAGTGTGAAAGTTTAATGCAGCCACACAATGTCCCCCTGCGAACATCATTCACCGCTCACTCACACACACACACACTTTGATGAGAGAAGTAATTTTACCTGGGTAAGCAGATACACCTCCAACCCTCATCCATCACTGCAGACCTAAAGCCACGCCAGTGAAGTAAACGTCTCCCAGGCAACGGTATTGTGAGGTGCGCGTTGCTGTGGCAGCAATACCGCAAGGGCAACAATAGGGTTCCGACTGTGATGTCAGAGAGAGGCGTTAATCGTCTTTCGGGTCACGTTTAATGCGAGGATGTACAGTAGAGCAGGATGCAGAGTCGTGTCGCAGAAGAATGAAGAGAGGGTGCAGATAACATAGAAGAAATAGGAAAGTTTAACAAGAATTGAGGTCACAACTCTCCCACTCCCCGCTAATGATAACTCTGTGTTAATCGGGTTTCATTTCATATTGTACACTCTTCAGAAGATTACTCTGTGTCTTTATCACCCTTTATAGTAATGTGCTTTTTCATCTGTTCTGTAGCTAATAACGTATCTTATTATAGAATTTTTAAATATATTTTTTATACTTATATCAGGGTCATGCACACAAAGTCTTTATGCAAATTACACATACAGCATTGGAGACTCTGACATACATGTATATAGGAAGGGGTTACTAAAATGAGGTATTGTTTATGGAATCAGAGCTAATGGGTTGTGTTATGGGACATGGGGTGTGTTTGATGTGGCAGGGAAGCAGCTGGAAGACATCAGCGTGGGACTAAGGGAGTGGGAGTCTGATACACAGGGATATACAACTGATTTACCCTCAAGACTTTGTTTGTGTGTGTGTGTGTGTGCGTGTGTGTGTGTGTGTCCTGTTATGTAACCCGTAGTAATGGATACACCTGTTGAACACTGTTTACCTGATCCAGCTGCGGGCTCTCTCTTTCGAACTTTTTTTTTTTCCCTCTACAAAGAGAAGAATAGACCAGACGATGACACAGCAACTGAGGAATTCAGGCAGTCTTGAGCAAAGTGACATTTAGAGCCATATATGTTGATGACTTGCGCTGGGTAAAACATCTTGGAACGCTGAGCAATGTCACCCTATCTTGTGTTTGTTTCTGATTCAAGCTGAAATGCCGCACACATATTTATATTTAGCAGATTATTCTCAGGAACTGTTCTACAGTTTCATCCACATGCCAGCCCCCATCACTAAAAGGAAAGTATAGTAACAGCAGCACTGAGACTTGCAGATGTCACCACCTACAAGCAAAGATTGTAATACCCGCTTCAGTTTAACATTTGCTCCACCTGCAGGCAATGAATGTTATAGCTGCAGTTATTTATTTATTTTTTGTAGTAGCAGTTGGTGTTTGCATTAAGTGTGTGTAACACTTTGGTAGCTAAAATAACAAAAACAAATGGAGCATCCTCCTCCTCATCCTGTCCCTCTATCCTCCAGTGGATATGAAATAATAACATACAATACAGCTTATAGCCTAGTTAGTTCATTTATCCACCATTTTACAGCCGCAACAGTAGCAATGGAGTAGGCTGTGGCGGAGCCTATGACGTGTTGACAGTGTTTTGGTAATTACTCTCACTGCCAGAAGGGGGAGACAAAAGTCCCGCACTCCAGCTTTAAAGGAATGGTTAGACATTTTAGGAAATACACTTGCTGGCTTTCTTGCCGTGAGTTAGATGAGAGAATTGATACCACTCTCATATTTATGCGGTAAATGTAAGCAAAAAAAAGTAGACGGTTAGCTTAGCTTAGCATAAAGACTGGAAACATGGGGAAACAGCTAGCCTGGCTCTCTCTGGAGGTAAAAAAAATCCACCTACTAGAGCCTCTAAAGCTCACTCATTAACATACTATATTTTGCTGTGTACAAAAACCGTTTTTCCTGGGGTTTGCATCATTGTTTCCCGCACACTCATACAAACAGCAGCTGTAAGAACATTTTAAAAACTACATTTGTAACATTCATTGCCAGCAGATGGCAGCAACTGTCACTTTCCTTGCCTGTAGATGGCGCACATTAGCGTGTCAACATCTGCAGAGCTAAAACGCTGCTGCTGTTTCTTTGCTTTCCGATGGGCTGTGCAGGTTGAACTGAAAGTGCAGGCCCATATCTGAATTTGCAGGTGCAGTGGCTTTGCAACTGGATGATATTGTCTTGGCTTGGTTTTGCGTTGCATCAATGCCACTGTGTGTCCTATGTGGGGGTTTTTGTGATAGCATTGACTTGCCACAAGATGGGAGTGCTGGGCTGATGTTGGCAGATTTATTGGATGTGGAGATTTAATTGTAAAGCCTTCTACCAAGGAGAATAGATGTGATCAAGGTCATATTGGTCAATCTGCAATGACTACTGGGCTTTTATTTTTTTCTAATTTAGGCCACTGTCAGCAATCTCTCAGGTCTCGGATACACACACACACACACACACACACACACACATACACATATATAGCGGTACACACAAAAACATTTAGAAAGGTAAATTCCCTAATTCTGTCTTGCGGCCCTAGTGATGGTCACCCTGACAACCACTTCCCCTGACGACTATTCCCTGACAACGGCATTCCTCTACACAAACGTCCTTTAGTGTATGAACGTACACGCACATGCACACACGCTCGCTTTGCTCTCCTTTGAATTCCCTGCAGCTGTCAGATCCTAAAATCTCTCTTGACAATGACACATACTTTGATCACGCTCATATTTAAATGTATCTAGGGCATGTTTGGCATGTTGTATTGCAGCTCATAGGTGAAGGCAGGGTACAGAGCGCACACACAGACACACACACACTAAGTGCACTCTCATTGCTGTATGACAGATGAGATAGTGAGCTCGGAGTACTCTACCAGCACAAATGTACTGGGTGTGGTTCTGGTGGGGCTGCATTAAGAGGCAACATTTCTCTCTGAGCATTTTATTGAGGATCATTTTACACCCTGCAATGGGAAGCTTGAGTGATGTCATACACTGACATCTTCTGCTTTCTCTTTTACAGATACGGTTATACGAATTCAGTACACTGTAAGCGTTTATATTCAGATTTGGGAATTCCCAGCAACTCCTGCATCTCTTTAGAAACCAAATTGATTCCTCTTCTAGAAAAAAAACGAGAGATTATAAATTCTTCAGCAGTCCAGCAGCTTCTCCCCTTCCTCCCCTTCTTCTCCCCTCAGTCAGTAAATCTGCTTTTTATTGGCGGCTTTTTTTTTATCTTCCAGCAGTCCTCCACACATAAGATGGAAGGGGTGGGAGGAAACGTGATCAGGGTGACCATGATGAGGAGCGTGTGTGGTTTCATTTTCTTGCTCTTCATCATCACACTCTCTTCCTCTTCCCCCTCCCGCTTTCCTACGATGAATCTCAAGTTTCACGTGATACGAGCAGCGTGCTTCATGCTGATGGTGTTAATGTCATTTCTCTTCTTCCATATGTCTCCGTGACCTCGTTCTGGAGTAGTTCTATCGATCCGCAGACTCTGGGCGCAGCATCGCATGCATCAAGTGATGGCAAAGGTCTTGACATCATCAGTGTGGGACAGACCCTGATTAGTCAGCGACATTGCCAAGTTAACATGGTATACTATCACTATCAGACACTGTTATGCAGTGAGCAAACTTCCTCCGGCGAGGACGATGATCATGATGGACCGCCTTTTTTCTCTCCAAAGAAATGACGTAGCTTACCACGGAAACACTGCAGCTGATTAGATAGACATACTGCGATTTTGGCGGTGCTTGGTTTTGGCTTGTCCACTTTCAAGTAGGAAAAAACTTTGTCATTTTACAGCTAAACAGTACACTAAAATATGTTTCTGAAAACATTTGAGGCGAGAAATAGACAATCACGATTCATATTTGGTCAGAACTGCCTAGTTTACCAGTTTGATCTGAGTTTCGTGAACCGGGTGCGTTGTGCTGGACGGACTCACTTGCATAAAGATGAGGTTGAGTCGTGTTCATGCAAGTGTGGATACGGCGAAGGGTCCGTCAACTAATCGCGCCATATCCATCATACACCACACGGCAACATCTCCTGCTCTCCATAGAAAATGAATTGAATCCGTTGACTTGACATATGTCTTCGCATCCAGTCTGTGCACCGCTTAAGATACGTTAGTAGGGATTGTAAGAGATGGGAGAAAAACAGAACATAAGGAATGAGAAAGATGAGAAGTTACAGAAAAGACTTGAGGGGGTTTCTTATGTTTGCTGAACACTGGCTCACGTCACTGTGTTCTGGTTAGTGTAAGAAATGCTGCTTCTTTGGAACTCCCCCATCTGGATCAGCATCTGTATTTCCTCTAAGCATAGCGGGAATGTTCTCATCTCAAAACAAGCTTTGATCTGTGTGACCGGTTGACTGGCATGTACCTTGCTCTTTCTAGCTTTTATCTGTGTTGGCGTGTGCATGTGTACGTTCATACGTGTGTGTGTGTGTGTGTGTGTGTGTGTGTGTGTGTGTGTTTTGTGAGGAATTTCAAAAGGTGCCAGAGGGAGGAGCTGCACCTGTGAAGATCAGCTGAATTATTGAGCATCCCTTCGCTCTTGCCTTTATCTCAATATCTATTCCCTCTTTTTGTTAGTCATTCCTAGTCAGTAGTGTGTGTGTGTGAGAGAGAGAGAATCTGTGTTTTCTCAATCACCACTGTGTTGACAGGATCTGTCAGCTGTGCTCATAATGCTTTGCATTAAAGACAACTGTTCTGTTCACCACTCTCTAAAAAGGGAATTAGGAGAGGTACACAGCTGAAGTGTGCCATTATCCCACGAGAGAAAAGTGTGTGAATCATTTAATCGGCTATATGATGGAGATAAGTGTTTGTGTGTATCTGTGTCTTTTCACTCCTCTCCAACACTGAAAATGCTCAGCTGTGTGAATGCTCAGCTTGGGAGCACAGCGATCACAGAGGCAGAGAGTGGGAGGGGCACTTGCGCACACACACGCAATCCTCACACACATACATCCATACGCACACACACACACTTTGTAGTGAGCTTGTCAGTGTTGGATGCTGCCGTTGCTTCTGTGGGAAAGGAAGTGTGTCAGCTCGGAGAATAGCACAGATTTGAGTGTTGTATTGTTGTTTTCCTGATCAGTTTGTGTGCTAGTCTCGGAGCCGGAGTGTGTTTGTCTTATAGGAATGGTGTCAGTGGGTCTTTAGCACACATACTGCGGTGTGTGTGTGTGTGTGTGTCAGCAGGAATGATTTGACCACAGGGATTCAGGAGCGTTATTGGCTTTGACTCAGCTCTTGAGAGAAGGAATATAGATGTGATGTTACAAGACGACGAGATGGTCGACCCTCTTTAGGGGCTTGAGGACTGCCCCAAAATGGGGAATAGCATCCAGAAGAAGAAGGTCCAGACAGAGACAAACTTCTCTGCGCCTCCGTCCCCATCCCTAACTCCCAGCCAGGAAAAACCAAAAGGCTTCTGGCTGTTTGGACGTCTGGACAAACTAAAAAAAACAGGTAAGAGAAGAGCAGGATGCATGATATGAGTCGTCATAACTGTTCATTTACAGTCCTTTGTTTGAAAGATTGACAGTTTGCAAAGGAGTACTTAATTTGTATTTGTAAAATCTGACTTGTTTTGAATGTTTGAAAAGGGGTGAGATTGTGTGTGCGTGTGTGTTTGTGTGGTTGTGTGTGTGTGTGTGTGTGTCAATTAGCTCCTACAGTAAGCTTTTTGGGTGCAGAGTGACCATATTCCCATGCTGACTTCACCTTAGTCAGCTAAGCTTCAAGGCTTCCTGCTTATTGCACAAGTGTGCAGAAAACGTTGTATGTGAGTGTGTGTGTGTGTGTGTGTATGTGTGTGGGCAAGAGTTTTTTTCTGTTTCTGCAGATGAATAGGTTAACAGATGGTTTTAGATGTTTGAATACACATTTTGTTGCTGTTTTCCACACCATTGCCAATGCGTGTGTGTGATCTTGTAGTTTTATTATTTTATGATTCTGTGAGTTGTTAATGCCAGACCACTATACCTGCAGTGGAAAACACAGCTTAGCCCGTCCCACGCTGATCATTGTCTGCGTTAATAGTCCCTGAAGCAACAAAAACCAACTAGACAAACGGGTTTAACACAAGCTCACATTGACACAGACAGATCAGTCAGATAATGCTCAGGCTCTGAGATTTGTCTTTCACAAGGCTGCTGTGGACATTTTCTGTTTCTCACGTGTTCATTTTTATTTAACTTTTTGTTACTGTTCATCTCAGATGATTTAAACCCATCTTTTTTGTAGTAATCCGGATGAAGAACCAACTTTAGAGTTAAAAAAAAGCAACCCTCGGACCTAAATGTAAATTGTACATATCTAGGTTTCTCTTTCTCTATCACTTTTGCTGTTGTTTAGTTTATCTTGGCAATATGGTCACCAGTATCAATGAATCTGCTGGTAGATACATGTATTGCAGGACTACATTTAGTTGAAAAGTTCTAAGTTTTGTAGATTATAACCTTTATTTTAGTAGAATTTGATGACTGCATTTTCAACATGCAACAGGTTCGACAGGATCTTCCTGGTAAAAGCACTTAAAATGTGTCCTCGTGCAGGCTTACAAGTGAGGTGCTGCCGCAGTAATAGCAGCTTGTTTACTCTCATATACATCACAAATTCCTGTATAAACCCATAAGAAACTATTTTTAAGGCACAACTGAAACTGCTAGATAAATGTAAGCCTACACATGGTTTTATTTTGACTTTCATCGTCTTACTGGCTTTGGCCCTCTTAAATACTTCAGACAAACAATAATGTACCAAATCTAAAAGGTTGAGTCACCGTGGCAAAGATAAAATGTATCCATTTTAATTTTTTACTTCTTTTTTTGTTTTCATCAAAAGAGTATCTAATATCTGTGAGATCTGTGATGCGGCTTCATTAGACAGCTGTCATGTTATATGGCCATTAGTTGGTTAGTTGGTGCATTTAGACTCTTAGCAAATGCATTTATCTGCTTGTGTTATTAGGCAGCATGACATATGAGCAACATTAGCTGGAACCAAACAACAGTAACAGTCAGACCAAGACTAATCAATTCTTGAAAGATGTCCATTTTTCTTCTGGGTGTGTTTGCAGTTAGAATTTCAGATTTGTTTTTATTTATTTATTTATTTTTATTTATTTATTTGACAGGGACAATGCTCATTAATCAGCAGAAAAACAGAACTGTAAATGAGCCAGTGTTAGCCTAGAAGGCTAATTTTGACAGTTGACAGTTTCATACTGAAGCTCAGATTTAGTGACAATTTAAAATGGTCTTGGTAGATCAATTCAGCCATCCAGAGCATCTTGAGTTTCACCAACATAGCTAAAATCTGGACATGTGATATGTCTCCGTCATTGGACCCTGATGCTTCTGGTTTCCAAGGTAACAGCCGACCCTGCTGAACCCAGTTTGTTAATGGTACGGAGGTATGCATCAGCCGCCAGGCTAAAACAAGACAGGGCAGTTAAGGAAGCTCTGTAATCAAAACATCAGGATGGTGTGAGTGTGCATACAGAAGTGATGGACTGTGCTGTGTGAACTGTACTAAATAATGATTGTGTGTGCAAACACATCTTGGTCTCATTTTCTCTCAGGGTGGTCGATGTCTGTGTGGGTGTGTGCGCGATTGTCGTCTTCTGTTCTCCTGTATTCACCGCCTCATTCACGGGGAGTTTATTCAGAAACTTGGGGTGTGAATGCATTCCTACATTCCAGTCGATTTCCTTACGCATGGGCACCCGTCCAGCGCACAAACACCCAACTTCTCAGAGTATGTTGAAATGAGGCTCAATTCCTGTTTTTTGAGGTGATTGCAACTGCCTCTTGCTCCACGTTGCCCTGAAATAAAACCTTATTGAGCAAGAGAAAGAGGAAAAGAGAGCATTGTATGACACTGAATTATGCACACATGTTCATGTTGATGCAATATTCCTGAAAGTTGTTTACTTGATTTATACGCCAGTAAACCATATCAAATGGATTATAGCCACAGTAAAGGCAGCAGCCATGCAGTATATGGTGTCTCAGTGCTGCAGTAACACAGTTTTTCAGTGCAGCAGGATAATGAAACATGCAGGCGATGAACTCAGTGACTACTATAGATCCTCACTATGTGCTTCTGAAATATGTGTCATCTCTGTGGTTTTGGCCATTTTCCAAACCAGAAACCCTACCTTGTGTCCTTCACAACACCTGACAGGTTGTTTACTGGGGACTGGGGAACGACTGGATGTCACACACGGAATGCCTGGCTATTTTTGCATTTTTGGTCAAGGTCAACCATGGGTGTGTTTTTTTTCCTCACCATTTGCTTCCCATTGGCTTTTGCCATTCTCTGAATCACTGATCACATCACTCTACAGGGGGATGTCAGAATGTGACAGCAACAAGACTTCCAAGCCTTGGGTCCTTCAAGCTGCACTAATCAATATGTCTATATTAAGAATGGATCAAATGGATCACTTGAAAGAGAAGAATGGAGAATTATCACCTGACTTTGCACTTCCCTCACTTCTATGAGCACTTTGATCTCTTTTGGATCATTGTTTTGTTTTTTGGGCCAGCAAACCGCTCTCAACCTCATTTTCAAGGTTGGTTACCACTTGAACTTGAACATAGTGTAGTATTAAGCCATTTCCCTCAGTAATTAGTGGACACCGAAAATAGGGCTAAAGAAGAGTGAATATTGGACTGTTGTTTGTAAGGAGGCCAGAAACATGATTCCCAATGAATGCTAATGTTGCTCCGTGTCTGTTGTATGTGTGAATAGGCAACTGTTTGCTAATGTCTATAGTAGCTTCATAAGGTGATTAAAGGTGCAACAAATAGTCAATTATTTGATTAGTCAATCGAAAGAAAAGTAACCGGCAACTATTTTGATAATTGATTAATCAGTCATTTTTCAAGCAAAAACGCTGGTTCTAGATTCTGAATTATGAACATTTAGCTGCTTGTTTTTATCATATATGGTAGTAAAGAAAATATTTTTGGTCCCCCAAAACAAGCAATTTACTCTGGGCTCCAGGAAGTTGGGATGGACGTTTTTTCACTTCTTTTTTACGTTTCAAGACCGAACAATTAAACAATCAATCAAGATAATTGACAGATTAATCGGTAATGAAAATAATCCTTAGTTGCAGCCCTAAAGGTGATAATATGTCAATTTTGTGTTTATGGCTTATTCAGATGGAGTGGTAAAAAGAGTCACTTAATGTAGCTTTAAACCTGAAACGCTATAAGACAGTTGCTGTTAACAATTACAGGCACCCAAAACATACATAGATTGAGGGACATATTCATTAGTCTAAAGGATACACCATACACATGTACTCAAAACTGAGCTGAGTTATGATCTTACATGGTTACTGTACTTGAAAGATTTTTTACTCAAAAGAGACATTTTATTATTGGTGAAAACAAAAATGAAAATAGACACATCAGAATGTTTCGATTTGAGCTTTGTTTCACTTAGCACAATAAAGCTATAAGCTATTAATGACTAGACAGGGTTTTCTGTACGCAAACAGTTTTCAAAGATGCTTTGTGTTGTACAGAGCTGAGATGTTGCCAGCTGAGCTCCCCAACCACAAATATGCCTATTCATCTGCCACTAAGACAGTGGCTACAGTGGACAAGATTAGCTCACTATGAACTCACTTTGCTCCATCCACAGGTGGTCACTGACGCAGAGGGAGCCGGGCAAACACACACACACACACACACACACACACACACACACACACACACACACACACTGTGTCTCTGCTCTGTCATCCTTTCATTCTTGAAGCCTTTTGAAGTTTTATAAAATCATGTGATATAGCTGATGGGTCTCCAGATGTTTCATATTACCTTCTCATAACTGTCCACTGTGCGGGGCGAACCTTCAGCTGGCTTTCATCACCAGATAGATCGACTCAGTATTCCTCTGCATTAAGTTGAGATGTCAAATGATCCATTTTATTAACTGGTAAACCCAAAATATCAGGACATATCTTGGAAATTAAACTCCTCCTCTGGCTTTTCCCTTCATCTCCCTCCTCCACACTCCACTCTGTTTTCTCCTTTATGCTACTATCTCCTTGACCTTGGATTGTTGGGTAGTTATTCATCTTCCAGCATGCCAAAGGGGAGATGTTTGCATGGAGACACATAAAGATTTACACTGACTGACTGTGAAAAATGGCAAAATTGTGACCTAAGCTGCAATGAAGGAACGAGTGGTGAAGGAAAGTGAAAGCTGATGACAGAATTAGGGAGGGAGAACAGAAACAAGGTGACTCCAGTATAGAGAATATAATGGGAAGAGAAGAAGAGAGGAACATGTTGTATAATTCGAGAACAAGGCTGCCAGCAGATTTCCTTCCTGCCATTTTTATTACTGACTGTCTTATGTGGGGTGTGATATTCCATATTCCATTATCCTGCCGGGTAAGGCTCGCCTAAGCCTTTTGATTTCTGTAAGAGGGGCTAAGACGCTCTCTTCTTGGTCCTTCTTTGAAGATCCCATTTACTGGTTGCCACTGTCAAAGTCACGGACTCCCTGCAGAGAGCTTAGGCAGCACACAGTTGGATAAAGATGAGACGACTTTTTGTCTCTGCTATCTATCCCTCCTATGCCTCGCCCCATCTCGTCTTCCAGCCCTCATCTTTGATGCTTTGTTGCTGTTTCTATCTGTACATCTCACCGCAGTGAGCAATACATGCACACATAGGTATATCTGGAAAGTATACATATAAAACCTCCATTCCCCTTCTTTCGATTTCTTTTGTGATCTCTTCGAGGCTGTATTTTCCTAAGAAACGACACAATGGGAAGAATGAGGCAGTTATTCTTAAACGAACCTCCATTGTCTTAATTTCCTCTGTGTCTCTTTCTTTTCCATCTGCCATCAATTTCTGTTTTGTCCGTGCTGTAGACTAAGTACAAAGCCCCCGGACTGTTTAAAGGCAGTGAAAATCCTTGTCATTCATCACTCCTCTCCTCCTTCCTGTGGTTCTCAAGACCTCAGGGGCAGCACTGCCTGGTTTAATTGTTGTCGTCAATTTTTCACCTGTTAAATCATGTACTGGCCTGTTGCACCAAAGTGTCGCCACAGTCTTCTTTGGAGATGAAAGGCGATCGTTACCTTCTTCCTCTATCCTGTCCTCTCGTGCCCTTTAGCAGTAAGGAAAGGAACTTTTGTTTTCTGCCCCTAAATGAAAGGACATTTTTGTCAACATGCAATTGTGGTTAGTCTACATATTCTGGCCTTAAATGTAGCATGGGAATTTTTTTTTTTCAGGCCTTTGGATGGCATCTCCAGAACACTTCAAGTAAGGCAAATTCCTTCTAAATGATCCACAACCCGTTAGCAAGTTTCATGCATGCAAAAAGAAACTCATAAAGAGTATGTGGAGTATTTTTATGAGTTTGCTATGTAATGACTTGACCCAAATTTAAAGGGGGGCGTGTTTTAATCTGGGTCTCTGAATATCTTTGCATGATTTACAGTTCAAAAAACTCCTTATTTAACTCATACTGACCCTTTTATGCAGCCCCTCACTTCCGCCTCTGTCTGAAACAGGCCGTGTTATCTCTTTAAGGCCCCCCTCCCAAGGAGCCCACTCTGTACTGACAGTAGTAGGATTTCACTACTTTTTAATCTTTTTTTACTCAGCTTCTCAAATGTATCCTTGCATGTTCGAGCCAAAATCCGATCTGAAATATACAAGTGGATAACACAACCAATGGAAAAACCTTAGCAACAACCGTAGCAACCAAGGCTACGGAATGGACTGCCATTTATGGGCTGAGGTATAAAAAAACGTCGCAAATAAGCACCTTAGAGGGGTTTTGACTTGCATACATACATTAACCACAAGTTTGGGAACTTTGACCATGTTTAGCATAGATATCTGACATCATAACAGTATATAAATAACAGAAAACCAGAAAAAGCATCATCATCTTTAACTTAAGCTGTCACTGGAAAAAATGGTTACAACCAGTGTTGGGCTCCGTATTCATCTAGAAACATAATAATGAATACTTATAACTACCCGAAGGCAATAATCCATCACACCACTTTGCTTAATTAAAGCTGCACTACCCAATATCACTTGTAGTGATGAACACAGAGAGAATTATCACCTGACTCTGCAGTTCACCTCAGCTCTACAGATTGTTTTAGCATCTTTCAGCTCATTCTTTTGGTTTCACAGCCCGTAACTTTAACATTAGTTAGTTAGTTCTCATCAATCTTGTTTCCAGTCATATTCAGGGGAAAAGTTCTGATCAACCAACTGTACGCTACCAGCCCAGTACCAAGACAAAGTTATCGACAAGCTAAATTAGTGTTGCTAACATTGCACTGTGTCTGCTGCATATTAGCCTAGTGCACTTTAAGAATGAATATTTTCACTTGGGAAAGTAACATTTTTGCCATTTATGTAAAGTGTGAGTAGCTTTTTCACAATTTAATTTCAATTTATATGTAGATAAGGCAGGAAAAACAAAGACTGTATTTTTCTTTGTTACTGTAGTATCATTAGAATTTGTGTTTTGAGTAATGTGTCACCACACAGCACTGGGTTAGACCAAGTACAAGCCAAGCACAAGCCCGCCGCTCATGTCCTGTAGCTTCAGTGTGTGTCTGTCTTCAGTATAAAAGGACTCATTGTTTAGACTGCTCTGTAACAGGGCTCAGTCAAGTAGCTTCCTGCGTTGGCACCTAAATTGAATTATAGCATCAGACCATACTGTTAAACAGCACATACACACACACACACACACATAAACACACAGACCTGCGTGTGACCTTGCCAGTCAAAGGTCATTATGTCAACTTTGGACATGGCTTTGATTTGATCTGTATCATTTTAAATGAGAAGAAAATCGCGTTTTATTGCTGACGTTAGGCTTCACTTTCCGATATGACTGTGTCCAATCTGTAATTTGAAACTTGTGACAGTTGTAGCTAAGCATGTCCTGCCCAGCTGATGGAGAAGAAAGTGATATCAAACCAACTTACCCATCAATCCGAAGGGCTTTTACTGCTTATTTAGAGCTTTTCTTCTGACGCTGATACAAAAAAAAATCTGGTTTAGTAAGTTGTTGATGTTCTGTCTGTGTTCTGTACCAAAATTTGACCATTACCACACACCAAAATACTTAAAACAATTATTATAATTATAATTATTATAAAGGTTCTTTTCAGTTATTCCCCAAAAATGTTAATTTTTTCAACATGAAAAAGCCTCAGAATCAGCATTTTAGGCCATCACAGGACACTAAAAGTTTCCCTTGAATGCATAATGGAACAGTAAAATTCATTGAAGTGCATAGGCACCACCTTTAGGCAGGGTGAGGCATGTTTAAGTGCAGCTTTTACAGACTGACACATGAAGTTGAATTAAATGCTCCTCCCACAACACCCTGGTAATATGTATCTAATTAGGCATCTGAAATATAACATAAACAGTAAAATACACTCATCAGTTGTGGTCAAAGAGGAACTACTGCATGGGCTCAAATAAGTGTCAATAAGATTATGACCTTTTAAAATGAAATTTAGGTTGCATATCATCCTTTGTAAACATGTGAAAAAACTAAAAGATGAGAATGTTGATCAAATTTGTGCCGAGATGACATGCACACAAATGTTTAGCCATGTCTTTACAGCTGAAAGTTGTTACTTCATGTGTAACTTCAGTGTCAAACACAGTTTGGGAACTAACTGAGTTCTCTGCTTTGAATTTGTATGCAAATGTCCACAAAAGCAATACTCTGAGTCTTTGTGCAACCTCAACCCACATTTATATAATTTGTGCAATTTTATTTAGACATTCTCAAATTTCAAACAACAAATCCTTTCTGCCCATTCACAGACTTGAATACTGTTTCTGAACATCATTTAACAAGCCCAAATCTTTTTTGACCCTTATTTGAGCCCATACAGAACCTCCTTCATGTGAGAGATGACACTGAATGTAAAGTTAGTTTTGACTTGAAGTGTTTGTGTTTACCTGCAAATGGAAAGTAGCTAGTAGCTGAATCTGCTCTCTACTTTTTTTTGTGATTATAGCTTATTCTCAAATAAATTTAATGGAATAAAATGAAATATATTTCCTCAATCCGTGTGACACTTTGGCAGATTTTGCTAGCCAAACACCGGCTATCATTAACCTCAACAACTGTTATGTTATTAACAGTTATGTCAACTTACTTGGTGTCAGGAGACCTTATATTCATGTGGGCTCAGAGGTTACACTGGGGAACTGAATATCTGTGCCAAGCAGATGGCGCCGAGCTGGTGCCAGCCTCAGCCTTTTTGTACTTCAACATTTGGCAACAGGTTTACTCAAGCACGCTGTCGTCTTTTCACGCGGATTTACAAGTGTTTTCAGACTGATTCAGTCAAAATGGTTTCGACTTGTTTACGAAAAGGGAGGCTTAGTTCATTGGCCGTGCATAATGGGATTTTCACTGAGGAAGAGTGGTGAGGAAGAGTGTGTTTCTGTGACACTAATGAAGGCTCACAATTGGCAGAATGGGGTGTTGTTTTCTGTGGGCAGAAGGCACACCCATGAGTTACGCAAACTCACACAACACTCATTCTCTGCATATCGTGCGCTCACACATACACACATTGTAGCACTTATATTGCTGATAACACACTAGTATCTTCACTGCCTGTGCACTTATGTGCGTGTTATATGTGTGATGTATTGGACACAGGCTGCATCTGTTCAAACATAATGTGTTCGGTGTGATTCGCATGACACACGGTCAAATGTACTTAAAGTTGTGAAACTGCTTCCTCGTCCCTCACAGCTCAGCACTCAGGATGTCAGCAGATGTTTTTGTTCATCTAAACTCTGCTCCTCGCTTCTCATCAGCACACATGATGAGATATATCAACATTTCCGTGGTGACACCTCATCATGAAGACATAGTTTTATATTTTCCATTGTTAAAGAGCTTTTCTGTCCATTCTCCTGTGTTACAGCAATTTAATGGCTGACTCACATGAGATGAATCCATTGTAATATGGACAGAAAGTCCATGTACAGAAAAGAACAAGGGTTGATTGTATTGCAGAGAAGTCCATGTCTGGAAGTCTTTACAGTCTCTATAACTTCCAGAGGAGGATGAGTGCATAAAATGATGTAAATGACATTTTGGTTAAAGGGAAAGTCAAATGTAGACATTCTGATTCGCTAATGACTCAAACCAGATCGTGACATTTGGATTTTTCTGTCGTTATTGCAATTTAAAAAGGTCAAGGAGGTTGGGAGCTTGCATAGCTGCTAAATGTGAATCAAATTTTCCTTCTGAAATCTGAAGACTTTATCTTATTGGAAGTTTTATGGTACTAATCCAGGCCTCACAGGTCTTGGTCTGTGACAGTGGTGAGATCAAGCCATCTTTTTGGTTTGTTATCTATCAATCTAAGTCTTGTCCCATTTCAAGAAAAAAGTTTCTTTTGAAAACTGGATAAATAGTAGATAGTAAATCCATGAACCCACTGATTTGTACACTAAGTACAAGTAAATACTTTCAGTGATGGACAAGAGTGACATGGATGAACTCACATAAAGAAAAAGTGTAGTGAAGCACTCTTGAACAATTCTTATTTTCAGGTAATTATACACTAATTAAAACATACTTATGAATATTATATTCCATTTCTGCCAAGGCCGTTCTGCTACATACCACGAAATTCTACACACTGCACCTTTAAGGGATCAGTCTGCCAGTGTATGGAGTTCATTTTATTCCCAAAAACATACACTGTAAAATGTTTGTAAAGTATAAATCCTGACTTTACAGAAATAGTACAAAATCCACTTATTCCTTTTCATGCCAAGAGTTAAGGGAAGTCATAATAACCCTTTGTAATATAACGTGTATATAACAGGTTTGGTTACCTTTGGAAAGAGCCACGCTAGCTGTTTACCCCTGCTTCCAGTCTTTATGCTAAGCTAGGCTAAACTGCTGCTGGCTCCAGCTTCATATTTAACAGACATATATGAGAGTGGTATCAATCTTCTCACCTAATATTAAGTAAGAAAGCGAATAAGTCTACTTCCCAAAATGTCAAACTATTCTTTTAACTCCTTTAACTATTAGCCCACGCTGTCACTTATTGAAAAATGAATATGAGACTGTTTATAGTAAGAAATTCTTCTAAAATGTGTGTTTTTTTGCATTGACTGTCCTGTGTTTTTTACGTTTGCTTCAGTTCTAACTGATCGAGCCCTCAGACTTTACTGAAGAGTAATTTTAGGTCCAGCACAGGAATCAGACTTGAGGGCGTTGGGCCTGTCCTGTCCTGTCCTGTCCTGCTTGGAGATGAGTCTGTTCTTCTGACTACTGCGGAAGCTGTAGGTCTCTCATTAACTCATCAATCATACTAAATGAGACCATTCACCATTAGGGAGACGTGGCCTCAAATAACCTGCTGCACCTGCACCTTTTTTTTCTATTTTTAGCTGTCGTCTGTTTTCCTCATGGACTCCCTTACTTTTTTCTCAAGTGAATATATCTTGCAGCACTTGACTAACGTCTTGAAAAAAAAAAAGTAAGTCAAGACATTTTTTTGCAGTATGCTCTGCACTTTTCTGTCTGTTTTTTCTGCAGGGTGGTTATGTCTGGAGGCCTTTGCGTCTCTCCATACCCTCTAATTTTTCAGGGTCACCCAGGGGCCTCCTTTGCTCACTCCCGCACAGCAAATTGGCAACAAATTGATTTATTATCTTGTTTTGTAGACTGTAGATGAATGTAGTGAACACAGCGGGTCAACTGTGTCTCCGCCGTGAGGCATCCATATCTGTATCTGTGTTTACAGAGATTTCATTTGGGCTCACAAAAAGCTTTTAAGTCGGAGCGACAAGCAGCAAAAACAGCTCGGCCTCCTTGAGGAAAAATACCCGTAATCCCGTTATCAGGAAGAGAGAGAGAGAAAGAACAGGAGGGAGCGAGCGAGAGAAGGATAATTTCAAAAAGAGTGACTATGTTTCTATTTTTAAGCCCAGTCGGTGCTGCAGCTGTTAAGTTTAGTTCGCTGTTTGTGTGCCCTCATATAAGATCCTGAAGTGCAATCAGTCACCTCAGCTCAGGTTCACAACATGCTCAAGGTCAGGATTAAGAAGTGCAGCAAATACAGAGTCAATCTCTGCTGAGGAAATGATCTGAGACACCAAGGATAGGATAGGAAGACAAGACAAGAACCGTTTTAAGAACTATGAATTAAGTATAATTTACTGCATGGTGTACGCAGTCACATGTTAAATAAGAATGCCATTTTAACTCATTATAAACCTGTTATAAAAGTTGTCTCACTTATTCACACCTGGAAGCTGAGCAGTAGCTGGTTATGAGATGCAAGACATGTGCGCTTTCTCTGAGTGAATTGGATGCTTTTCTTAAGTCACTAAAACTTACTATAAATTAGATTTGTGGCACTCTGAAAGTACAAAAAATCTCTATACTGTACTTAGCTTGACGCGTTTTGGCCAACAAGCAATCACCTGATCCTTTGGTACTGGTTTGCTGTGTGCCTTGCTCGAGGGCACCTTATTAGCTTTAATCAATAATCACTACACAATATTCATCAATATCCACTGACACTGGACATTAACACCCAATAAAAACTGCATTATATCTACAGAAAAAAAAACATTAATTAGTTTCACATCAAAATTGTACAGTTAATGTGTTACCGTTTAATTTATCCTATATTAGTTTGACATTACATTAGCTTTACAAAAGTAGATAACTATACTGAAAACCAGTGGGTGTAAATAGTTAAGATGGGGTTGTCTGTCTACAACATCTTTCCTGGTTTTGGTAGCCTACAGCAGTGTCTTTGTCTATTGGCCACCATTACTAGCTGTAATGTTTCTCTTACTTTCTCCCTCCCAGTCGCTTCTCCCATCCCTATAGACAGAAGTAATGAAACTGCCACAGTGCAGGAAGAGAGGGTTAAAATGTGACCAACAATAAACCTCCAATCACACGCACACATGCACACACACACACACACACACAGGTGTCATTATTCAGCTCATTGCTGTTCCCCTGATTTGTATTCTATGGCCGCTGTGGTGGACTTGAGTTATGAGTCCTCCTACATCGAGTGGTGTAGTATTAACCAGAGGGAGAGAGATGCAGTGTAACCTCCATCCTCCATGCACATATCTAGTGGAATATTCCATGTTTCATGTATCTTGTTATGATAATATCTTGCACGATCCGTTCATCTGGCTTGGTCAGAATGAAATATGAACTTTGAAATTAGGCTCATTTATCACCGTATCTATCTGATGAGAGCTAATGGTTGTGAAGGGAGCTTAAAAATGAAACATGCAAAATGTAAAACTTGTGCTAAAGGACCCTGGAGCAGAGGGACAGAGAGAAGACAGAGGGACAGAGAGATGAGGAAGGAGACTGAAAGAAGGCGAGGAAGGGCTGAGGAAAAAGGAGAGGAGGGTACGGGGGCAAAAAAAGGACATAAATCACTGAATACAGTAACTGTCACTACCAATGAATCACCTGCATTTCTGATTTCCTCTGGGTGGGTCACAGAGAGAGTGAGATAAAGAGGGAGCAAGAAAGGAAAAGAAAAGGTAACGGGGGCAAAGAGGGCAAAGAAAACAAAAACAAAAGACAATTTAAATATATAACTAAATACACCAATACATATTGTTATTTAAATAATTTCAATGGAGTGTAAAAGAGTTTATATAGTGATGGTACAGCAGTATACAACATACACATGATTAACATAACCTGCACTGACTGGTGTAGTTTTACAGTATGAAGGAAGTTACCGTAGTTTCAGCTGGGTAGCTAGCTGAAGTTAAACACACACACCCTGGACCAGTGTTGCCCTGGACACACATGAACACACTCACTTAATTATCATATCAGAACAAGAAAAATTGGAATTGCAGTGAGGAAAATGGGGAAATGCTACTTGGGGAAAATAGAGAATTGATAAATCTTAAAATGTGTGCAAAGACCAAAACATAGAGAGATAAATAGAAGAGTAAAATAGTTTAAATGTGTTTTAAATGTGTTGATTGGTCGTTAAGTGATTGGAGGTTAAAGGTTTAAGTATAAAGCTTTATATTTCTGTTTTTAGAAACCATTTTAGTTTTTTAACTAATTTTTCAATGTCTTCAGTCATATTTTCAAGTTGTCTGATAAACTTGACTTGCTTTACTACATTTTGTCAGTTTTGGGGCTCCATAATAAAGCAGGTAATTGTAAGGTTATAGTTATTATGGTTAAATAATAGAAACATTTGTAAAATTAAAAATTTGCTGAGTGGTTTTGTTGACAAAGGCGTTCAAACAGAAAACAGCCCTACAATGCCAGGGGGCTGCGTTGGTGCTGGTGTGTTGCTTATATAATAATAATGTTAATATATAGGCTCCAGTTTGATATAGATATAGATCCATGTTAGAAGGGTTGTTAGATAGTTTATAATACAGGATTTTACAACTCTGGAATATTATCATGTTGGTATTTATTTTATCTTTTGTTGCAGCAGGTTAACAGCAGAAATACGACATTCAGGTTACAAAGTAATCGACCAGCAATGTGTGCTTGCACACATTTGATTGACCACCATCGTGTTAAACTTGTTTTCTGGACGACCCTGCAGTTTTTCACCAAAAACTACTTGCGTCTTCTTACCATAATCCATTATAGAAAATAACATCTATCCACAGAGTACATATTAACATTTACAGAATGTTGCTTTTGAAGACCTGGTGCTCATGTTGTATAATTCGTGATGTTGTGTTGTTGTTGTTGTTGTGTTGAACAATCCTGGCTGTGCCTTGCTCCTGGCTCAGACTTAAAGTAAAACACATGGCAAGCATGATGGTCGATATTTTCCTTTTTACTTATGTTTTTCCTTCTCATGTTTGACTTTACACAGCCCTGTCCCTGTTTCTCTGTGTCCCTCCAGCATGCCCCTTCTAAGAAAGGCTTCTTATGAATACACAGAGAGCATGTACGCGTTGAACCGCACACATTAATAAACATACACAGTGACCATTTTCAAGCCCAGCGGGGCATGAAGTGGAGACTGTTACTTCTCATGGTCCAGTGATTTGCATCCTCACCTGATACAGATGTTGAGGTAATGAGAAAGATAACAGAGCAGCTATCCCTCTCTGTTCCCTCTCTGCCTCTCTGTTTACCTCCTTCCTCTTCTGCACAGCACATGAAAGGGTGAGCTGAGGACATGAGATGAGCTAATACTCACCATGTGGTCACAGTATTACATTTTCCAATAAATGTGTGTGTGTGTGTGTTAGCGTCAGTGTTTGGGCTTGGTCAGTCCACTGGGAGTCATTGGTACAAACTGGTCTATAGCTGCACAGCAAACATCCTCGTCTAATCACCTGCTGTTCTTGCAGTCTCATGCATGCATTTGCAGTTTGAGCTTAGAGTTGATAGACATAGCACTCTCTAGTGGAGCAAGACGCTGTATGGGTGGATGCAAGGAGTGACTGTGTTGATGTAGAACAGCTTATCTATGTGATCTTTCCCCAGAGAGATGAGGTCTGTGTGTTCTCCAGTAAAACTGATATCAGTCAGTCTTATCTAATTATTTTGGAAATTATTCAGTTATGTCATTTTTCATATATGAGAAATATGACATCCCAGATCATCGTCCCAGTATTGAGTAGGTGTGGTGGCGTCTGGGTTTAAACATTTCAGTTCAGTTTACTTGTCACTAAGGTGTTTACTCAGCCTGTGGAAACAGTTATATAATGTCTTGGTGGCTCTGGAGGAGCTTTCCAAAGTGTATGTCTGAGCCTTGAGACTTTTACATTTATTACATTTATTTAACAGAAGTCCTCCCGGTTAGGAACTACAGGTGTTGAAAGACGTGGACATTTAGGAGGCAGGGGGCTCAAACAAAAGATGCTGCTGAGTGGCATTATGGGAATTGTAGGATCCAGTGTTGTTTTTAGCTTGACCAACCATAGGGACTAAAATTCAGGGTACGTCTGTCTCTGCTGCATACATTTTGACAACTATTGTGAGTTCCCAAACTTTATGGAAGTAAATATTGCATTACTAACTTCAAGTTGGGTAACCAGATTGTCTCACACACTAGGACTTTAAACGGGAGGCATGAATGACCTTTTTAATATGAGTTTTATGACCTTTTAGATATTAACATGTTCTTTAATTATGAAAGCTATTTAAATACTGTCCCTAAACTGGACTTATTTATGCTTCTTTTATCTGTTTTTTGGACTGATTTGCTTGTTTAGTTGTGTGCACTGATACTCGCTACACAAAACGGAAAAATAAAGTATAATAAAGTAATAAAATAAAAAAATTTTTGTGTTGTGATTCTTCTGGGGAAAGAAAAATCTTACATTAAACATAAAAATATTTGCCATGGACATGATGAAAATAACTAAATACAGACACAAAATGTTGCCTTTATTATAACCCAATACCACATACAGTTTAAATTTAGTTACACAACAGAGTCCAGTCATACCTGGCTGGAGTCCACCACATAAGACATAAATCAGTAGAGAGAATAGCACATCAAATCATTATCAGTATTCAGAATGTGGCTCCAACTAATGTGGAGGATGTTTTTTTTTTTGGCCTCACGCATTTTAATGAGCTTGTTTTAATGATTGTTGATTGTCCTCCAACAGGCTGTTCGACCTGCTAACAAGCCTAGCACAGTTGATTTATGATATTATCTCTTTAAATAAAAGGCTATAAAACAACTGATTATTCCTTAAAATGACACCCTACTTGATTTAGAATTGATGAAAGGAAGTATGTGGCTGTCTAGCATTGAATATGTGTAGTTTTGTCTCTTTTTGTGGTTAAAATGTGAGTTGGTGGAGTCGACATTAGCATAAAGTTAGCATATGTTACTTACTCCATTGTAATGCACTGTGCTATTTTGCTTATGCAGTGGAATGGTGTGTTGTGTGAGCTGAATCAAAGGCATTTGAAGCAACGTCTCCCCTCTGCCCTCTCCCCCAAGACCAGATGGTGTCTCTTTAGGCCTTCTAATGAATATTGATATGAGGGGTCTTGGTTAACAACAGGGAGGTACACAGGCTGGGCCAGAGACCCCCAAAAATTGGCACATAGTAAAGGTCCACATTGAGGGACCGGGTGTGGATGGGATTTATTTTTTGAAGAAAAACCTAAAGGGCCACATTACTGCAAAACAAAGCAATTTTCTTATGCACATAAGCTCCCACATGTCCCATATTGGTTAACTGACTTGCACAAATTAATATGGATTAGGAGTTAATGAGTATGAATTAGTCGCCTGAGTGATGTCATCCACAGGATGCATCAAGCTTTGACGTGAAGTGAAGAAATTGGATTAAAAAAAAGAATAAACATGAAATGAAAGCAAAACACTGATGGACTGAGATGAGAAATGCTGATAGTGTGAAAACAAATGTCAGGAGCAAAGGAGTGTAAGGTGAAGAGATGGACAGGTTAAGCTACTGGCAGCGTTAATCCATCCTCTGGCAAGGCTCCCGTCTCTAAAGCTGCTCTCCTGAAGGCCTCAGCTTATTCCAGACCTCACTCACCCTGAGGTTGAAGCTCTGCCAGCACCCGGGGCAGGTCAGTCTGACCCAGGACACTGGGGTGAGGAGTTCTTCAGTGGAAAAGCCTAAACTTGGCATTCCCACCTCTAATTTGCCAGTGCCAGGAGTCTGGTGTTGGTGTCGTTGTGAGCAGGGATGGTGGGTGTATGGATGAAGGTAATTGTGTTAATTCTCTCCACCGTGTCCCTCCAGCTGGTCTGGGTGTGCAGGCCAGCTGTAGCCCCCTGCTGTGCCACTTTATTGGGAATAAACATCCATTCAGAGGGCAAGTGGATCAAAGTGCTGATGAAATAATCCCGGAACTCAGCACTGGTTGTTTGCTTGGTACAGAATCATCCATTTTAGTTTTATTTTCTCCCAGAGCCGCGTTGTATTTCGTACCCTCTGCAGTTTGTCAGGAAACATTAGTAGGCGCACAGCAACTCATCCCCACACACACACACACACACAGCACCATTAAAGCTGCAATGATGAAGTGAGGCTGTGTCAGCTATTTATAACTCAAACTAGACTTCTGTGGCTGTAAGGCTAAAGGGCAGACAGTAAGAGCAAGGCTGGAGACAGAGAAAGATGTGGTGGAGGAGAGATTGGCAGAGACAGAGGAAGGAAAGTGGGAACGATGCAGTGCTACAGAAGAGAAAGTACAGTTCATACAACTGGTTGTTGTTTAGCTTTTCACTGTGAGGACACAACCTTTACTGTCAAATATGGCCCCTGTAGCTCTTAGATAATGAGATAGAGCGTCAGACAGCTGCATGATGCTGAGGGCATCCATTAAGGAAGGGACAAAAATATATCAACGATTATAATAAAGTTTTAGCTTCTTTTACTGACATTGGAATTGCTGACAATGAAGATAAGGGGAAATGCCTCCAGTGCTGCACACTTGTGAAATGGAAATAGCAGCCTCTAAAACACAATTCTCATGGTAGAGGTTGGAAGAAGCAATTCATTTACCCTTTTTGTCTACATTATTACATCTCTGTTTTATTTTCACTCCTACAAATTTGGAAATTTGTTGTTTTGATGACCTAGTTATGAATTTTAACTAAAAATCTTCTCATTTCAGTTGTCTTAACATTCAACTTACTATTGTCATAATATTATATTTTAATTTTCATCTTATTTCAGTAATAATCAAGGTAGTATTTCACACCAAGATACACTTCAAGCCTTTAAGGAGTCTCAAGATAAATCTGAAGGGTCACGAGATGATTAAAGGGATAAGACAGAAGGAAAAAAAAACATTCCTGCTGCACAAAATTGTTTTATTTTTGCCACATTTTTTCTCTAATTGTCACTTTTTTCTTTCTTGTGAAATTCTAGGTAGTGTTATCTTTTCAACGTAATGAGGGAAAATCACTCTATACACTATAGTCAGAGTGAACATGGGTGGTGTGTGTGCATACACACGTGCCTGTCTATATTGAGTGAAGTGGGGGTGGATGCCTCATGAAAGCCAAACTTTGACAGCCGTTTTGCTGGCGGGGGGGTTTCTTCATTTGACAATAGAGAGGGCATCGCAGGGAAAAATAGAGGGAGAGAGAGAGAGAGAGAGCAGAGGGGGAAGGGAGGAGGAAGAACAGTATCAGACTCAGGGATAAGGCAGCTGGGACAGGCTGCTTGGCTGGAAGCAGGTTTTATTGTGCTCTTTTCCTTCCCAAGCGAGCCAGACACTCTGCAAGTGGAGGAAAGAGCTTCTGTCACACCTATAGTCAATCCTTTTGAGTTCTTAATATCCGGATTTTCTGCTGTTCTTTTCACCAGTGACAGAAAAGAGGACTTGTTGGTCTCAGTTGTGTTTTCCCACAATATTTACGACTACATTTTGTATCTGCCATGGTGCTGGTGTAGGAATGGTGGTCTACCTGAGGAAGAGCATCCACTCTCTGCTGTCTGTCTTCAAGAAGAAGGGTGAGTGTGGAGCCACATGGAGGAATTTGGCAGGTTGTAGCTTTGACTTTAGGCTGTTGACAGAAATGAACGCTGGTTTATACTACATTAATTCTCTTGGCTTTGCTTTGATGGAGTTTTCTGGAGTCTAGTTGACTTTCTTCCGATACTTGATATACCCTAAAAAGTTTATGTTGAGGCTATGAGGAGATGGATCCGTGTGTTTTTACTGTAGTGGTACAGATGTGGTGATAATTGCTCATTTCTTGTGCAGGTCTGTCTCTAAAAGCTCACACGCATAAACACACACAAACTGGCACGCAGGAATTAGTGTTAAAGGCAATTTGGGGGACCTCTCTAATGAGATAAAGGGCTTAACTGACTTTTTTGGCCTTAATCAACCGAGAGCCCTAAACCTCCTGCAGGGGTCCGGCAAATCTCAGGGAGGGCTTCTTCTCCAATTAATCCCAACTGGTATTTACAGAAGCGTATATGTGAGTAATACATGTGAGGAAATGCTGAAAACTGTCTAATGGAGGTCTTTAGACTTCAGACAGTACCAGGTTCACAATGAACAGAGATTTCCCACAGCGACACACAGGGGAGGCCATTGTGTCTGGGTATGGCTGCCTCACCTGTGTGAATGTGGGAAGGATAGGGGTGGTGGGAGTGTGTAACTTACTGACACACACACAAACACACAGACATGTACAGTATGTACATTCACACACGCACAGGATTACCTAACCAGGTGAGACTGAGAGCCACAGTGTTGTGACAAAGGAGGGAAAGCGGACACCTCACGTTGACTTTTGTTTCCCAGGACACTTTACACGAGCAGTTTACAGTACGTCATGCTCGCAACATGATGATGGGTTCCCAACTGATAAATGATTGCATGGATGAGCATAAATTCATGACATTGTTTGTACTGTTTTGACCATTCCAGAAATGGTTCTGCAAAACCAAAGGCTAAGACAGTTTGGACTAAAGCTGAAGACATTCTTTCTATTTCAGTAGTGTGGGTCATGGTGCCAATTAGCCCTTCTAGCTTTGCCTATATTAATTACAATCCAACGAGTACCCAATTTTATTTTTCAAATCTGTCTTTTACATTGAACTGTCCTTTGACATTGAGTAAAGCCTGGTCCAGTTCCCATGCAGGAGGCCCCGCAGCGGGGAGTCCAGTGGCATCTTTGCACGCAGACAATCCAGATCATCTAATTCCCCAGAGACTAGTGATGTGGAGAGATACTGCAGGAGATTAGCTGGGCATTGGTTTAATGTTAAGGACCTAGCTGAGCTGGGACGTCTGCCCAACAAACTGCTCGACTAATGAGATTTAAAGTGTGTGCTGTGTCAAAGGTTCATCGGTAAACACACGTATACTGGCGCCAGGTGGAAGTGCGCAGGATTCACTGTAAAGCTGATCAACGTTTTGGCAAATGGACACCTGTTGAGTCTGTTTTTATGTGCGTTGACGTTTGTATCCTAAGAGGACAGGGAAGTACCAGCGGAAAGACTTCTCAGTGGAAAATATGGTGATAAGCCGATGAATTCCTAAATACAGTGTTTGGTCACAGAGAGAGAGAGTGTAACAAGAACTACATCCAAGTTCAAGTTCAAGAAAACAGCAGCAAAAGTTTACTTTCATATAAACCAACTGTATTTATCTTCTTCCTCCTCCATCCCGACAGCTGGCCCCAAAGGGAATGAGGACCAGAAGAGGTTGACGGTGCACTACACCGTCTCACAGCACTACCAGGAGAATGTTTTCATAGAGGGCAGCAGGCCTCAGTACCTGGAGGACCTGCACACTGAGGCTCAGGAGGGACTCAAGATACTACAGCAAGAAGGTCAGACACATTCAGAGGGTCTTTACAATACATATTAAAACGCATCAATTCATACTGTACAAAGACTCTCATATACAGTATTTAGTATTTGATACACATGTCCAGTTAATGTACACCCACCTAAATGAAGCTTACCCACAATTACAAGCTACCATAATATTACATGACTGACATTACTAGTATATTAAATAATAATAAAGACTATAAACTGGTTTAAGAAAAAAAAAACATAAAATATAACAGATTTTGTGTTTTTTGGTTGCTGTTTTCTACGTGAAGATAACTGGAGGTTATATGTTTTGCTGTTGTTACATTACTAATTATAGAATATACAGTATAATGTATAGATGTTTATGGATGAAGCGTGGGAGTATTCAGATTCTGTGTCTTAACCTTGTCCTTTTGGTTCACACAGAACACAAGAATGGAGTGAACTTTCTTGACGATGAGAGCATTGCTGTAAGTACCCCAAAACCTCTGTGGATAATCTATCATTTTTCCTGCACTTGCTTCATACAAAGAATACCAGCTAACTAAATACTATTGTTTGTGTGTGTGTGTGTATCCCCTGCAGTCCACGGACACTCTGCGTCCAGAGCAGGATATCAGCTCCAAGGACGAAGGTGGCTCTCCGGAGTCGAGATCCACCACCGGGAATACTGATAGCACAGTAACCTCTGCTGTGTCAACTAGGCCTGTGCTCACCCGCCAAGGTAAACGAAAACACTGTTGTTGTGTGTATGTGTGTGTAGAGAGCGAGACTTGGAAAGGAAGCATCTGTATCTTGTTCATCTTAGAGAAAAAAAGAGCTAATCATAGCGTTTGTGCCTGTGAAAGCACTTTGCGCTTTGGGTTTACTGCTTTATGACGAGTCATAGGCCTGTACTTATTTAGCATGCACGTCTCATTCCCAGCTGCTTGCTGCCTCTGCAGTCATGGTGTGATATCAAAGGGAGACGAACTTGACACACACTCACACAGCTGAAGCTTCCTTTTTTTTGGCTACTCAAAAGTTCTAAGCATCTGAAGACAGTACTGCGGCTGCCTCTGCATATTACAGCTGGAAGGCAAAGCTGCCGTTCTGTGTGTGTGTCTGCATGTGTGTGCGAGATGAGTGCGCTTTGTATTCTGATTCCAATTCAAGCGACCCTTTTGAAATACTCAGGAAAAAAGACTTTACTGTATTTCAACAAATTATAGTGTTATTTATTTAAAAAAATAACCCTCCTCAAATTCAGTTAATAAAACAGTTTTTCGTCTGTCTCTCAGGTTCTACATTCAAGCCTCTGAATCCAGTCAAAAGATTAGATAAGAGCAGGAAAAGGAGCAGGAGGACCACCATCATGGGTATTCCCAACCAGGTCCAGAAAGAGCTTGGTATGTCCACAGAATTATCCTTGCTGGCTGGGGGAAAAAAAGAATATGGACATCATGTATCATTGGTGGTAAACATGTTATTGACATTGATCTGCCTTCTTTCCAGCATTGCACAGAAGCTCCACCTTCCAGCAGCTTGTTTCTACCCAGCTTCCTAATCACAACGGACAGGTCACTGACAGCCAATCAGGTGTTGTTATCATTCCTACAGTTGATGGAGAGACTCCGGTAGCGAATAAGGAGGGCGCGAGAGTACACCTTTCAGAGCTGGAGGTAAGGTTCTCCAGAAAGAATTCATTCATTCAGAATAGTTTTACCATATAGTACAGGTTTCATGTGTTTTTTATCACTTATGAATGAAGCTGGTCTCTCATCTCCTGAACAGGCATCCGGAGATGAGCAGTGCCTGAGGAAGCACCTCCAGGCAGTCTACCAGGATGAGCAGTTTTTCAACCACCAGGGCTTTGGCTCCCATCTCTGCCCCTCGTCCGTCCTGAGACCCAAGTCTGTCGCTGTACCTGGAATGACCACTTCTTCCTCCTTCTCTCCTTCCATGTTTAGCTTCCTCCAGGAACCCCAGGTCAGAACAAAATCAGACTGTTAGTTAAGATTAAAATTCAAGGGTTAGTCTTGTGAGACTTTAACCTCAATAATTAAAGAACGTGTGAACATAATTATGTCTTGACTATCTTGAATGTTCACACAAATAGCTGTGAAATCCCCATTTGTTTTTTTCCAGGGCCCGGTGATGTCCATCTCTCCTCAGGCCACCTACCTGTCAACAATCATCCCTAATGCGGTGTTGCCAGCCTCGATTGACGTCATCGAGATTGACCGCAGCAGCAGCCGGACACGTGGCAACAGTGTCAACCACGGCGGGAGTGTTCGCACAATAAGCAAGAGCAGCCTGGCATCCTTGGACTCATCAGTCAGCCCTTTGTTGTCCAGAAGATCAGATGGTGACGCTTCCCAGACTGACAATTCCCACAGCAACTCCACACCAATACCCACATCAGCTTCAGGGTCAAACTGGAGCGAGTCATCCAAGACCATTATTTCAAACTCTTCCCCCATCTCCTCCAAGGGTAGCACACACAGCTATAACTCACAGAGAGTGCGTGTCAATGGTCAGGAAAGCCAGGCTGAACAGTCTGGTAGGGACCAAGACCTTGTCAAAAATGAAAATATAGTTACGGGAGAAGATTTGGAGTCTGGTGCATCAGGGTCAGCGGCTGCTGGGGAGGATGCAAAGAACAAACGGAATTGCACTCGTAGTCTTTCTGTTATGAAGACTAAGCAACCCCCGGCACCTCCACAGAGAACAAACTCTCTGCATAGTAATAAGATCAGGGGCAACTTAAGGGTTCTGGTGGAAAGCAAAGATCTCAGCGGCTCTGCATTTGAAGAGGTAGCAACTGCTACAGGAAATATTGTAGCAAAGGATGAGATCAAATCTGTAACTGCAGATACCAGTAAGATCCCAACCCTTGTATTGAACTCTACTGGTACCAGCTCTCCAGGTGCCTCCTCCAGTCCTTTTAACCCTACACAGGCTTCCTCCGGTGAGGCTGGAGGAGCAAGAGAGCCTCAGCCAGAATCTAGCACCTCCTCCCCACAAAAAACTCCCTCAGAAGGTGGGAAATTTGAACGGACCATGTCCCCTTCCAGTGGCTATTCCAGTCAGAGTGGCACTCCGACACTTTCCCCAAAAGGGATCTCCCCAACTTCCCCAGACAAACAGAAGAAAAAACCTGTTAAACCAGAGAGATCTATGTCTCGAGCCTCATCCTCAGCAGCTTCTCCTTCCTCCTCGCTTACTTCTCTATCGTCTGGTACGTCTGAGCCTGTCAATCCAGATGCTTCCACATGTAGCCCTAGCCTGCCTCCCCAGGGATCTCCGCCCACTGTTGCTGCAAAAGAACTCACACCAAATAACAAGTCTTCAGCTTTGGGAGTGGAAGTCAGAGAGCTGTTGAACATCCCACCACCTCCCAAGGTCAAAGCACCATGTCCTCCTCCTCCAGAGACGTGGGTTCACAACAGACGCACCTTTGAGCTCCTGTGTGGGCCCTGCCCTAATATCAGCAAAGTAACCCAGAAACCAGCACAGGTACAGGACAGTACAGTTAAACAAGCAGCAACTCAGACTGAAGCCAGGAAGGAGTTGCAGGTTTTAGATGAGAAACAGACAACTACAGACAAAGCTGTGTCAGAAGTGTCACAAAGCAAAGAAAAGACTGAGACATTGTTAACAACACTTCCTGAGGGTGTCCACAAGGATCTAGAGGGTAAGGAATGTCCAGGTACAAAACAAGAGACGCTGTTAATCCAGGACAGGGTAGAAGCAAGTGCAGATGTTCAGAGACAAGAGCAGACTAGTAGCCCTGTTGTGATGAAAAAAGAGAGCCAAGAGACAACTCCAAAGAAAGATCCCCCTCCTGTCATGAAGAAACCCCAGACAGTACTGCACAGAGAAGAACTTGTGTTGACAGAGCAGTCAGTTGAGAGACAGCAAAAGGAAATGTGTAGCAGTGCCACAATAGAAATTAATTTACCAGTTGAGAACCGTACAACCTCTTCACAGAATGGGGTTACGATTTTAGTTGATAAGTGCGAGGGTGAGGTGGACATAAGTGAAGTCCCATCCATGCAGACACTTACTGTAGATGTCCCTAAAATGAATAAGACCTCGCCACCACCTACCCCTCCACCTGCCTACCAACCTACACCTCCTCTTTCGAGAAGGACACCTCCCTCATCAGTATCTGTGCCACCTGATGAATTACAGAGGGTACAGGAGGAGATCCACATTGTAGAGTCTTGCTGGCCACCTCCTCCACCTCCTTTAGAGGGGGACTCAGTCTTTGATGGGGTGGATGAGATAGACTTTCCTCCTCCTCCTCCACCCTTTATGGCCGACAGTGTGCCAGATGTGATGAGCAGTTGCACCACAGAAATGGCTGTTCCAAACAGACCGACTGTGGCGCTAGAGGAAGTTGAAGAGGCAATTAAGGACTCAAGTGAGGCTGAGACACCCTTGCATGGACAAAATTCAGACTTGCCCCCTTCTGTTACACAAACAGTAGTAAATGAGAACAAACCGGAAGTTGTCGTGCAAGTTTCAAAAGCTAACACTGATGGGAGTTGTTGCGCGCCAGAGCAGAATGTTTCATCTGTTTCAGACAGTGTCCTACCTCCACCAATGGAAGGGCCCCCTTTACCACCTATGACTAGAGCAGAGAACCCATCATCAGTCTCTGCTTTAGCTTCACCCAGCAGCTTCCTGAAGCCAGACTCTCTGAAAGTTGAAACACAATTTCCCTCTGAGCCTCCCATCAGTGCCCAACTTCCACCTCCAATTACTGCCCCAGCAGCACCCCCTCTACCAGTAGAGAACTTAACCCCTGGGGTTAATTTCAGAAGGCAGCCCAGTGTATCAAACAGAGACAACAGGAGCAAGGAGCTCCTCGCCCGCCACAAAAGTGCACCCATTCCTAAAGAGGATGCAAACATACCTCTTGTCACCCCCTCTTTACTTCAGATGGTTCGCCTTAGATCAGTCAACATGGTTGAAGATCAGGTGAAAGCTCCCTCTGAGGACAAGTCAACCAATGAGGGAGCTCCAGTTCAGGAACATTGCCCAGTCTCAATCCCAGGACCTCATAACATCCCACAAAAGCCCATCCGCAAGTCCCTGTCTCTAAAATCTCCGCCTCCAACAGTGAAAGCATCGTCTGTGACACTAAACACCCCTTCCATGCGCTTACAAGAAGCCATACGTATGAAAACTGCAGCCATGTCTTCAAGAGATGGTCTCCCATCCCGACTGGGTATGAGATCACCCGCGTACAGCTGCGTCAGTGAACCAGGGGCTCTCTCCTTGAAATCACCTGAAGGATGCGACATGCACAAGTCCCCAGCCTCTACAGCCAGCTTTATCTTCTCCAGGAGCACAAAAAAGGTTGTCATAGAGACTGCGGCTGCCCCCTCTCCTGAAGTTCAGGCAAGTCTGAAGCAAAGCTTGGCGGCCGAGCTCATGCAGTTTTCTGACCAATCGAATGCTGCCGCTTTGTCCAATGGCGGGCTGAAGCCTGACAGAGTTCCTCCACCAGTAGCTAGAAAACCATCCCACAGCGGCATCAGTCCTTCTCAGAATCTTCCTGCTTGTTCAACAAAGATGGATTTCAGTGTTGACAGAAACGGTGCGATCGGAGCAGTACAACATACGAGGGCAGTAACACCTCCTGAGACAACAAGTAAGAGCAGCAACATTATTTTTATTTAACATTTATTTATATTTTCTGTCATTGTCTCTGCTAAAGTCATGAAGGACTGCCACTGCTTTCATCTGTCTCATCTCAATAATGTGCCACTCTCGTCATGAAAAAGCAGAATGAGAATTCTAGCATTACGTTGAACAGTTAGGCGGTTTAACGGTGCTTTAAAGAGCATATTTTTGGCTCTCCATACAGCAGAGAGAAAACTGCACACAAACACAATATAAATTCTGCTGGCTTCTCTAGAGCTTTTTCCAGTCAAATGTACAAGCATGTGCTTCAATCAGCCATAAGCTAAAGCTCATGATCATGTCTCAGAAAGTGAATTAGATTAGGACAGAATACTCATTACATGTGTTCCTGTAACTGTATTATGGTGATGCCATAATGTCTAACCTCCTCTTGTCTTCCCCTTCTAGCTACAAGAGTGACAGCGGACACAATTGAAACACTGTTTTGAAAGAGCTTTGTGGCGAATTAACGAAAGATCAGGCTCATGCCAGAAGAACAAGCAAAGACCACAAACAAGTAAAAGGACAACCTACTGCAAAGACTGACATTAATTAATGAGAAACTGAACTCAACTGAGTGTTGTGTGTTGTCTTCTCCAAAAGCCTTAGCCTGTAATGGCCTTCCTACATATTTATGCAAAAAAAAAAAACATGTAGCTCCCACTTTCTAATGATAGCTTTATTCTGGAGTATTTTTCTAAGCTAGTTTCTCTCTTATTCAGGCCCCTCAGGATGAAATGGTATACATTGGCTGTACTGTAAATATTTGGCTTGTAACAGATCGCCTCCCAGAGGCTGAATTAGGTAGTGGTCACTGCAGCTCAGAGAAAAAGGATACATCTTAGCAAAGCATTTCTGTACAGAGAGTTATTGTCTGTTAGGTCTTTTTTCCCCCTCTTGTAATATAATGCATAATTCTCATGGGGATTCATGCAGTTGTCAGCAAATCGGCATTTTATCACTTTCTTTGCTTAGAGATCTGAGTAAAAACAAATTGTCATACTCATTTTCAGTCCTGCTTTTCACTGTGTGGATAGATATATGTGAAAAAAGGGATGCTGCATACTTACAAGAGGAAGATGTCAGTTTTGTCAGTTAGGACAGAGGCACTTTTGTAAAGCTACAGACGATTAACCGCTAAGACTTAGGAAAAGATTGCAGCAACTGTTAAAATGTCAATTAGATGCTTTTACAGAATCTCTTTCTTGGGTATAGTAAAGCTCAGCCCAACACATTCTGAGAAATATTTTTTAAAAAACAGTAACACAAGTATCCTATTTATTTATGTGTGGTTGTTTCCACTAGTAGCACTGTCAATCACCTTTTCCTACCAAATATGAAATATTTAAGAATCTATTTCATCTAAAACCACTTTTAGGGCTGTGAAAATTGGCCCTGGATGATTGATACACTGGAGTAGACTTAGTGTGAGGTCAGTTTTTTTTTTATTAAATGTGAATTGATCTCTCTTTCTCCATATTGAAATCTTTGGCCTAAGTCTGTTTGGTGGAAAATCCAGCTCATCACTATTTGCACAAAATGCTTTCCCCAGCAAAATCATTGGTGAGTGAATTATACTGACTCTTCGTGGGTCAGAAATAGACATTTTGATGATTATAAAGAATTACGTATGTACAGTTATTACTTCTATAAATAAAATTTAAGTGTATTAAAAACGCTGCTTGTTGCATTGATTCTTTTCAGATGTAGTAAAGACATCTAGTTGCCATACGTTGTTACTTACGCTAATCATTTTACATTTCTATCAACCGACACAAAAATATTTAATTCCTGCAGACCACAGAATTTATTATTTCATATTAGAGATGATGCATTATTTGATTATGACAGTTAGTCTGAATATTGATTTCTGTACAACACTACCACCTCCCAATGCAACCGTCCTATAGTACAAGGCCTATTGATTTTTATACACATCGACTGTCTGTCCAGGAAACCATTGTAATGAAATTTGGCACATTGGCTACTACTGACATTTACTGTGAAGGCAAACAACACAGTGTGATTTTAACCAGGAAAAGTACTGAAACATTCATTCCCTTTTTAGACACCTGAGATATTCCTTATCAGCTACTTCCAGGAATGTGTTCACCAGTACAGCAACATTTAAGAATGCAGACAATGTGTCACATTTGTAGAGTTAAGTGTGTTAATAACACAGTACAATGCCTGGTAAATAAACAACAGTAATGAGTCATAGTGGGTCACATGTCTTTGCAATTACAGTTTCGATATTTATATAATATTTGTTGTGAGTGGCTCTTGATTTTAGGAATTACATATTTTTCCTGATAAAGTCAAAAACAAGGTACACCAATTTGTCTAAGCCAGTCCAAAGCATCTGAGACTTTCCGCACTAATGTCCCATCATTCTCCAAAAAACATCCTGATGAAGTTTGACCGTCATTGCCGTGGCGACTTGTTGATGAAAGCATTTTTGTTGTAATGTGGCCGGCAGGAGCAGCTTCAGTGGTGAAGGTCATGTCTGTGAGTATCTAACTGATGTTTCCTCCTTTCAGTGTCTTACATGTGATCTGTCCTAGTTTGGTCATCAGCTGCTTGTCTTTCCACTGAGCTACACACTCGTCTGATATCTTCAGGTCGACCTGGGAGAGGACAGATAAATCATCGGGTACATGAAGCATATTCTACATGATTTTATTCCAATATGCCTTTATTCCATTTTAGAAAAATGATACAGATTAAAATTAGAGATCAGATTACAACAGCAGAATAACAGTAAAACCTGGCTGAAACATACCTGTAGTTTCTCCCACACCTTCTTCTTTGGGTTGAGTCTGTCGTCTGGTTTGCCCGTCTCATACCCCTCCACGAAGACCCTTTCCCCTGGTGATGACCCCTCTGGAGGGTCTAGAGGCTCCACCCTCCTGGGCTCCCCTTCGCTGGAAATCAGCCAAACACAGAGAGTAGAAGGATTAACGGAGGAAACAAGAGATGTGTCGTGTGTGTATTTGCTTGTGCAAAGCAGAAATGACACTCACACAGAGGCACACAGCAGCATGGCTTGAGATTCAATCCCACGCATCTTCTGGGGTTTTAGATTGCACAGCAGCAACACATTTCTGTCCTGTAAGTCCTCCTGTGAAATATAGGCCACCAGTCCGCTGACTACCGTCCTCGGCTCCGCCTCTCCCACATCAATCTTCTCCAGGTACAGCGAATCAGCGTCTGGATGCTGGAAGGTTGGGCAGCAAATAAAGCCATGTGAACAGAGAGAAAGAGGGCCAAAATACGCATGGATCATAAGGTGCTTCTGTCAATGTTCAATTCCTCAGGAGATCTAATTAAATACATCTTTAAAGAGTTAATCTGAGGGACAAATTCTACTCCGATGCAAAGTACCTGCAGCTTAACAGGTGAGTGACGTATTGACGTCCTACCTTCTCCACACTGATGATCTTGCCCACCCGGATGTCCAGTCTGGAGGGTGCCAGCTCATCGTCCTGTCCTCCTCCTCCTCCACCTCCTCCTGCCTTGGCACCCTTTCCTGCTCCTTCTGGTCACACATACACACACACACACACACACACACAAATGATGGTAAATCCAACGAAGCTAGTTGACATCCCATTAAATGTAGACCTCGTCACACACAATGAAGACTGGGTAAAATACTGACTTGTCTTTGAGGGATCGGGGTACGCAGAGTTTGTAAGTTTGCGGAGCTCAGGCGACTCAAACTTCTTTCTGATTGGATCCAGCAGTTGGTTGAGTGCTACTTCCACTGAGGCCTTCAGGTCTCCTGGGTGAATCGACTAACAAAGTGAGAGATTACCAACAGTCAGACTAGAACATGACAAGAAAAGGAGGTTTTTTTAGCAGAAAAACTACATCCTAGAGCTGCAAGGGTGTAGTTTAGGCGGTGGTTTCAATTTAGAAATAAACCGGTGCACCTATAATTTACCTCCTCAGCAAAGTCCTTCTCCACCTCTTCAAACACAGAGTAGACTTTGTCTCCACCCCACTTGGGGTCTCTTTTGATGGAGAAATCTAAAACACACAGTCATCCCAATTATCACCTATTTTTACATTCTGTTTACAAGTGGTGGGAAAAATCTGGAGCCAAGATAACAAAGAAATTGAAGGGTGAGTTTTTACCTCCACGTAGAGGGAAGAGGACATATTTGACAAAGGAGAGGACTCCATTGTTCTGGATGTTGCCCGGCTCACAGAAAGCCTTCTTCAGCTTCTTCTTCACGTCCTCTTTTGAGTCCAGTAGATCGATCTTTGACTCCTGCCGCCACAAACAGATAATAAAATGACAACTAGGCACAAGCTGCAGAAATGATTTTCTCTAAAAAAATAATATGTGTGAAAACTTACTTCTTCTGAGGAGCTCATCTTGGCGCCTGTCAGTCCTGGTACCATCGGGTTCATCAGATGGGCGCGCTTGGCATAACCAAGAGAGGGCAGGTACTGCAGACAAATGAAATGCTACAGTTACACTTGATATCTCATTAGATCACAACATTGTGATGTCCACACATACTTGTCCTGAATCTCGTGATTTCTATAAATATTCTTCATACTGTGTCAAGACCTGAAACACAATGTACGTGGAGTAAATAAATAAGAATGTTCACATCTATTCCTGAATTAATCATCAAGTCAAGTTCAATAAGAGCTTAGAGATAAAGTACGTAGAGCTGCAACAAAAAAGAAAATGAATCAGCAACTGTTCTGATAAACTAATAATTATTTTGAGTAATTTTTCAAGAAAAAAATACCAAGATTCTCTGGTTCCAGCTTCTTAAATGTGAATATAATAAGTCTTCTATGATAGTAAAGTGAATATCTTTGGGTTGTTGACTGTTGGTTGGGACAAAACAATTACTTTTAGGTTGCATCTAAAGCTTTGTGAAACAGTGATTGACATTTTTTGTTATTTCTGGCATTTTAGAGACCAAACGATTAATTGAGAAAATAATCAACAGATCAATAATAAAAATAATCATTAGTTGCTAACAGTATGTGTTTAAAAATGAAAGAAAAAAGGAAGACGTGTCAGTAATGTAGAGAAGAGAGAGTGCTGAACTAATTGTGAGAAGATGCAGACTGATGGTACCTTCTCTGCCAGAGTGAAAATCTTTCTCTGGTCAACTCCTCCAAACTGGGCGTCCACCTTCAGGTACTCCTCATCCAGAGCCTAAGGACGAAGACGAACCATATTTACAGCTCCAATCACACATAATGTCAAATACAGTTTTAAAGAAAACAGCTGTGACTGTTTCTAAAAAATATATATATTTAAATGTCAGTTTGCCCTCTGGATCACATCCACCGACATTATATCTAAAACAACAGCTTTTACTGTATTTAGAGTATTTCTATCACTATATGTGGACATTTTGTTGGAATTACATAATTAATATAATCCATTATCAGAGCTATGATGAGGCACTCACTGAGTTTTTTTTCTACCACTGTTTAGTTTGGCAAGTTCTGCACCTGCTGCTTGTACTAGTACAGTGTTATTACCTGTAGTCCAGGGTACAGCAGACCACTCAGCAGAGGATGCTCCACCTGTTTGACGACCTCAGCTCCAGCCTTCTTGGCATCATGTTCTGTCACCATGGAGGATAGGCGGTACACATCCAGAGTGTACTCTCTGACAGACATGAGAAGACAGGATTAAAGCATTTTCCTGATACGGCTTCAGTCTTTAAGTCTTTTCTGCGGATTAAGAGTCAAACTACTGCATATTAGTGAATACATACTGTAAGTCTGAGAATGATGTCAGCCCACATATACAACTGACCTGCTGAGCTGGTAGTCAGTTCCTTTGACAAACTTAAGCTTCTCAAGGGGTACACCGATGCTCTCCAACATGGCCTTGATGACCTGTTCATAGTACTTCACCCTGAGTTCCAGCAGCTCCCACGGAGCCTTCATGTTGTCTAGGTAGGCGTGCAAGTCTGCAAATAGAATAGTGACCTAAGGAAAAGACAAAAACACACATATGAGCCACCTGCAAGTAAAGCTTTGATTAAGTATGAAGTACAGATTAAATCAAATGTCAAACTCAAAGGATGACAGGAGCAGGCAAGACACATAGTGAGATCAACACACCTCACATCCGGCTTTGAGGAAGTCTGCAATCTTGGACATGGGGACAAAGTAAGCAACATGGGGTTTTCCGGTGGTTGCTGTGCCCCAGTACACCTTCAGCTCCCTCTCCTGAAGAACCTGCTTCAGCTTCTCCTCTCCAAGGACCTCCTGCAATAAACACAAACACACACAACCAGGCATTCATGAGTCCAACCTACATGACGGCTTTAGTCACTATGTGAAAGTGTGCGTGTGTGTGTGTGTGTGTGTGTGTGTGTGTGTGTGTCCCACCTGGAGGTTCCTTGTGATGAGGTGCAACTTTTCATCTGGGCTTAGCTGATCTGCCATGGCGCAGGGCCTTCTGACTGAGAAGATAGAAGTAATGTTTTAAGCATTTATTAAGAATAAAGGGCAGCAGCTTCAGGAGATTCAAGAGAGCTTTATTTTAATTATCTCTGACAACAAAAGGGTTTATATCTCAATCAGAGGTATAAAAATAAACATATAGGAGTACAGAAACAGAAACACATCTACAAAACAACAAGACAGACACCCATTGAGTATAATGGAAAGAAAAGAAAATACCATTATATATGAACACCAAGATATAAATATCAAAATACTCTAGTAGTTTGTAATGTTGCTGTTATTCATATAGCGTGGTAACACGTCATCACTTACAGCTGACTTAACTGTTTCCTAATAATCTTTCCAATAAAAAATACGCCATTAGCAAAAAGAGGAATCCATCCTAAAATGTTACATTTGAGAAAAATAAACTGCAGCTTAACTAAACGCGTATATGGCGAATTTACCAGGAGACTATATCTGTTATTAACATGTATTACCAGGCATGTTAAACCAAGCAAGTTGACTTAACCTGGATAAACTGACTTTAGCTTGAAGTTAGGCAGCACAAAACAGGGAAGCTACCGGCTAACATTGGCTATGTTTTTACATTTAAATGCTCAGTTTCCTCCATATGTCAACCACAGGCCATTCCGTCACCGTAACGATAATAATGTACTAATAATACGCTGCCCAGCTCGTCGTTAACGTCACGCTGACAATGAATGAAGTAGCTCAGCAGCTAGCGACAAAACCATGTGCAGCTAACAGTTATCTAAGCTCCAGAGATGTTTCAGGTTCAAACTGCGACATATTTCCTGGCGACGTTTTCGGTTTATCTAACAGCAATATCAGTCTACCACAAAGTCAGGCTTAACAACCTGCTGACTTACCTCAAAACCTGACTTCTTACAGAGAGGAGCGTGTGGGAGAAGCCGGCCTGTCAGTATGTTGCATCAGCGGTTAGCTTCAGCTCTGCTATCGACTGACGTAGACTTCAGAGGGGAAAGCAATCGAGTGCAGAACATATGATGTTTCTTTCCAGGGGAGTAAAATATTTATTGAATATGATTTCTAGTGCTGTCAAGCATAGGTGGCAGTATCGGGTAATTATTGAGTGTGACAGGTAGCTAAGAAAATGTATTTTATAATTAAAAATGTGTCAGCAGTAATGAGTTCTATGTGCTCACATTAAATTGACTTTACTTTTACTCTCAGCAAGGCCTGAGTAACCTATTGGGGGGCCCTATTAGGAGGCAAAAAATGTTGTTGGATCCCCATACACTCCCAAAACACACATACACACACACACACACACACACACACACACACACACACACACACACACACACACGTATACGCACCTCCAGCACACTGTGCATTGTGTATGTGCCCTGTTGCCTTCAGGTTCCCGTTAACTACAGTACACACAACAGACAATATGATTCAATTGTACACCAAGAGACCCAGACACTTTATGGTAACTTGATAAAGCATGACTTTTTGTGAATTTGCATGTACTGTGTGACTACAATATAAACTAACATAATAATAGTGTTAAAGCATTTTGCCACAAGGCCCCTCCAAATAACAGGGCCACAAGAATAGGTGGTAATGCAGCGTTTAGTGTTATTAGTGTTGCAAATTCCTATATAAAAAAAAGATATGTGCAGCTAACTGACACACAACTGCTCCACGGCCCCAGACTGTTTGCCTTCTGCCTCTCGGGCTTCTAAAACAATTATTCCATCCTGGAGATGTATGATTTCTCCCTATACTTGGACTCTTCTACAAAATGAGTTAAAATCACAGTCACTGGTTTCTCTGGGCCGGCTTAAAGCTTTGCTGCATCATCATCTATCTGCCCATGTTAGTGGGGTTACAATAGGAGGTTTTTAATGCCTCAAACTGCTGCTGTTTCTCCATCCAATTCTAGTATTAAGGCTGCATTTATATTTTCTTTTATTGTAATTTTATTCATGATTTCATTAGTTTATATTGAGTAATGAGAGGTCTGTCCGTATTACTTGCTTTTATGTTGTTTGTATGTTGCTGCCTGTCTTGGCCAGGACACTCTTGAAAAAGAGATTTTTAATCTCAATGAGGTTTTCCTGGTAAAATAAAGGTAATATAAAAAAAAAATCAAAAAAATGTTTTTGGCCATGTTTTATTATATCAACAAAGTTATTTGGATGCCTACATCGCCATCAGTTGACTGCTTACAGGACAGAGGATGTATTAAATAGACATAATGTGATTTGCATGAAGGTTCTTGTCAGGTGGACAACCTGGTCAGGGGTAAGGGTCATTTTAAGTAGGTAGTAGGTAGTAAGTAAATCTGAATGATGTAACTGGACTTTTTTTGTGGAAAAACCATATTAGACACATTATTATTCCAAGCAGATTTTTTAAATATATATATCTAACAACTTATCTAGAGGGGATCATTAAGCAACTATCAAATCCAACATATGAAAGCTAAAAATCTGGTTTATGATGTGTTGAAAAGTACCATAGGATAAATAATTTGCTTTGTAAATGCAATGAAGCAGGAGGCAGCTAAAAAAAAAACGGTAAATTGCTAAATTGGAAATCAATGCACAGATCATCTTTTTAATGCTGCACAGAATCTGTGGCTGAATGTTGCTACACTCAACAAACCACTAAAATCCCAGCCTAAACACTCACTGAATGGATGTGATAGATCATCTAATTTATGATTCTAGGTATGGTAGGTATGGTACAGTAGTCTTTGACAATCACGTTAGCACTTTTTTATAATTAACAAAACCCCCACACTAGATGGCAGTAGTGGACCATGAATACCTATTGTGTCACTGTGTTGAGCAAGCTGTAAGGTAGTGTTGTAGGGTGAAAGTAGGGTGTATGTAAACACTAATACCTTTAACAAAAACTTATTCACATGTTTATGTGTGTTTATTTGGTGGGTAAATCCAGTGACACAAATGTGTTCATTTTGTATGGCTAATTATTCACATGACATCTGTGATATAAGTATATCAATAAAATATATAAAAATATCTATAATTGAAATGTCTTGCTTAAATTGGCTTATGCTTGTGACATATTTTAAGTAATAAATGTTGTGACAATTTGTTCACAGTACACTAGTACATTAGTATTTATTAACATCTTTTCAATCTCAACATTTTTCCTTAAATAACTACAGTACAGTGTACATAAGTTCATTTCACTTGCAGCCACAAATATCAAAGATATTTACAAGTTTACATACAATATATACATATGCACAGGAGGCATGTGCACAAGGCATCTGTGTGTCCCTGTGTGTTAAAGCTCACACATTTGGCTACAGCCTCAAGAGTCAGGAAGGACGTTCAATGACAAGTTCATGAAAGACAAAAAAAAAAAAATGAAATAAACAATGAGATTTACAGGATGTACAATTATTACAGGTTTAGTGTATGAAAATGGCACAGTGTTGGCCTCTGCTAGGGATGTGAAGAATCTCTAGGAGAACAAAACTTAAAAAAACAAACAAAACAAAACAATTATCAGAAACAACACGTCAAAGATGTAGCAGTATGTATAACATATGACACCTAATGTACACAATTCCATATCAATGGATATGAACTATGTCAATCCTCATTTTTTTGAGGGATTGAGATGATCACAAACCATCTTGGTTGTTCCTTCAATTTACACACTTATGTACAAAAGAAAAAAAACATTCAGGAAGACAACAAGTCCACTTTCCCATCTCTCAATCTTTTTTTTTTTGATAATTATGAGCTTCCCTTTTTGAATGCATATGGAGCAAAGACAGCAGAGATGGCAACATGCATTAAAAGGTGTGTGAATGTTTTAAAAAATCTGACCCCTACCCATTTTCCTCATTTTGAAATGGATAATTCTGTGGGAACAACTTTACAGACCTTAAATAGATACTTAAATACTGCAAGAAATATGACTTTCCAGGAAACAAGAATTCAAAAACAGTAAAATCAAAACTAATAAATATTTAAATAATGATATCGCTAAATTAGTCCTGGTTGTAGTCACCGTTTTACTCGGTAATAAGTCAATGAAAGCATTTAGAGGAAAGAAAGCTTTTCCTGTCTACAGTAGCTGTCCTATAAATAGTGTCAATCAATGGATAAACATTGCAGTTATCTGTGCAAACTAACAGCTTTTAATATTGTAGTGGTTTCAGAATAACGGTGAACTAAAGAGGGCCCTTCAGAGCACCGCGGTTACCGTTTGTTCCAACATCATTGTTACTCCCTCTTTCGAGAAAAGCCAGTGGGATCTGGCTGACTGCTTTAAGTAAACTGAGGAGAAATTGTAAAAGTACAAAACGCATTTAAACATATTCGAAAATACACACCGAGTCAATGACTCAAGAGCAAGTGACTGAAGTTACAGTTTGTCAGTTTTGAAATTTTAACCCCAAAACGGAGCCAAAATTAAGGCGTTTAACACTATTTGTTCAAGTTTCACGTGATGTTTACGGAACTATAAAGCTGCTTTTAGTGTAGTGCTCATGGTCATTAATGCTCGATGTACGTACAAGGATGGGAACTGTTCAGGTCCAGCGAGTAGCACCAATAATGGCAGCACGGACCAAACATGTGCCCCCTGCTTCAATCACATTTCATGGTTTTGTGCAATTTCAACTGAGATCAATGTTTTAAAAAATAATAATAATAATTTTTCTACAGTACTCAAAGGAGCATATTGTACAAAAAGTAAGGCTCTTGAGATTTGACTCAACGAAAGAAGAGAGTGAATATCATGCTGGCAAAATGTCACAAATACAAAGGCTAGGATATGAGTTTTTAGAAAGGCCTCAGCGTGGCTGAAGCAGTGACACTTCAGGTTTTGTAGACGTTGAACAGCAGCAATGTGATTGGACAAGGCAGTGTCTGTATGCTCCGACAGGCTCAGGTCCGTTGGTCCCGCCCAGTGCAAAATGCCAGTCGATCACTCGATTGGTCCGTGGGTCTGTAAAATGTGCTAGATCATGTTGGCCAGTTCTGTGGAGTCTGTTTCAGAATCTGCCTCGTTTTCCCTGCGAGAAAGTAAGAGTGTCTTCAGTTGGAGTTTTGCGTCACAGACGTGCAAACACAAACAGGAGATTTTTAAATCCACGGCCTTACCTCTGTTCCTGTAGCAGTTTGCGGTTGCCTTGCCTCCTCTCTTCATCGATTGGATAAGAGTATAATATGATGAGGCCGATTATGATGAGAGCGATGGGGGCAGCGGAAACCAGTATTTTTAAGGTTAAATCCACTTCCACTGGTTGGGTGCAACCTCGACTGATGTAGCCTGCAAAACTAAAAAAGGAAAAAATATATAATTATGAGAGTGACAACAATCTTTATACATTGTAGAGCGTTCTTATTTACAGATACTGAGTTGTACAGATACTCTGCTGTGAAGTCTGTCATGTGATGCATGCACGCACACTACAGCCTTGCTGTACTTAATCAAACGAAAGTTAAAGGATTTCCTTGCGTTGATAAGGGATTAGGGTGCTTGGAGATTTGGATTAGCCTCAATCTTGACTTTTCTTTATTGTGTTCTAGTGCATTGAAAAAAAAAAAAAAAAAAAACTTGAAAGACCTACAAAACATTCTAAACTTACTCTAAACTGAGAGTGGAGATGCCAAGGGAGACTCCAGAGGCGAACTTGGTGAAGAAGACATAGAAGGAATAGAAGAGGGCCTCGTGGCCAGTGGATTCAGGGTTCTGCACTTGGAAGTCATCAACAACATCAGGCAGCATAGACCTGACAAGACGAAAAAACTTCAGTTTAAAAAACGTGTGCACAGAGTGTGTATGAATGTAAAGTCCACAGAAGGTCAGCAGGCGTCTCACCAGGGCAGCAGGAAGGCTGCAGCCACTCCAACCCCGGCAGCGAAAGAGACGATGTAGGTGACAATCAGGTTGCTCTTCAAACACACCACCAGGATCATGAAGGGAACCACAGACTGGAAAGAACAGAAACAAATTAGACCACTAATTCACACAAGATCAGCTGTCCTTCAGAGATTCACTTCCCACTCGAGCAGTTTTCCTACAACTCGCGGAGAATCATTTAACTCCTGTCAATCTTACAGGCTTCTCGTGACTTAGAAGTGGTGTGTGGATGTGACTGTGGGCCTTACCAAGGTGCCAGCGTAAACCGCAGTCTTTTTCCCAAAGCGAGTCAGAAACCACTGCCAGAAGGGGATGGCCAGAGTAGCGGAGAGCTGAGGGGGGAAAAACATTCAAAGTCTGGTTAACCACCTGTTTTCTTTTGACAAACAAAAATTCCACACCGGGTCTTCTATTACAGGTTATTTTGCTGAAGCAACAAGGGATGACCCTCTGTGTCAAGTTACGCAATAGTAAAAAAGAAATGAGCTTTTATTTGGGTTTGAAAAAGACTTGGTGATGCAGAAGCATATTTGACCTCTCGTGTCCACCAAACACAACAGTGAAGACAGAAGACAATATGGCATCCGCCGCTCTTCCCAGAACAAATTAGAGCTCAATGTGATGCAAAAATCCACAGGAGTCATCCTTGGACTCTACAGGGGGACGGGCTCACTCAGATCAGTGTGACCTCTGGCCCCTCTGTGTTTGGCTAAAATAAAGATAACACACAGCCCTGGTGCAACAGTATTTTTCCACCTTTTCAAATGCATATAAATGAGATACTACGCTTGCAGAGATAGACCGCCCACACATCTCCTGAACTCCTGTCCCCCTGCGCAGTCATCTGTGTTAGACTCGCATTGTTTTTGGCTTCATGCTGTTTTATGCAGTTTCTCATTGTGAGTAATGAATTTCCTTTGCATTTGCATGCACAAGTGTGTGCGCGCTTGAACTGAGTCTGAACTTCCAGTACGACAATCACCATCAACCGCTTACTGGCCTTATCAGTCAGTAGCATTTATATACAGTTTATCTTCTTACCAGACATCATAAAGCACATTTTACACCACTGACCTCAATGTATATTGTAGCAAAAAAGTGTTTACTCCTCTCACGTAAGACTCTCCGGCCCAATTAGTTAATTTGCAGTGCAGCAGCAAAGCTGGAGTACAATGTACCACACAGCATGCTTTTTGCAATGTGCATCACATTAGCAAGAAGTACAGACAAGGCTCTTTTTGTTTGTTGCCATCTGATGAACTCTCACTGCTCTCACACAGTGTTTCGTGTCATCTGAACATTACTGTGTCCATCCATGAACTTACATCCAGAGTTGTAAGATTAAGATTCATTATTGTCATTTTTCAGCACTCATACATTGAAATGAAATTTATCTTCTGCATTTGACCCAACCTATACACTAGAAGCAGTGGGCGCATGGGGACAAACTGCAGTTCTTTTTGCCAGTGCCAGTGGTCGGGGGCACTGACAGAAGTATTAACCTAACACACGTCTTTGATGGTGGGAGGAAAGCCGAACACCCGGCGGAAACCAACGCAAACACGGGGAGAACATGCAAACTCCACACAGAAAGGACCTGGGACAGCCTGGGTTTGAACCCAGGACCTTCTTGCTGTTAGGCAACAATGCTAACCACAGAGACACTGTGCCTAAATATTGCCTGTTGGTTTCATTTGTTTAACTTTATCTTGGTGTTCTAATAAGATCTGACATCTCAAATTATTGAAGGTGAGGATTAGGAGCACAAATTATGGATAACCTCATAAGGGGCAGTTTCTCTCAAAGCTTAATGTGTTGAAGCTTCTAAAAAGTCACCTCATTGGCTCTATAATCCTCTCCATAAAGTAAAGGATCAAAGCGTGTAATCTTTTCAACCTCACTAACCTGTACTTTCTCACCCTGTACAGTTCTGCTGTGCGTGCTACTGTAGGCACACCTATGGATTAATTGGGTTTGAAACATGTCAGGACCTGACGGCTGAGTGACTCTTAAATATGAGAAACTTCTCTCTGAATACAGGTTTATACAAAAAGCGAAGCCAAGAGAGATATTCAAATGAGATGAGTTTTTTGTAGCCAAGTGTTGCAGTGGCTTCTTCACTGTCTGTGGGAATGGGATGGCATTCAGGGAGACTAGTCACACATCATGGAAATGGGCAGTCAGGAGAGACTGCTTTCTAACGGAGTACAGACCGGCCTTGTAATTGAAGACAATTTATGTGTTCATCCTGGGAGGGAAGCTTTTGTCTGCACTCTGAAGCTAATGGCTTCAGAGTGAAATGGGCTGCTCAGGGTTTTGTATGTATTGCTATGGCAACAGTGCACCTATCTGTGTGTCTGAAAATGCCACCTGTGTGTGTACTCACCATGATGACCAGCAGAATATTCTGGAAGTCGTTTCTGAAGCCCAGTGTGGAGCTGCAGAACAGAGCAAAGTTTCCCTCCAGGAGCTGCAGAACGAAGAAGAAACTCAGTCAAATTTTATAGCCCACACACACACACACACACACACACACACACACACACACACACACACACACACACACCTCAGGGCAACCTGGCAGCCATAAAGTAAACTCAGGTTAGGAGGAAAAAACCAGCGAGAGAATCCCAACAATTTACATCAGAAGAATCAAACATAAGACAGACCTCTGACGGAGTATTCTTGCCCGAAAACAGCAAACAGATTGACAAACTACATTTCCTACAAGTTCGTAATATAAGTGTGTGTCTTTATATACGCACCATGAAAGCTAACGAGGTAAAGAGGAAGACCATGACCAGTTTGGCGTATGGTCCGTGCCCCATCACCAGCTTAATCCCCTGGAAGAAACCCATTGGCTCTGACCTGGGACGGCTAGACTCTGGGAGGAGGAGAAAATGTGAAAAAAAAAATGATGCAAAATGACATCCACTTGAATATATTTTATATATCTCTTATTCCTACTGGCGTGCCCCCCTCCCCCCCCCTCCACTCCAGCCATTCGTTTTACATGAGGAGCTGCCTTTCATGCTCTGGACAAACATGTCTGTTAGTCTCATTGCTGGTCACGAGGCTTCTAATTTAACCAAAGCCTCACCACACGCCATCAGCCCACTGTCACACCATAGCATGCAGCTATAACTGTGCGTCCCCATTGGTCTAGACTAGAAACATTAATGACAGCCCTGTCACATGAAAGACTTAATCTGCGTCCAATCAGGAAGCAAAACTTGAGCAACAGACTTTTTGGGGGGGATGTTTAATAGTGACTCAAGTCAGTTTTATTTACTAATAATTCAAACAAAATAATGTAAGGAGTTGTTTTACTTTATGATACATGAAAGGCAAGGTTCAATAATATAAAAACAAAAAATACAGCTCTGATTTCCCATCATATTCAACCTTTTTTTCCTCTGATGATGCAAATTAAAAGAGTGGATAGTGGCGGCTAAATTGCAGGATGGCAGCACTTCGATTGAGACATGGACTCTTACCTTTTTGTTCTCTCACACCGAAGAAAAGAATGATGGCACAGAGGACATAGATTGAGCAGATGACACCAGAGGAAATCATGTAGGCCGCTTTCTGCCAGGGGAGGAACGAGAGAAAGTGATAGTTAGCAAAAAAAATGCTTTTATCCTGAATTTTACTTCTACCTAGTTTAAATCAGTACTTGTGAAGGTAATAAATACAAGTGTGTTTACCGTGTGTTCCAGGGAGATGACGGGCTCGGTGTTGTTGAGTCCGGCAGACTGGGAGGAGTTGCTCAGGTCTGGTACGACGTTGTTGGATACTGGGATGCAGGGTGCGTTGGCCATGCCCACAATCTGACCTTGGATGGCTGTACCGAGCACAGTGCCCAAAACCTCCACCGTCATCCCTGATTGGAGGACAGATCAGAAATGTTTAGTTAGGAGGTGACACACTAGACATCTTCCCCCCCCCCCCCCAGGAGATTCATGATATGATACTCACTGTATGCGGTGGCTGAGTCCCTCTCTTTCTGCTCCGAGCTGATGAACATGGTGAGGGCAGAGTACGGCACATGGAAGCACTGACGCCAAAGAAAAAGAGGAAAAGGGTGAGAAAAATCTAACAAGACACAGCTTTTCAATTCACTTTTTGGTCATGTGGAAACGTAAGGACAAGTCTCTTTTACCAAAATGTCTATTTCGGAAAGATTGCTACAATATTTGTTGATCAATCAGCTTAAAAAAAAAGGAAACGGTTACTTCATAATAATCTTTGCTTTTATATAATAAATCATTGAGGGGGTGAGAGTGTGCAACTTTCTCCTTCTGAATTGCATTTGGAAATCAATGTTTTCCATAACCCGGAATTTCGAGTATTGCATAATATGTGTGTGTGTGTGTGTGTGTGTGTGTCATACTCACAGTTTGAAGGGACTGGAAGAGGCAGTAGAAGAAAAGGTACCAGATGACTTTGCCATCCTCAAAGGGAGGAACGTACCATATGAGGAAATAGGAAAGCACAGCCAGAGGGGTTGAGAGCAGGATCCTACAGATGGACAGGATGAATATAGAGAGAGGAAGGGGGGGTTAGAGAAGGGGCAACAACAACAACAACAACAACAAGAGTGGATGAAAACGTGAACTTAACCGAGCGTGAAACACTCTAAACTCTGTAAACAACTACCAGCCTTTATGAAAGGAGAGGCCACTCATTACATAACAAACTGTTGCCATTTAAGCGCGTCTCTCATTCAGTTTGTGCCAACTTCTCCTCAGCTGGGCACTGTTTGGTACGTCACTTTGTAAACCGTCTCATGGTGACTGTCATTAACAGGGACACAGTGTTCCCTGTGTGCACATGCACGAAACGGGTTGAGCTTCAAGTATAGCTGGATCTGAGGTTCATCTGAGGACACACTGGGGAATGCTGCTAAACAAAACCAGAACTCGCTCCTGTCTTTTGACTAATAGGCAGAAATGCGTCACTAGAAAATGAATGGGTTTATATTTGAATTGCTCAACTTGACTAATTGCATTGAAAAACTGAATCTGAATACGTCATTTGAAATTGAATTTATTAGTTTGGAACTGAATGCCAATAAACTTGAAACTGAATGTAATATTATGTGATTTCATTCATTTGCTCTGAAACTGTATTTGATCCTCGCTGAAAGTTCAACTCTCTATATACTTCCAAATTCAGTTCCACGCAATTCAGTCTCAGTTCACCAAGACATACATCCATTCCCGTATATACACGCGATGAGGTCATGTTATGAGGAAAAAAAATGCAGAATTGCTTTGGTCACTTCCTGCCCCTGTTTGCCTTCTTCCTGTGGTCAGATAAACACTCTCCAATCAGATACCAGATTGCGAGTCCAACCACACCTCTGGAAATAAGTTTGTGAGTCTGGCATCCTGCTTGTTTGCCTATTCTCTACATGAACATCAGGTGATTCATCCTTGTCAAACAGGATATGAACTCATGCACCACAGTGGACTACAAGCAAAGGCATGCCACGACATTCAAATACAAAAGTGACTCAACTTCTCGCCATGATGCTGGCTAATATCCAATCAAAGTGCTCAGCAGCTGAACAGCGTCACTTCAGACTCACCAGGAATCAACTTAAGCTGAAAAAAACTTTGATGTACAGTATGGACATCAGGGAAATGTCAAGAGGAGCAGCGTGCTCTCTCACGCATGTAATCTGATTAACTGTACTCTTGTGTGAAGTCAGTGTGGGAGCGTGCAGGAGCAGTTTTATCCAGACGTGAGATGAAAGGACACTTGAGAACACATTTCCTTTGTGCCACATGAGACGAACACCAACAATTTTACAAGTTTCCTGAGTCTTTTGAAAAAGACTTTCTTAAAAGTTAGAATCTTTTTCAGTGTAGGCTTTTCTTGAGCACTTTGCAAGGCTAAGCCAAGACTCGCATTGTGCTTGAAGAACTGCAGTTACACAGCAGGCCATATAAGTACTGGCCTGATGTCCCTCCTGGAATCAAATTTAAATCTGAAATAGCCATGCTGACTAGAGAGGGGAGACAAGTTAACTTAGCAGGTGAGAATCTGATCTGTAGTTTGGCACCTATCAACTGCAAAAATGTGTCTTAGGGGCTGACAGTGATACATTTTTTTGCTTTGGCAGCCATCATTTGGTTGGGAGGCTAAACAGCTGCAATAAGAGATAAAACCTGCCAAATATTCTGATTTTGAGGCTTCATGTTTTCCTGCTTCAACAACGGCTTAAGAAATCAGATAACATTAAAAAATATTCATATCAGGAAAAACAGACAGTAATAATTCAAACTATTTGGACGCTAAACAGTCAGTGTCCAAAGAAATGAATTTAAATGCATGTTTAAGAAATAGCAGGAAACCACTTGTGACTGCTCCAGTAGTTCTGCGGCAACAGTGCAGCTCATTCTGCGCTGCGTGAACTGTAGTAACCTCCTGGATTCCTCAGTGAGTCTTAAAAAATCCTATCAGGGCCCTCACACCCGATAGCTGAGACGCCATTGGCTCGTGTAGGTGGTGTGTTGTGGGCTGGACCAATGAGAAGCCACTCTCCCCTCCCCCGCTCCCCAAACACAGAGCTTTTAAGATGGAGCTGCTTTGCCGCCTTTCTCCGGCTTCTTCCCTGCTTTCAGCCACTGCACTCATCTCCTCACGTCTTTACGTCTGAACTGACCATAATGTGACTGAACATGCCAATCATTCCTCCATCCTCTCCTGCTCCTGCAACCCCCCCACCCCCAGCCAACCAACCAACCAACCAACCAACCACACCCTATCTCTGACAACAAATGGGCAAGATGTAACTTGCATAGCAAAAGCAGCATCCAGCATGACCCACTTTTTCGAGACTTTGATTCAAATGCCAGCGACTTGATGAAAATCACAATAATGATACAGCAACCTCAACCCCTCCAGCACATCCATTCAGCTAAGTTTCATTAAGATGAATTTTATACATAAACAAAACTACCAAAGAAGCATACAAAATACATCATTTCATCTTTAGATTTTGCAATCAGAGAATATTAAAAAATATATACATTTTTTTGTTTTATAGTTAAATCTATGAATATTCCAAACACCTTTAAAAACCATGTATACCTCGGCTACTATGTGACTGTTAATATGAATATTAGTCCAAACTTGCTTTGTTGAAAAAGCTATTATTGTCAATTCTGCTAGCAAATTCCTTTGTAGCACTGTAGTTTTTAGAAGGCTGATCATTTATGACACTGCTATCAAACTGGATGATCATTCCTTTCTGTTGTAAATTAATTAGGCCTGTCGTCTCACTGGCGGTACACCCGTGAGAGCATTAACGGAAGAACCCGACCACACAACTGGGTTTATCTCCCAGTTGTGCACCTTCTTGCACAAGCCGCACACATTTCCTCAGCAATGTGGGAGATACGATTTTTTTTAAAATCAATCATGCACATGGGTAAATAAGCTCTCTGGTTGAGCCCTTCAGCTCCCTGTGGTGCTCATTATAAAGCTGCCCTTCGAGATATCTTGTCCTCGTTGTCCTCTGTCACCTTATTGCCTTTTCCACTGTCCCATCTCTGTTTTCCATGCACCCACAATAAGTAACCTCATGTTCCCAACTGAGCTATTGGAGGACAGTAGCTCTAAAACATCTTCTGTGTTGACAGGGGACTGACAGCCACCTCTATAACCAGCTGCTCCCCCCTGACACCCTACACCGAACTTCACTTGCATAACATGTGTCATTCATGCCCCCTCAGACGTCCTCGTCCAGGAGGGCATGCAATTTTTGACAACGATGGGCCCGTACAAGATAACTCAAGAGATAAACCCACGTAGGTTGCTCAGATATTGAGAGGCAGGGATGTGGGGGAGGGGAAATTGCGGCTAATAAGAAAAGGGTCAGTAACCTTTTCTGTGAAAGAGGCCTGAAGCATCACAGGCTGCTGCCCCCTTCCTGCTCCCTCACTCTGGCTGCCACACACAGGCACCACCAACACGACGAGGGTGCAAGGCAAGTTCATTTTTCTCTGGGTAATGAGGGTGTTTCACATACATTGCACAGGTCAAACTGAAAATAAATGTTTAAAAAAAAAAAAAAAAGTCCCGTTCACAGTCTGAGGGTCAATTTCTACAAATGAGAGTAAAACAAATCAAATAGCTATTCAAGCCTCTTAGTCCTCTTGTGGAATTTCTCACAAAAAAGGGAGAGGGCCATTAAGATTTGTGCGCTCAGTAGCAGGCAGGAGCTATATTTATCAATGCCATGCCAAAGGCCACGCTGTGGGAAATGTGCAAGACCAGCACCTGCAGGAGCCCCCCCATATTTGTTTAGTTAAAAAAAAAAAGCCTCAGTGCCTTTACAATTTGGCTTTGGCATTTTTCAGTTGAATATTTAATGGCCAGTATGCATAGCAGCACTTGAGGGTGTGTGTGTGTGTGTGTGTGTGAAAGAGAGAAAGGGAGGGGGGGAGGGAGCTTGAATGGACATATATATACGCATGTGTAAGCAATGAGGAAGTGGTACAGTAGTAATTGCCTCAGCACAACCCCTCTAGTGAAGATAACACAGATGATTCAAACAACACAAAGCCCCGCCCCCAAATCACTGACATTTTACAGCGTATGGTTGCAAAACTTTCACTTGCACTTCTGACCCGCCAAGACTGATGACAGACTGATTCTCCAGAACCAGACATGTGACAAGTGCCAGAAAACTGCACAGATTCCCTTAAAACAACTCTAACACGTTGATCTTTTTGTTCTATGAATGCAGTTAAAAAGCACACCGCTTCCAGCCGGGAGTTACACCTACCAGGGCAGCATGCGTCCGAAACGTGTCCATGGGCTTCGGGAGACCAGGAAGCCCACTGTGGGGTCCGTCACAGCGTCCCAGGCTCGGCCCACAAACAAGATGATGGAGGCGTAGAAGGGATCCAACTGCCAAAGGAGAAGACGCAAAGATCAGAACAACTGTGACTGAACACGTACATAACTGACTAACATTTCCTAATGTTACAAGAAACAACATGCATCTTGTATCCAGGGTGACTAAATGTGACTGATATCTACAGTGAGTAGTGTTTGTCAGCATTTTCTTTTCTTTGTGCCATTTATAGTTTTGACATTAAGCATCAAAACATTTCCATAAGATGCATTTCAGATTGTGTATGTATACATCATATATTCATGTTTGTCATAAATCTCAAAACAGTACTTTTCAGAAGAACACACACACACAAAGGGAAAAAATAACTATGTACAATTAGGGAGTAATCTTTTCCTTCTGTCAGCATTTTCTAAGACATTAGTCAAAAGGCAGCAAGTAGCAAGAATCAAGTCAAACAGCGAAGGTGCCACTTGGCAGCTCTGCGCGTCTGCTCTTCATCCAGCACTGTGCAGAGGAGACGAGCCTGACTGGAAGCCAGGCAGGACGGATGCTCCACTCTTGACTGTACAATCGGCGCCATGCTGTGTCATCCAATAGACTCTTAATCAACAGCCCTGGTAGCCGGACAAAGCTAAACCCTGGGAAGCCGTTTGACTTACATGCCGTCTTGGCTTTAACCATCAGATTAGTGTCAGAGCCCATTAAAGCGGACCTCTCCTCATTGTGCTACAATCACACCCCCCTCCCCTACATTTTTTCCAGTATGAGCCCTTGTAAGCCTTTTGATGTTACAGTGGAGCCCATCGTGGACTTTCAGAAACTTTTCTTCCCACCTCTTCATTTTTCAAGGACAATCACCCCTTTTGTTGGTCAGCTTTGGCGGTCACAATGTCCTCAATTATGAGAAGAGGTGCTGTATGGGCACAGGAGGGATCACGTACAACTTCTTGCCCTTTAGACTGTAAATACCACCTCACATACTGTGGCAGGACGGCACAGAGGAGTGGACAGACAGTAGCGGATGTTCATGTACCCATTCCTCCTAAGGTGGCTCTTTAAGGGCATCAGGTTGGCTATATTTAGATTTGTGCTATGAAAGTAATGCTGAAAAGGTTGAGACAGACAGCTGTGATCATGGAATTTCTCACCTGTGCTACATCCAGTAGATAGATCTGCAGAAAGAAGCCCAGGGCACATCCTGTGATCTGGTAGGGTGCTCCACCGATGGCGTAGCATATCTTGCTGCAGATTGACAGCCTGTTCCTATGCTCACGCTGAGGGAACACAAGCAAAGAGAAAAAGAAAAGGGTCAGGAAATTTCACAAAACTGCAGGCAAAATAGCAGACGGAGGATCCGTCTTTGTACTGTAAAGATAATGCCTAACAAATGAATATGGTTTTTAAACTTTTTACACATTCCACATGAATCTAGTTTTGCAGAAAGTTTCCTTGAGGCTAAATATCTGCAGCTGTCCACAAACATTTTCAGGCTTTGGCATGTAACCAGCCTGTGTAATTCTAGGTGGGGTCCATTCTGCAGAGTCAACGACAGCAAGTTAATCCTAACAGGGTGATTGCAATACAGCAGTATACAATTATAGTCCCCTGACTTATAAATAGGCAACTTTATCAATTTCTCAAGTATGTAATCCTCCACCTGGCTTCAATCTTCAGTCTTGCCTATTCCTCCCTAGTCCAATTAAAATAATAACACGTTTTCCAGCGTCTCACAAGGAATGTGGCCTAAATTCTTAATCGCCCGAGTCTTTAGAGCCAGAGAGCTTAGCTGGCAAAAAGCTAACCATGATGTAGCGTATTTGGCAGAACTCGGGGACAGCGGCTGGGAAACAAGAATCCCTTGGTTTTCCAACAAGCACTCATTCTACTCCATTTTCTCCACTGTAGATGTAATAATTTCCTCAACTGACAGACTCTAAACGGCTCCTCTAATAGCAACACAAATCTCTGTCGATTAGTGTCAGGGCTTGACAACACCACGGCGTTACACACACTAAAACGCCAGGGTGACACCACTTTGGCAGCAACAAGCACCCACAGGGATGGCTGCCAGTTTGACCAGTGCTCTGACCACAGAAGGTCATCAGAGGGTCAAAAACACACCCTCCTGCCTGACCAATCAAAAGGTTGTGTTTAGGGCTGTCTAATATGCCCTCTTGGTAGCTGGTCAAAAAATTTTCCCATCACTGGTGTTGAAAGAGGAAATGGCTCCTTTTAATACCCTCAGACAAAAACACAAAACCTGTTTCTTGACAACGCCGTTGGTTCTCGAAAATGACCTTGAACTGTAGGCACATTTCAGTACTCGACAAGTACGTCATTGATATGCATGAGAATAAAATGAACACTGACTGCCTTCATCTTAGATCAGACCACAACACAAAACATCGCTGTGGCTGCAAGTGAATAAACCAGCCTCTGTCCTGTTGATACACCCAACCCAGCCTCTGTTTAGGCGACAAAACCCTGAAATGAGATACCTACACCATTAAAACAGAGGAGTATTTATTTAAACTTTTGTGACTGAGCACAATGGCTGGCATGACAATAGCTGAGGCTACCTGGTGATTTAGGTCATGTCTCCATGGTGGTGAACACAAGGATCCAACTTGACCACACCGCACCGTGTGATACATAATTCTCCTAGAACCTTACAACACAGCTGCAAACAGGGTGAGGACAAGTCACTTAAGCGCTTTATCTGCCTGACAATGCCTAGCAATTTCTTTAATACATTTTAAGCTGACAGAGCGTGAGAAGCAAAGGCTTGTCAACTGGATTTCTTTGTCCTATACATACATTTTAGCCCCTCCTAGTCTTACAGTGACAACGCAGTGAATGTACATACTGTGTCATGAAACCATCAAGTATGTGTTGTTGTGACAGTGTATTCGTGTCACTCTGTGTTCACACTCCTTTGAAGCAATCCACTTGTAATAGCCCTTTTTGCATGAAGCATCCTAATTACATCAGTTACATAAGAGCAGAAATGTGTTTGCTAATGTCTTCTGCAAAAAAAAAAAGAGTGTATTTAATGAGGAAGTATTTTGTAAACCTGACACGAAAACCACTTCCTATTATTACCTCACATTTTACTATTTCTGATATCACTGCTACCAATGGTGATATCGTTACCACTGTACACTGATAACATGCTGGAACAAGCGACTTTTTTAAAAATTTTCAAACATAGCATTTAAAAGATTGCGATTAAAAGATGCTCAACGCTTTGGCGAGGGTATCTCTACTATCTCTGGCTAACAGAAACGTGGAAAAACTCTGATTCTGGGTGGGATTTGGGAGAAATATCCTCTGCCTACGTCTTCTGTCTGACACGTCGGCTTGGTGGGTTTCTTTGTGCTGCGTTCACAACTGTCGGAAATATGGGAACTACAACCAAAAATGCATGCGACATACCCAACTAAGAGGTACTTTTTGCCAATTCAGGTGACTTTTTGGAACAAAGATCACACGAAAAACATGACAGTAAAAAAATGATTAGCTTATATGCGGATTTATAACAACCCACTACGATGTACACGAATTAGCATGCTGAAGCAAATGTTCTCCTCCTCATTTTGCTACTATAATACAAGGGAATGTGTCACTTCGTTTCTAAAAACAGAGACACTTTAACAAAAAAAATCTACGTGTGTTTTGTTGGGGTTGCTTCTTACAGTTTTCATTCATATATACCAACATATGAAAGCGTTAAAGTCCTTCCCTACAGAAATGGGGGCTTTAAAAGGTGCACGTGAACGCAGTACTACACACACGCGCGCCCACTTATTTGGCGACTGAATCCCAGATAAAGTGATATGAAGGATGGAGCCATGATATCTCATTTTGTTATCAACGGACAACACCCTAAACCGTTTTTTTTTTGAGAGACTCGCGTTTCCAATTGCAGATTTTCATTCACATTAAATCACTTTAATTATAGAGACCTTCATACATATTAGAATTACAGCGTCTGTGACTTATGTCACAAGCTACACGACCATATATTTAGCTCAAAGACAGAAAGGAGAGTGGCATTTTCGGGATTTAAATTTAGCTCTCTGTGGCTGAGAGTAATGAGTGCACAGAAAGCCCCTAGCATTACAGCCCAACCAACACATATTATGACTTAAACTTACAATATTTAACTGTGTCTGATACCGTTTGAAGCCTTTTTTAGTTATATGCTTTACACTATTTGAAGATATTGAAGTTCAGAGGAGGGAATTTGCCGGGAATTAAAGATTGAGTATTGATTTGTTCACTGAAATTATTCTTATTTGGTTATGTAAATACATTTTTTTAAAATTATTTCATACATATCTGTTGAGTCACTAATGAGACGTATGTCTTATCTGCTTATGTGAGGTTTCATGACTCACTTCCTTTAAAATGTCAATTAACCGGCGTGGTGCTCTATTCATTCAAATTGTCAAGATAAATTCCCGCTTCTTGTTCCTCGCCCTGTGCTTTCTGGTGAGGGGATTTAAACAAGAAACCATCGATAGGAGAGCAGAATATTGTTGAATTAATGAATGAAACTCACCTTCCGAGCCAGTTTGATGCCATCCGAGCTACCCGGTTTATTCAATAAACTGGCGTTGGAGTATTGTTCGCCTCCCTCTCCTTTTGCCATAGCAGAGTAGATGGTGTCTTGGTTGAACTCAAATATTTGAGAAAAATCAAACTAGTCTTCCGATAAGGTTTGAGGGGGAAAAAAAAACCCACGTCCCAATGTGGTCGTCGTAGTCTACAACCTTGTTTGAAAACCGAGAAGATGTGGTGGCAGAAAGGGAGGATATAGTAATTTTAACAGTTGCGCCGCTCCTCCCTTTTGCCATTCACGCCATCTTTAACCCCGCCCCTGTGAAGCGCGTGAGGATAGCTGCTGCTGCTGCTCGTGCCTATTACACATCATCCATAGACTAATCGAGCAGTATCAAAAGATACGATTCATTTCTCATGAAAAACGTTTTATCAGTACCGACTAATGACTGAGCTCTGTTCATAAATAAGAAGCAGCCACTATAAATAATGTGAACATCCAGTGAAAATGTCGCTCGTTTTATATCATTACATGATATCATTATATAGAAGTCAGCTTCTGATTCGGGGTTTAAAGGAAAGTTAAGGGAAACATAAATAATGATATTTAGCAACTGATTCTCCATTTTTTTCACCACTTACAGTTATGAAAGATTGTTAGACGTCGTAGCAAAAAGCCTTAACGCTGTTAAAACCCACTTTCAGATTTGTTAAAACTTTACTAAAAAAGGGCAATTTCACTGCTTTCCCCCCAACCAGAAGACATTAGACCAGGTCCAAAAACCACTATACTTAGACTTGTCAAATTTATATATAGATTAACAAGGAGACTCCAGAGATTCATTAAAACACAGTTTCAGATTTGTGAAACATTTGTGAAAAAAGGAAAAAGGGCGATTTCACTGCTTTTTTCTCCTATCCAGACCACATTAGACCAGGTCCAGATCAAAAACCACCATAGTTAGACTTGTCAAATCTGGACAAGATTACCAAGAAGACTCCAGATACTCATTAAAACAGTTTCAGATTTGTGAAACCTTTATTCTGTTTATGAAAAATGAAAAAAGGTGATGTCACTTATATTTCTGGTCAGTTTGACAAAAGGTGAGAGAACAATCATTTTGTATTTAAAAGAAAAATTAGAGGAGTAGGTAAAGAAAATGTACTCTATAAAGATATTTTGTGATAGTATTTCATGGGGTAAAAATAACTTTTATACCTTTGTTTTAAATGAGAAAGAGGAGCTCTACATGGTCATAACCAATGAAATGGAGAGACGTGGAACCATGCTGTTTCTAGTTGCATGATCAGTGAAATGGCACTTTTTTCCCCGATTTTTCACAAATAGAATAAAGGTTTCACAAATCTGAAACCATGTTTAAATGAGTATCTGGAGTCTCCTTGTCAATCTAGTCCAGATTTGACAAGTCTAACTATAGTGGTTTTTGATCTAGATCTGGTCTAATGTGGTCTGGATGGGGGGGTGGGGGCAGTGAAATCACCCTGTTTTCTGTTTTTAAGCAAAATAAAGGTTTCACAAATCTGAAATTGGGTTTAAACAGCGTTAAGGCTTTTTGCTACAACGTCTAACAATCTTTCATAACTGTAAGTGGTGAAAAAAAGGGAGAATCAGTTGCTAAATATCATTATTTATGTTTCCCTTAACATTCCCCTTAACCCTGAATCAGAAGCTGACTTCAGTGTCGTAACATATGTCCTTGGTGTTTTTCCTGGAAATTTGGGGCCTTTGACTGGGATATTATATAATGACAAAAACAAAAAAGAATTCACAGAAATGATAACTGAATGTTTAACTTAATAACCAAATACTTAAAGTCAAAATAATAATTTCAAAAAATTAAAGACTCTCTTTTCAGAGTCAGGTCCAAATTTTGTGAGACAGTTTTTCTACAAGTCCTGTGCACATCTGTTGATCTACAATTATTTTCATATCCTAATATATTTTTATTACGCTACCATGTTGTTTCCTGTCCTTCTGTATGTTCCCATTCAGCTGCTTTTATTTTACATACCTTTGTAACACAATAACTCTTAATTATTTGCATAGGCTACCTACACTCACCGGATATTTTATTAGGAACCCCTGTGCAATTGTGCAATCTAATACAACACAACAGTTCTGCCATAAGGTCTACTTTTACAAAGCTTCTACATTTTCAGTTTTTGTTGACATTGTCAGAAAGGTGATAATTCTACTTTGTTTATTATTGAGGTTGTAGTGGGTGGTGGTGGTGTACTGGGGTGCATTATATTGAATGGTGTTCCTAATATTTTGCCCTCTTCATGTATGTTAATGGAATGGACAACATATAAGGAACACCCTTCAATATAATGTACCCCAGTACACCACCACCACCCACTACAACCTCAATAATAAACATGAAGTAGAATTATCACCTTTCTGACAATGTCAACCAAAACTGAAAATGTATAAGTTTTGTAAATGTAGAATTTATGGCACAGTCGTTGTATTAGATTGCATTAAATTGCACAGGAGTACCTAAAGTGGCCGGTGAGTGTATAATATAGTAGGGTTTTACTATCGATTTATTTTTGTTTTGGGGGGAGTTTAGTTTTGTATTTTGTGTTTCATTATCCTTTATCAACATAATTTCTGTCCATAATTTATTTAATTAGTTTTTATTATTTTTACTGTTTCTTTTTTATAATTGATAAATTGGTTGAAGTGAATCTGTTATGCGCAGCATTTATTTATGTAAAAACATGATATATATATATATCCTATTTATTAGATGTAATTTTACTGATAAAGCCTACAGAGGCATATTCATCCAAAACATTGTAAGAATATCATAAGAATATCATGGCCTACTATTGTAAAGTACAGTAAGGTTACTGTAAACTCAGCATTGTCCACAGTTAAATTCCCCTGTTAGGAATTAGTAAAATCTATACAGTGCAAAATCTAGATGTTATATGAAAACTTGCTAAATTATATTTTGCAGATACTTGCTTGCAGATGTTTGGAATGTAACCATCAACATCTGCAACACACCTTTCCAGTGTGTGAATAAAATTCAGGGAATGTTACGTTACAGGTACAAACACACTATTTGCATGAACTGTTTGTTTTGGCGCATGAGTGCCTCCAGAAAAAGGTGTTTGTGTGTCTGTGTGTGTATCTCTACTATCTCCGGTCAGTCATACTCTACTTCAACTTTGACGAGCCCTGCATACTACTGTCTAATCAAAGTAACCACTTCTCCTCTGTACTGACCATCAATGAAGACAGTTCAAAGTGACCGTTTAAATATCTATTAATATTGACACATACAGTATAGCCTTGCTGCTAAAAGGAAGCATACACAAGATTCCTCATGTGTGGGAGAAGAAACAACAACTTTTTCTCATGCGGCCAGCTGGAGTTTAACTTCTTGCAGCCTGAGGGCAAATCTCTGACTCAGGTATCTATTTGCAAAGCGTCTTCTGCTCTGGTGAGACACTGTGCATGTATAAGTTCTCATTTTAGCTGACCACACATACCATGAAGCATATAGTATACACATGCAGTAGCCTATACACACACCACTGTTGGTTTGAATACTCATCTGTGTGTCTGACTGCAGGAGATGTATATATATATTTGTAATGTTTACTTATGGCTATGCACACATGCACTCTTTCCACCCTCACACACACTCTGTCACTCCTCACATAGGTAGCACACACACTTGCTGCCTCCCCTAGCTCAAACATTAATTAACAATGCAGCTTTATCTTTGAACTGTACACCTTTTTATTTACACACCCAGTACTTATAAGAGGGACTCTCCCAACTGCATTACTAAACACTGAACAGCTGAACCATGACCTTGCCAACTGTACAGTCAAGTTGAAACCATATGCACACGTGTTATGACTTTCTAATGGTACCGACGGATCAATGTGTGTCAACATACTACAGATTAGATAACACTTTATGGCCTAGCTGAAGTTGTGTTGGTAATTTCAGGTGACTGACACTGTTGAATTAAATATATATCAAAGTGTCTACTGCTTATCTGCTCATCTAATGCTATCTTTTCAATGAACTCAGAGAAACTTTCCACTTTCAGCAGATGAATATGAAAACAAACCGCACATACATCATTCTGCACATTGAAGATCAAACATCCAATAGACACAGGAAGAAAAACACATTTTTAAGTGGACAGGGGACTTTAAACTTGATGGTGACATTTAAACTCACATTCAACTGTGCAAGCACAGAGAAGATAATCAATGCATGGTGAATGTTCACCTTTGGGGGGTCTTTCTTGTTATATATACTGTGCAAGTACTAACTCTGCAAGTATATCACAAATATTTGGTTGGTATCAAAATGCTGCCCAGCAACTTCAGATCAAAAAGTGTCATCACCAGATAATTTCATCATCACTGTCTTGAATGTCTCCACACTCCTCTCAATACCGGTTTTTGTTGCAATAACTGTGGAGCAAAGAGTAATTGGTCTGTTGCAAATAGTTGTGTGTATGTTGAAATATTACCACCTCACAATAATGTCAATCCGTAAGGTTAATTTCGGCACGGAGGGGGGGTGGGGGGGTGGGGATGGGTAGTCATATTCTTGCTAAAAGCACCTTTTCAACATCTTATTGCTTGTAAGGAAATACACACAGTCTGATAATAGCTGAATGAATGTGCTGCTTCTCCCAAAGCTCAACTAAACCAAGAGGATTTGTCCTAGCTGAATAAAAACCAAACACCCTCGCATTTTAGCACAAGGCAACAAAGTCTGCATACTGCACTCCTCATCCTGAGAGACCTAACCCTAATCCAACAAGGTACTTTCCCATGGATCACCTTACCTGTCCCATTCATTTTACATACTGAAAGTGCCCGAAATGGTTCGGTGTGCATCCCCAAAGGAGCTGCTGATGACCCTGTGTGCAACTTGAAATACAAATTTGAATTGTTGAAATAATGCCTTGGATTTGGCCTGTATAGCGCAGTCTGTAGTGATGGAAAACTGAGTGCAAGCAGGGGCACAGGGGCCCTGGAAAAGCTTGATCCAGGCATGGGCACAACAAAGCCTAGGGGGTTTGTATATGCATGTGTGTGTATATGTAAAAGTGCATGTGTGTTTGCTTTTGTGCCTCCTGAACCTACTCAGTACCAATGATACTAGATGTGTGTGTGTTTGTGTGTGTGTGTGTGTGTGTGTGTGTGTGTGTGTGTATGTGTGAGTTGAGCCCCATGACTGCGTGTATTTGTTGCCAAACACAGTGTGTGTGAAAGTCTGAGAGAGCAGTGCTGTGCAATGCGGTGAATGCAGGGGACTGTCCAGTAGGTTGTGCGTCATGTCAAGCAGCTGGGTATACATAGTTACAGGTGGTATGGAAACTCTGGAGGGAGGGAAATACACACACGGACACACACACAAAGACACAAACACATAAAATTGCGCAAGGGAATTTGTAGGGGAAGGGGGAAGTTGTCATGTGCTTTGTGTCCAGGAGCTCAGGTATTTTCCCATGAGGTGGGTTTCAAAGAAGACACTAAATCAGCTGGCAAGCAGTTGTTCTCTATCTGGGTCACCTCATGTCAAATACGTTTGAATCAGTTAAGAATATCTGTGATCTCTGTGAGCCGCTGCTACTATTTAATTACATAAATTAGCTCAAACTGTCAAATTAGGTTTTTGTCTTTTAGATTCCAATTTTGTGTTTATTGAAAAGGGGTTCACATCTACAGTAATTTACCTCTGAGCTAATGAAATGTGACCACACATGAGCTCTATGGACCTGTACCAGCTTGGTGTGGAAGTTCTGATTTAACGAACCCTTTGCAAGTGATCACAGTTAAACTTCAAGGGCATACAGACGATTTTAGGCTGCTAATGACAGCGGGCGACATTCCTCTTTGATCACCCAGCCTGTTGTGACTTGCATCAAACGCTGCTCCCTTTTAATGTACTTTGGACAGTGAACACCTGCCTACACCCACATTTATACATGACTAAGAAATGCAGCTAATCCTAAAACAATTTAGGATTAGTGTGTTGATACAATACAGCTAAATTAATCCATGGTATTGGGGTAAACTAATGCAGGAATTGTCAATCCATTGCTATTTTAAATTGAAATATTACTTTCAGATGTCTTGCACTTCCTCTAAGACACTAATGATTTTGGTTACTGGCTAATTTAAGGAAAAATGTAAATTTACTGATGGAAGGTGGAGTTCATTTTCCTCATTATGTGTACACAACTGTTGTGAAAGTAAGTTGAGACAAGCTCACTGAATTGCTACTGTGCACGCTTAACAGTTTAAACAGTGTATTTAATACAGAGCTAGTCAAATATAAATTTGTGTAAACAAAGAAAACGTTTCATATTTATACAGTTATGCTCGATTTGTAGGTCATATTCACCCTTTAAAAAAAGCTCAGACTTGTTTGTCATTAAACTGGTCGTGTTCTGTCTCACTACTGCATATCTGACTGTTTAATCTAATCTGTGTGGATTCTTTTAGCATGGCAATGCACTCATCCGCAGGGCATGAGGGGTTATGTATTGGTTTGAACATCAAAGCCACATCTTAAATCCACATCAGAATGTTATCTGTCCTTCAGAATGGGCACTTTTAGAGGGACGGGTTTCTCCCTCCATGGCAAGTGGCTGTAGAGTGTGTGATCCCTACAGGGTGGGGTGCAAACTGGCAAGTCAGTGTTTCAAACTGCATGTATCTTTATAGGTGATACAATAGAACTTAATTGTCCACAGAGATAGGAATGTGTCTTTGGCTTTACAAGGTGCTGATTCTGTTATTACAGTGTATGGGCTCAAACTTGTTTAAAAGAGACAGACTATGCATAATACTGTATGATGGATCTGTATAACATTTAACATGTAAGTCAGGGAAAGATCAGTGCTGTGGGATTCTTTGCAGTTTTGGATGCTGTAAAAATGTGTCTAAGTGCATTTGATCTGTCTTCATGAAGTTAGGGTTAATTGCATTTTTGTTAGGGGAAACAGACTTAATGTTTCATTTCATACGGTATACAATCATACCTCGTCTAAGGCTTTGGTTGCCTCAGTTGCCAGTGAGGCTTTAGTAAGAAGAGTGACAAGAGCATAAGATTGACCTTTACATTGACAATTGTTTGGATGGACCTGAGGAATCCAGTCTGGCTTTGTGCATCCTCTAAAACGAATTATGGGACATGTGTGGTTTATGTAATTAAATGGCTTCTTAGTATGACAGGAATTTTGACTAATATCCTGCATTTCTTTTTGTCATGTATTTCTGTAAATGGTTTTACCTGCTTATGTCATGTCCCCCCCCCCCCCCCCCCCAGTCTCAGTAGATTGCTGTCTAAATATTCCTGATGTAGAAATGAGTGATAATTTTAGCCATTGTTTTCTTAATTATGTGAAAAAAGAAGCCTAACATTATAAGCCATACTGCATCTCTGGTGGCCGATATTGTGACTGCCATGGCAGGTTTTTAGAGGAAAATTTCACCCTAAATGCTGTATTGTTTAAGACAGATATTAGTATATTTAGTGGAATATTTCCCCTTTTTTCAGAGCTTCAAAAAAGGTATATGTACATCCCAACATGATATCAGGTGCCTGTTGAATCTCACTCTCAGGTAATATGACCTGATATATCTGATGAATGTCGAAACGTCATAATTGTATTAAATAAATCATTTTTTGGGTGGGAGCATCTATTCAATTTTTTTCAGAAAAATGGCAGAAAAAGATGATGTCACATAATTATTTAGTTATCTGCAGCACAAAGAATGACAGTAGACCACAGGTCTCTGCAGACACAAGACATGACAGACACTTGGCTAAAAAACGTCTTGTTTCACTGTTTCTATATTGCTCACCAATGGAACCCACAGAGAAAACGTGTAAAAAAAGCATGTTCACGTCTCCTTTCTGTGGGCTGTTATGATTAATTACTGCCATCTGTCTCTCTCATGATGACACTTCTGCTGCTGTTCTGCAGACACAACAACCCATCACACAAATACATAATAACTGACACAGACTGAGGTGACTGTTTCAAAGTCCATATATCTTGCCAGTGTGGCTCGGAGTGACGGAACATTGAACTTCGCTGATATCAGGGTGGACTGACCTTTTTGGCTATGATGTTGCCAATCACTGGACTGGTGTTATCACTGTTTTTACAATATCTGTCTCATTTTACATCTCAATCTTGTGTAGGCCTCAGGAGAGGTTGTGTTAGAAAGACTTGTACAAGGCTATGCTATAAGAAACATTCTCAAGGCTCACATTGTTTTGAACTTCCCTTCTAAGGAATCATATGCTTATAAAATCATGTGCTTATAATCATGCTTATCAAAATGAATTTGTGTTTCTTGGAGCCTGTCAGGAGTGACAAATAAGGAAACCATAAAGTACTGAAGAAGAAACGCTCTTCAGTGTTGGAACCACTTTGTGATTTATGCCTATAAACCAGACGAATTATCACATACAATATTAAATGAGGAAAAAAATGTGTACAATAGATTAGTCAAATACTTAAAGAATAATAAATTACTATATGCCTATTAATTTGGATTTAATGAAAAGCATTCTACTTCTATGGCCTTGGTCCAATTAGCTGACAGAACAGCTACAGCTTTAGATTACAAACAATTCACAGTTGTATTATTTATTGATTTGTCAAAAGCTTTTGACACTGTAGATCATTGATTTGGTATCAAAAGAAATGCTCTTCATTTTATATGCCGACGATACCAATATTTTTCTTACAGATAAAGACGAACAATGGCTGATAACCCGTATGAACAATGTTAAAGATAGGATGGATAACTGGTTAAAATGCAATAAACGTTTGTTAGAATGGTCACTAACTCTAGCTGGAATGCTCATACTGCCCCATTATTTCAAACCATGGAGCTGTTAAACATATTTGACATCAATAAACTTCAGATAGGTACTTTTGTATTTCAATTTCTTAACAATTCACTTCCTATTTCTTTTTACAGTTTCTTTGTAACTAGGTCTCAGATCCTCTGTTATCACACCAGATCTGTTGATCTTCTATATAGTCTGTTCTACAGAGCTAGCCTTGGCCAGTTTTCAATCAGGTACAGAGGTCCAGTCATATGGAACAGCTTTTCTGCTTCACTTCACAGTCACTCCTCATTTAAGATTTTTTAAAAAAGATCTTAAACAGCTTCTCTTGAAGAAGTACAGTACTATATATAAAGGTATGATAACAATGTATGAATGAATTGCAAATATATGTTATTGTAACCTTTGTATTTATTTCTTCCTTGGTCTTTTTATTTTGTTTGTTTTTCTTGTTTGGAAATTGTATTTTCTTCTCTCTTGTACATTTTTTGTTATTGTGTATTTCTTCTCTTTTGTTTTATTTTTTTATATGCACAAATAAAGAACTAAAAAAAAAAAAAAAAAAAAAAAAAAGAACTAAATGCAAACTGTCCAAGCACCATACAGGTTCAGAGGAAAGTTCAGAGATGTCTCAAAGGCTCCAGAAAGGTAAAAAGTTTGAGTCTCATCCCACTTCAGCAGGGAGCTGTGATCTGAGAGGAGTTGATATCTTTTCAAGTATGTTCTCTGCACAGCGAGGTACATTAAGTGCTCGGCAAAAGACGAAAGGATCAAGATCAGTTCTTAAAGACTAGTGTAATAATAAATACCTCACATTGGGTGATATCTGTAACACAAGATGTGTTTTTATTGTCAACAGTGCTGTGGGTCTGCAGATGGCATTTTGATGAGATGATGCAGATATCAGAGAAGCTCCAGGGATTTTCAGGAACCTCTGAGGGGAAAGAAAGAGAACAGGAGAATTGTGAGAAAGAGAAGAAGACACGCATAGACAAAACTCATCCTCAAAAACACAAAAATGTGTTGGTTGGTTTGATGAGAATAACAGGAAGAGAACATCGCAAAACACACGGGTAAATACATGTACAGTAACTATAGATACACCTGACTATAGATACCACTCTTATTACTCTACAGTAAATATGAAACTGCAGCTAACAGCCGGTTAACTTAGCTTTGCAGACCGGAAACAGGGAAAAGCAGCTAGCCTGGCTCTGTTCAAAGTTAGCTAAATCTGCCCAGGCAACCAGGTGAGACTCCAGAAAGTCAACTTAACTTAGTTAATGTTCTTAGAGGTGCACAGAGCCAGGCTAGCTGTTTCCCTTGTTTACAGTCTTTATGCTAGACTAAGCTCACTGGCTGCTGACTATAGCATCATATTTACTGTACACAGATAAAAATGGCATCAATCTTCTCATATAACTCTCATATAACTCTGTTACACACGACTGTAAGCAGGAGGAAAACTACTAGCCTTTGTATTTGGACATTAGTACCTAACATTGAGTCGTGTACAGGATCAATCAAGACTGTCATGTTTCGCCTCTGGGAATCGTAGTGTATCATAGTTCACAGTGAACTCAATGCACACTGAGTGCAGCGTTACATGGGCCAGATCAATGATGTACTGACATATGCACAGACATATGCTTCATAAGTACACTCAGATATGAAAATGACTCACACACCCACAAATATATACATGGATGCATGTACAATTACATCCCGCACACAAAAACTGCACACACGCAGCAACACCAAAGTCGTGTAAGTGGTAGATGGAGAACTCCACTGTGGTTTCCTCCATTATTTGCTCTCCATTATGTTTTGGTTGCTCTGTCTTCATAGTGGATCATGCGCTCAGTGCCACGTGGGAGGTCACTATGGTGTAACTGTGTAATGATTTAGCCGGAAGTCACCTCAGGCTGCTGAAGGTTATTTTGACTCTCATCATCAGTGTTAATATCAGTCAGTATCTTTCAGCATATTGATTTGCTGGTAAATGAGTAGCTTGGATTGGTTCAAGTGCCCCATCAGATGTTGTGGTGACATCAGCTGCTGAGGAGCACGATATTAAAATATTCATCGGCTCACTTGTCATGTGACACTGTGCAACAATTTGACAAGAGCAGCTGGCGTGTCATAATAGACTTCATACAGCTGACTGTGTATGGTTATGCTCTCAGGAGGTGCACAAGGTTTATTTATCTTTAGAACGGAAACTGTGACGTGTGCATGAGTGTAATGTGTATGTTTGTGTGTGCTGTGCTGTGTGTGTTTGTGTGTGTGTGTGTGTGATCCCACCCACTGGCATGTCTCCCTCTGTCCCTTGGGAGAAAATAGACAAGGGCAGTCAAAGGAAATTAGGGTTCACAAGTTCAGTGCCACTCAGTCGACTTGTGAGCTCTGCGATCCAGTCTGTGCGTCATCTCTGCTCCTGCTACTGCTGTGTTTTTATTATTTATGCCATTACACACACTTCTCCTGATATAGAACCACATCTCAGTATTTACAGCAACACAAACAGTGCAAACAGTGCAAGTCCCTTTGGAGGAATTTGGCTAAAACTTGGTTTAAGTTTGGTTATAAATTGGTTAAGGCAGTTGGTTAAATATTAAATCTCCAACTGATAATCAGATGTTTTCAGTCTTGGACCACTTATCTCCAAGAGCAAACCATTATCTAAAATCATTAACCATTATCTTTATTACTTCCCTAGAGATATACCAATTAATGCTTCCTGCTTTCTGCTCCTGACCTCTATATATCTTGAGTCTCTGAAGAAAGCATCAACAGTGGAATAATTTTTAAGTGAAATGAAGTTTTATTCGATCAAAGGGCAGTTTGGCGATCATAAAAAAAATGAAATAAATCTATAAAGCGGTATAAACTGTCAACTGGGTGTATAGTTCAGCCTAAAAGAGAATGAGCAGGTTATTCTTATTATTATAGTACTAACTTACGTTCATTTTTCAATTCTGGAAAATGTCTCCTTCTGTAGAATAGCAGAAAGGGAGCTGCTGGAGCTCCTTCATAAATGTGCAGTAACTTCAAGGTCACGATGACAGCAGCCTGAGGGATTTTATGATGTATATATACATATTTTCTGATTTACAGCTGTAACCTTCACATTTGAATACTGGTTGGATGTGCATAGTAATACAAAGCTTCTCAAACTAATTTACCAACTTTTACTGTTCAAAACCAGCTGAACAGATTAGAACAGTATATAGTATTACAGTGAGAGGGTGAAGTTTCAGCTGGCAGTATTTTCTCTGACAGGATTTTTGCAACTATGCTGCCACCTACTGGAAATTCTGTATAATTACAGTGCCTTTGATTCTGACATTTCATATTGCCCAGGCAAACAAAACCACACAATAATGCACCGTAATTAAAAACAAAAACACACTCATTATTCATGGTAATTTTTTGTTGTGATAAGTAGCTAAAAAAAATACAATGATACTTAATTTAGATGTCAGCCAAGGGGGTTATTGATAGGGGTTATTGATCTTGTGTGCAGGAAAGCAATATGCCCAGCAGGGAGCAGTCACAGTCAATACACCTGCTATGTGGTGACCAGAGGTGGGATCACTCAGGAAATGTTAGACTACACAAGCTTTAAATGTTTGTGCATGTAGGTTTTTTTTCTCTTTCATATGTGGAATGACAGTGTGGACAAAACTGAGCACGTAGTCCTGTAGGTCTGAACTGAAAGCAGCAGGTGAAAGGTCACAGAAGCCCCCGGGGACCCCCGACCTTTACTGAGGAAACAAAACCTGCACACTACACACAAAGCAACTGTAACACAAACAAGAGCAGTGGGCATAGGGATTGGGTCAGCAATCATTCTAACCCGCTCTCTCTCTCTCTCTCTCTTTCTCTGCCAGTGTTTGAGTGAACATCACGAGGAGTCTTCGCTGACAATATCAGCACCCCTCCTGTGTTCAAAGGACCTTGGCGCTTACACACAGTGTTCTCATGGTCACAAAAGAGAGAGTTCTTCTTCCAGGTCCTTGAGTTGAAGCGGCACTTTGATGCTGAAGTAAAGTTGGAGAGTGAAAGGAACACGCCAAGGTTGTGAGATACTGGCCTGTTGCTCCTGTTGAAGCATTACTGGCTCTCATTGCTGCTGTCATTTTTTTTATAATGAAATTGCAGCATTCAAACAAACTATTCTGAACTGCCACTGTCACAAATGGAAAGAAATAATTATATTTAATGTGTAAGCTTTCTGAATCAGGTTTGTATATTGATAGACATGGTATTTAGATATAGTAGATATATTGGTCATTCTTGCTTTAGATATGTGAAGGGTTGGGGTCAATAATTATAATGGATCATCAATAATATAAACATTGTTAAGCCATGTTGACCAGTTAAAGAATGCACATACAGTAGTCATACCAACTAGCAACAATAACAGAAAAATACACCCGCCCACAAAAAAAAATCTTAAATCTGTGATGTGTCGCTTATGTAGTAAATGCACAGGTGACAGGACCAAATGTAAGAGCGCCATCTAGAGGAGATGAGAGCCAGATCCTTGTGTGTCTTCCAGGTTACAGGAGGAACAGAATAAAAGATAACTAGCAGATGTGTGACCAATACAATCACACTACACAGCAATCCAAGCAGCAATGATATTTAGTATTTTTTTAATTTTAAAGCAGTAACTTTTTTTTTCCAATGATGAAAAGAGAGGTACCGCCTCTCTACACTTGTAGGTAAAATTTGATCTAATTTAATGTAATTTTTGATCTAATATTGACATTATTTTTGTGTGTGTGTGCTTGTCTTTTATGCTGTCTCTCTCTGGAAAACACTTTGTGCTTTTCTCTCAGGTGTCTGTGTGCTGGACCATCAGCCGTCCTGGGACTGCTCTTCTTCCCTGGCTGTCGGTGCCGTTTCCAGAGGTTTTAGATCTGGTTCCTCATCCTGCAAGAGATTCAGCCTCACCTCACGTCTCTCCCTCTCCTGTGTGAATGATGTCCTGTCTCTCTCTCCCCCTGTGTGTGTGTGTGGTTTCTTATCTCTCCTTCCTCTGTGTGTGTGAATGGATTGAGTTTCCACTGTGTGTATATGTAGTTTGTCCTCTTTCCAGGTCTCCATGGTGATGGAGATCAAGTGGCTCAGGTCTTATTCTGTTTTTGCTGGCACCTGGAAGTTGCTCGATGTCCTCCTGATCAGATTCTTCATATATTTTATAAATCCGTCTACACTTTTCTTATCCTTTTTTAATTCATGTATTTCTGTAATTTAGCTTTCTTGGTCTATTCTGTAGAGGATGTTGCATGCTGTACAAATTGTAAAGCCCCCTGAGGCAAATTTGTGATATTGGGCTATACACACACACACACACACACACACACACACACACACACACACACACTCACACACAAAGACTTGACTTGCTTGTAGCTAAAAATAAAAATAAAATAGAGTTTTGTAATTTTTCTACTGAAAAAAAAAGTAAAACATGGCTGGGGACACTTTCCACAGCTTATATAGACATGGGTCACTGTGGCAAGTAACACGTAATACATGCTGTGTCCAAATAACATCGTCAGTTGACGCTATTTCACTGTACTTGATATCTGCATGCCAACAACCCACAGATCAGACAATGTATCCCACTGCTATATTTGTCATCTTCACTGTATTAAGTGTCGGGTCTGACCTGTGCGTGCTCGGTAGCTACAGTCTTGTCTGTGATATCTGGCCTTCCTTATTTTATCCTTTTTCTTAGATTTATTGATAAGATAATATGGAGAAAAATGCTGATAATGCGAGACAAATGAAGCCATTTCTAGTGCAAACTTTCTCTTTGCCACCCTTGTTACACTGTTCTGTATCACAAAGTGAATGTAAAGGAATTTAAATATGATTACTTCAGGGACTGCTGGGGACCCAGTGGATGATTATGTCTGATCTGCCGCCATCACAAACCTTGGTATGTTCCTTTTTAGGTGGTGTGGGGGTGTATTGGATGATGTCACTACTACCTGTCTGACTGACTGAGTGATTAATCACCAGGGGGTTTGGAGTGGGAGGAGAGGGCGAGGGGGATCGGATTGGAATGAGGAAGGGAGGGGCAGGAGACTGATCAATCACAATGATTGACAGGCTCGATCTGAGGATCAACATCCCTGGAGGATACTACATCACCGCAGTCAGACACGGGCACACAAGTACACAAAAAGTCAAACACACATGCAGTGTATACACGCGCACAAACACGTGCACATTATGCAAAAAATGCAGGCACGCAAACTGCCATCATAGCACAACTCATCCACTGGCGCTGGCTTTCTCCCCCTTCCACCCTTGAAGAATGTGTCAGCATGGGAGAAATACACCCAGATATAGGTTGGATAATAACAGCCTGAGTACAGATGGATTTACTGTCTTGATTAGGACACACACACACACGTGCACACACACGAAGTCTGTGATCATCACCATCTATTCATGTCAGTAACACATTCTCATCATGGTCACTGTATCTTGTGAGAAGGGGAGTGGGAAGAGGAGAGAGAGAGAGAGAGAGAGCCCAAAGATATACAGTGTGACGTTAGATTTAATGCTGCAGATACTCAGAAAAGCCGTACACAGAAAAAGTCCTGCATCACACTTCTTTCAGGAAAAGAAGATGAATATTCATGAACTCCCCCACCCTTATTTCCTCTCTCTTACATCTCTTTAACCCCCTCCTGCTCAGTTACAGTATCATCTGCTGATTAGTGGTGAATTATTGTTGAGAGAAAGAGAGAGAGAGAGAGACATCTGTCACTTAAGCTAGGGCTGACACATGGAGGCCTCCCCAGAGCCCTGAGGCAAGAGGCGGCCACCTGAGAGACAACAGCCTACCATCAGAACCTCTCCCTGGGGTCTGATCACTTCACCCCCACCCAAACCCAAACCCGCAGCACCACCTCCAACATATAAAACCCCCTCTTTAGACATACATGTCTTCTTTTTCTTCATATTTTCCTTCTCTCCTCCTACTCCCCTTTTTTATGTCTTCTCTCCCTTCTGTTTTTCTTGGGCATACAATGGGCTTAGTTTATAGAAACATTTGCATTTTCCTTTCTTCATCCCGCCCCCACTTTTTAACCCCCTCACCCCTTCTCCCAAGATAGTAGCATTACAATAGAGGTAGTGTGCTCATCATTATAGTATTCCTCCCACCCCACAGTTAAGATGTTCCTCATTGATATCTGCTTCTAATTACATCTGGCTAGTTTGTCTGTGTGTGTGCGTGTGTGTGTGCATCAGCAGGTAATGGTACACAAAATTCACAGTTCGACAGTTTGAGGATAATGATTCGGTATGTTTCTGGAAAAATGGGGAAAACAAAAGACTTTCCATTTTCTTCTAATCTCACTCAAATATTTACATATGGTCAGTGAAAAGAGAAGAGAACAAAAGGAAACATGCCAGTTTTACTCCAACTTAATTTCACAATTATGATCATAATGCTCCTGTAAGTAGGACATTAAATTATATAGAAGGATGCTTGAGCTGTGGCTTCTCATTTGCTTTCACCATATCGACAGTGGTGGAAGAAGTATTTAGGACGCTTTGATTAAGTAAAATGATCTTTACCACAATGTAAAAATGCTCCATTCATTAGTTCCAGTTCCAAGTAGAAAGTACAAGTGTAAGTGTTATATACATTACGTATATACAGTATACATGTATGCATACTGTAATATATAGTATATTATATTATTGGATTATTATCGCTGATGGATTAATGGTGTTGGTAATGTTGAAGTAAAAAAAAAAATCAGGTGCTCTTCAAGAATACAGCAAGTAGTCAAATAAGAATAAAAAAAGCAATGACTGTCCAGTTTACTTTTAAAGGAAGTCCATGGTGTTGAAGGGCAGACTAAAAGGCACTCTGATAGTGAGTTAAAAATATCTTTATTAATACATGGATGTACCAACTCATGTACCGACTCTGTCGACTGAGTCGAAACGCGTTGGTACATCCATGTATTAAGTAGTGCCTCAGATGCTTTTTAAACTGCCCTTCAACACCATGCACTTCCATTAAAAGTAAGCTGGACAGTCATTGCTTTTTTTATTCTGATAAAAATTACAATATTTCCTCTAAATGTGGTTCAGTAGAAATTAAAAGTGAAGCAGAAAATGGGAATATTCAAGTACACGTACCTCTAAGCTTTACTTAAAGCTGCAGTAATCAATATTTTTATATTGACAGTGGATGAAATGTCTGTGGGTAATGTGAAAGGTGTTACTTATACTGACTTATACTGAGGTGTTACTTATACTGTTACTTATACTGACGAACCCGCAGATAATTATCACCCAGCTCTGCACTTCCGCTGCTCTATTGGATGTTTTAATGTCTTCCAGCTCACTGTTTTGGTTCAATGTCTCCACAACCATCAGCTTCATTTCCAGACCACAATGCAGCTCTTTCCAGCAAAAAAGCTCTAAAGACACACCAAATGCTCCCCGTCCAGCAGCACCAACTGGAAGATAGTCAAATTTAGCGCCTAGCTGGTGAACACAGTAAAGACATCAATATGTGTCTCTTTAGCTGATAAATGCAGACTTACACTGAATGTCTTACAAATGACTTACATTCATCATGTGGCCAGGAAGACGACTTCAAATTAATGTTGTTTTGTGTCTGCTGGATGTGTAAATAAACTGCATCCGTGTTTATCATGTCAAGTTGATAACATATCAGTGTTTTGCAGGTTTAAATACAGTATTTAGTTACTTTCCACCACTGCATATTGAGCAATATAAGTTGAGGTGGTAGCAGTAGACTATAATTAGATTATATTAGGCTAAGAACACTGCAATTATTTGGTTGATGAGGGTGTATTGAACTGAAACAAGCCACGTATTAAACTGAATGACCTGTATCCAATGATAAGTGGGAAAATATGTACTGTCATACCATTGTGTGTGTGTGTGTGTGTGTGTGTGTGTGTGTGTGTGTGTGTGTGTGCGTGTGTGTGTGTGTGTGTGCGTGCTCTTTCAAGTCTTTCAGTGCCTTTTAACTGAGTTTGTTAAAGAGAAAGGGAGATAGAAAGATTCCCAGAATTCCTTTAGCCAGTGACCTTCTGTCTGCCATGTCAGAAGGCCATGTGCCACACAGACAATAAGAGAAGATACACACACACATACGCACACACACACACACACACACACTGGCTGCCTCAGCTTGGCTACATTTGAGGAGGAGCTGGAGGAGGTATTGTTAAAGTTAACCATTGTGTCTTCCTCAGCAGGGTTGGTGAGAAACAATTGCTGGGTGTTTCTGTGGCTGTGGAGGGGGAGGTAAGGAGTTTGTGAGGGGTGACGGAAGAGCAGCGAGTCTTTGTAGTGAGGTGAGGACCCATAGAGCCCCAATGAATATATGGTGTTCAGCAGCAGATTGTGTGTGGGCGCTGAACACTCACAAAGTGTCATTTGGAAGACACCTGATGAAAAGAAACCTTCTGGACCATCCCTCACAGAGTTTATCACGCGTAACACAATCACATTTTAGGGAAAAACTCTGCACTTTATACAGACTACTACAATATAGCAATGTTCTCTCCCTCTGCACATGTTCTCATGCTGACTGTGGGAACATTATCACACTGACACAAGCGTTATTTTGTCTGGGAGACAGAGGAGATAAGCGTTCGGCTCTCAGTGATCACCTGCCATTACGCAAAAAGAAAATTGGATTTTACACACATTCCAAGAGATTGGATTCGTGATTGGAGGTGGTCTGTCGTCGTCCGCCGTATGAAAACACCATTTTCACCTAATAATGCTTCAGTTGTACACTTGAAATGTGTTGGCACAGGAGTTATCATTTACAGAGAGCGTAATCATACTTTATAGCAGAATTTTTGAGAGTGGTATCCATTCTGCTGTCTGGATTGGTTCATATTCAAAAGAGTAAGTTCTAAACCATGGACAATGTCTGTGACACTCGTGACTAGACATTAAGTTATCCACAGTGGGAACATCTTTTGACGCAATGAGAAACACCCAAACCCACCCTGGCCTTTATGATGTCATCAGGATTATCTTGGCTTGGGCTTGGAGGGTACAACTGTATAACAGAAAGCCTGTTTGACAAACTGAGCTGTGGAGTTTGAAAAATGTGTCCATTGCCATGCAGGGAAGACTCAGTTGAGTGGTATTATGGGAAATGTAGGATCTTGTGTTTTTGGAGCTTGATCCTAATTAAGAACTAGTGAGTCCTTCAACCTTGTGGAAGTGCAACATCTAATTTGTAGTTTTAAGGTAAGTAATAGTTTTACAGTATACATTTAGGCCTGATATTAGTCATTCTGATTTACGTTGACAGTGTACATCATACTAAGTTAAATGTGTAATGTTAGATCTTCATTAATCTGCATTAACTGATGTTTGGCTATTTGGGGGCAAACACAACACTGAAATATTAACACCTTATGAAGTATTTATGACATAAATAGTCACCTATTCACACATCTAGCAGATATGGAGCAACATTTATTTGGAGTTGGGTTTTTTGCCACCCGGTGAAGTTACGTCTGATATTCAATTTGCTTTTAGTTCTGTTTTTGATCTTTACTAACTCCTGAGGGAAATATCTGGCGTTTTAGCTGATAAATGCTCCACCGTGTTCATCAGCTAGTCACTAACTTTGTCTGTCTGCCATTCGGTGCTGAGCAGGTAATGTACAGTCATTCTTTAGAGGAGGAATGTTGCAGGCTGGGAAAATCAAAACAATGAGCTGAAAGACACTAAAACACTCCGTGAAGCTGAGGGGAGCTGCAGAGCTTTGTGATAACCCTTTTCACGTACAAGTAGTCATGTGACCAAGTTTAAATACAAAACTATTGATTATAGCTGCTTTAAATAAAATATGTTTTCCATCCTTGTGCTGACCACTCTGCTGTGTGTACTTAGAACTCATTCAGTAATGAGATTAATGTACCAGTGTACCGAAATAAATGAGACACTGTACTATGAGACGATGCTAACCACTGAGGCGATCTGTGTTGACAGTCTTGTTTTGTTTTGAATCATCCTTGTGTGGGAAATCACACCCACAGGGCCAATAGGAATTACCGCAGATCTCCAAGAGACAATTAATCTTAATTAGGAATAATTATGAGGTGAGGTGGTCTCTCCTGGTTCCTTTCATCTCCACTTATCCTCCTCTGTTGTGTGGGCAACTGTTTATAGCTTGTGCATTTCTGACAAGAGCCTATGGAGAAAGAACACAGATGTGGTTTTCCCATCTCATCTGCAGTGTCTGAATAACAAATAGCATGTCTCAAAGCTGTCACTATGGAAATTAGACTCAGTTAAGTCAAGCCTACATGAATCAGTTATTTGTGAAAGTGGAAACAAACGCATGTGCTAACAGTTTATGTCACCTACAGTATGCATTGTAGTTCTGCTGCATTACCTACTCCCCCACCTGTCGAGGAAACCCTGATGTTGTTTTGCATGTAGTGAATGTGATGATAATGTGAAAGATAATGTGCAGATCTCGCCTTCCTCTGTCAACTTCTTCCACTCTCCAACCCACACAGATGCCTCCGTCTATCAGTCTTCACTGGTGACAAGCCAAAGCCACACTCCCCCTTTTGATCTCTCTGCAGGGCCCTTTGTGTGTGTGTGTGTGTGTGTGTGTGTGTGTGTGTGTGTGTGTGTGTGCTGTGTGTGCCCATCTGTGTCTCCTGCCTCCAGGCTACAAGACCAGCTCAGGACCAGTATTCAGCAGCCTCTGAGCACATTTAGCACCCCCACTCTTCCTTAAAAAGCTGCAAGGATTCATCGTTTTGTATAAAAACACAACAACCCGAATCAGAAAGCAGTACAAAGAAAAAAAGCCTCATTTCTGATTATAAAGATGCTACAAATGTGCTCACATAATTTTTTCTTGTTGTCATTTATGCTCAGTGGCTGGAAATCCTGTATCTTGTCTCACCAACAAAAGCGGAGCCTGTTTCCCATCTGCAACCCTCTGCTGCTTTAATAAGTCATACAAGCCTTCGACTAATAACTTCAGTTATTTAGCTCACCATGGAACACCTCTCACCATCACCAAAGTGGCTTTTTAGCAGCTAAATGCTCATATGCTCACCAGCTAATCACTAACTATGTCTGCCTGTTGTTTGGTGATGGGTAGAGAGTGTGCAGTGGATTTATCTGAGGTTTTTCATCAAAAACATTTGCCCGCTGCAGCTGGAAATGACACTAATAAGCTAGTGAGACTAAACAAAACAATTTTTGGGTTTGTCGCTAAGAGTGAACGCTTTCACGTTACGTGTATTTGCCCCCATTTTTATGCATGATAATATTGATTAGTGCAGCTTTAAATGTGTCACCTGTACAACTTTTGATTAGCACTGTCACTTTACAGCAAGAGGGATTTTCTTCAACAGTCCAAACACATGCGGGTTAGTGGAGACACAAGGTGCCCATAACTGAGAACATGAGAGACAATGGTTTGTCTGTGTGTGTTTACTGAGGAGTTCAGGGTGTTTCCAAAGTGGGAGAATAATCTTACAGAAAATGTTGGCAGCGCTTTGCTTTACTTCTGGTTAAAGTAAAGCTGCCCTCACTTGAATACCTTGACAGTATTAAAGCAGCTATGCATTCTGATCAGCAAAACATTAAGGTCCCAAATTCTCAAAATGAGTTTGCAAAAATAGATTATTACATATATTGTCACAAATTCAATAGTGTAATATTGTTATTTTAGATGGATCTTTGTTGTAGGCTTTGGTTTGTTGACTTCTGCTCTGCAGCAAAGTGCTTGCTGAGATGTTGTTGTCTGTACAAATGTCAGCTCCATACATAGACTTCTATATCAGCTTGTCAAGGTTATATCTTCACTGTGTTCAAAAAGCAAGTGAGGTCTTCATTCTTGTCAGAAGGCAGAGAGCAGAGTCAAGGCTGCAGCTACAGTTCATACGTCTTTGTAAATTCTTGGTAGTTAGCACAGCGCTCTTGCTCTGATGTACATAAAATATATTTTATTTTATAATTTGCTGCCTTGACAACTATTTGTCCTCTTGTAGTTTGTGCCTCACCACATTTTGTACATCATGTACAAAAGCACAGAACAGGGAATCTGACCGATCATGCAGTTGAATACATGAATTTAAAAAAAAGGAAAAAGTGCAGACAAAACAGAATAACTGTCTCTCGGCATTTTCAGCTTCAAGGCCAGTGTAGTCAGGAGTGCTCCACACCCAGTCAGGAGTCAGAGAGATAGCTCTCACCACTAGATGTCTCACTACTGAACAGTATGTTCTGATCTGCCGCAGTGAGGACATCGGGTGAGGGATTCATGCAATGTACCAAAAGCTTTACGGGGACACAGATGCTGCTTTCAGTTTAAAATGACACCACCATGATAATTGAAGTGAGGATGCATGTAGTGAAGGGTAAACTTCCTTTACCCACCTTGCAATGTATGAAAATAGCACCCACCTACAAATTATAATGCTATAATGAATATTTCTATATTAACAATGGATCAAAAGATATGTGTATAATGTGAAAGGAGTCACTTGTAGTGACCAACCGACAGAGAATTATCACCTGATTCAGTTCCCCACAGGTCGATAGACCTTTGAACCGTTTTTCAGCTCATTGTTTCGGTTTTATTGCCGCATCTTTACTGTTTTGGTTCTCACTGCGTATTGGACTTATATTTACCAGGTGGCCCGAAAAATGACTCGAGGGGATAAAATGTCAATGCTGTGATTGCAGCGTCTTTTTGCTGCCACCAAGTGGCCAAAAAAATTTGCCAACGCAGCTTTAAATATTTCAAATATTAAGAAGAACAAATAAATATCTTTATTGTTTTTTTCTTTTTCATAAAATTTGGCTACTGGTTAACTACAAACAATCCATTTCCATCACAAAAACATGGATGAATGCTTGTCTGTTATTTCTTTTCCATGGATTTTGATATAACTATATGATATAACTCACTTTTTATATTTACAATTACATCACCATTAATTACAAAAGTTACAGGATGTCTGATGACTGACTCTCTTCTAATCGGCTTGTACAGTACCAGTCAAAAGTTTGGACACACCTTCTCATTCAAGGGAATGTATGCAGAAACAGTGTTATATGAGGAGAACAATCAGTGATGGCCACCAGAGCAGAAGTGCATCCTCGCTCTGAAGACACGTTCAAAACAATCAGCTCAGTCGCTTATAACGCGTGCGCGCGCACACACACACACACACACACACACACACACACTGATAATTCCCCAGACAACAGTTATGTAACATAAAGGCAAAACAACAGGTGATTTATCAGAGTAAATGTTTGTAGACTAGTATTTGATTGCTATTTGTTTACTATGGTTTGTATGCATATGTGGGATTATTTGTAACCTGTGTTGACTGAGTGTATGAGAGTTTATGTGCATACATTTGCCTCTGTCTGTGTGTGTGTGTGTGTGTGTGTGTGTGTGTGTGTGTGTCTGTATGTGTCAGAGTGTGCAATGCTTCAAGAATGCTCAATAACGCTGTCCTGCCAAATATCAGTTATGTAATTGCATAATCTTCTTCAAGTCTGTTCCTGTGAACTGTTGTCTCTTCACCTCCCTAAATCTCCATCATGCTGTTTCTTTTTTCTCCTTAACTTAATTAATTATTTTGCACAGCATCTTTCTCTCCTTTTCCTGCAGACACTTGTTATGCCCTTGCTTTGTGACACATGCACACACATATACCCCTCTCCTTTTCACACTCACACCCTCTCTCTTTACCTCTCTCTCTCTGTCTCTCCAGGGTACAGTCTGTGCTGACAGCCTGTTCCTCCAGAATTGATTTCTACCCAGAATGCAATAAAAGGCACTGAAGAAAGAAAAGGGAGCAACTGAGTAACAACAGCTTGTCAATCAGTGCTGCTGATGGGTGTGTGATTGAAATTGGGGATGGGCTGTCCTATATGTGTTCATGCAGAGACACAGACACGCGCAAGGTGCAACGCTGATTTACCTGTCTATACATTACGGAGACATTATGTTCTTTACATGTGAAAGGAAGGAGGTTTGCTCACCCCTTGTATTCAGTATTCAGTTGTATTCTCATCAGGCTTAATGGATTTCCTGCCACCTTGATGCTTATTCTATAACTACTAATCATTAGCTGTGCTGCCGTTTGATTGAAATCAATTTCTGGTTTGATTACACACAGCCGCTGTTTTTGCACAGATGTGGCCATATGCAGATAGTTATGGAAACATGGCAGACGCTCTGTGACATATGCGTATACACAGATTAAGAGGCAAAGATATACTGCAGTGTTCTGGAAGAGGGAATAAAAATTGATTGCGTGCTGTATTTCCTACTTTGATTTTCTAATTAAATGGAAAACATTCCCCCACCCATTATTGACAAACTGATGTAGGCCTACACACGTTCTGCTTCTTTTAAGGGTCAATTTACTCATATACAACCAGTTTTTGGGATCTAACCACACCAAGCGGCAACAACCACAGCTTGAGGTTGAAGCCAATGCAGAAGAACCTTAAAGTAGGGTCATTAGGGTCTCAATTTCTAAATTCAGACCCCCTTATAAGTGTGCTGGTGGTCATTTTTGGAAATTATTGCTCGCTTCATAAGATTTGAAGATGTCTCTGGTGTTGGTGTTGATTGACAGCTGTGATTGATAGTTTGGAGCCAATGGGTAACGTCACACCTCCCTACTTCCATCTTTATATACAGTCTTGGAGCCATACAGATAGTTTCAGTCAAAGTTTTTAGATATTGGTATCCGAGATTCTTGCATTCACCCCAATAAAATAATTGCTTGTTTGTGTTGATCAAATAATAAAAAAAAGAGGCTATATGTCTTTCCAAAAACAGTTTCTCTATTACTCTGATAATCCACAAAACACAATGTGAACAGTTTTCACTGAAATTACTTTCTAACAAATAGTCCCAATGAGAGACGTTTACCGTGTTCTGTGGATTATTCAGGAGTAACAAGGACACAGTCTTTTAAAAGGGATTACATTTTTAGAATGTATTTTTAATCCTGCAACACAAACATATTTCCATTCACCTCCACTATATTGTGGTGGAGGCAGAAGATCTCAAAACGTGCATAAATGATAAATAAAACCATAACCATCTGCATATGGATCCCACTAGAGGTAAGTGAGAGCAAAACGATTTTGGGTGAAATGACCCTTTAAAAAATTAAGCATGGGATGTGGCTTAGACAGAAAAATAGACATTATGTGTATCTGTACTGTATGTGTGTGTGTGTGTCTATGTGTGTGTGGAGCTCCGTGTGCAATAGCTCGATGTAATGAGCATCTGGACTGAAAGACTATCTCTTCCCTTACCGTGTGTGTGTGTGTGTGTGCGAGTGTGTGTGGCTAGTGTGTCAGCAGGAGGTCAACACCATCCAGTGGGTAGCAGCTGTCGCTTTTCCTCTGTGGTCTCCTAGATTACATGAAGTGAACCTGTGGCAGCCCAGACACACAGATGCACTGATGGGTGGGTCCCAGACTAGGTGTTCATTGATCAGTCTGGAAGGTCAGAGTCGGGTGGAGCGGGGGCAGCCGGAGGAATAACATGAAGGGTGTAGGGTGGTGGGCGGCGGGGGGTGGGGGGTCAGTCCTTGTCATCTCTTCTCTCCCCTCCCTCATTCCTGGACAACACTCCTCCCCCCTGTCATCCCTTTTTTGCTCCTTACTTCCTTTTTCTTCTTTAGTGCAATAAATCATCTTTTTACACACACTGACTAAATACCTGTTATGAGAATATTAATATATGTTAATATTAAGTTTCCTGTAAATAACTACACATATACATATACAGGTGGATTCAATTAAACCTGCATTTCATTTATCATTTCTTTCTATATTTTCTTTCTATTTTTCTCTCTTTGCATGATAAGTGTGATCACTTGTATTGTCACCAGCATTCAGTGTTATAAAGCCGTATCCCATTCTCTGCTTCTGTTGTGACGGCCCCATGGGGATCATTACAGCTTCATTTAATCTGATCTAATGATTAGAGGCAACCATACTGGATTAAAATGAAACTCAGCACTATTCACAGTATGTTATACCAAAAGCTGCAGGGTAATTGGGAAAGAAAATCAGCTAATGTCATGTGAATGTTATGATGTTATAAATTTTCCGACTCCAATTTTTCACTGAAAAATTGACCCACCTGTGGGTGTCTGTGGATTAAAGATGTAAAAAAAAAAAATAGAGTGAGAAAGTTGTGTGTGATGATGGAAATTCAAACAGGACAGTTAAGTCATGGATGATGAAGTGAAGTTTTATCATATCTGCTGGCTGTTAGGAATCATCCACTGTGAGGGAACCAGCACAGAGATTTGCATCAGCCTTTAATACAAAATAATAAGGCTGGTGATTGTCTGTATTTTTCTTGTTGTCAACAAATCTCATGTGCAGAGCCAAACCAACACCAAGCACATCCTACTTACAAGTATTGTGTGTGTATCCAAAGCCTGATTTATCTTAATCCTCTGTGCCGTAGACCTCTGTTGTTGTCCAGAAACATGTCAGAAACATTAAAAACACGTCAGTGAGCCACACCGCTGCACTGGGTGACATGTTCCTTCACCACGAAGATTATAGTCACTGTAGTTTGTTTGTGTTTGTTTTTGGTTACATTTACAGAGCTTCTCTAGCTTATTGTGCTACATATCACAACCTTTGACTTTGTACTAAAGTTCTTGGAGAAATTTACAATGTACAGTGTAGTACAATGTCAAGAGGTTACACTTATTCACTTTCTTGACGCAAGTTAGATGAGAAGATCAATACCACGCTCATATTTGCCAGTTATAAGGATACAGCTGGTTAGCTTAGCGCATAGACTGGTAAACAGGGAAACAGCGAGCTTCACTCTGTCGAATCTCTAAAGCTCACAAACGACCACATCAGGAAATCACTGCCCCCAGCCAAGAAATAGTCCGGCATACAACCCCCCAGAAAACCACAACATGTCATTTTAACCCTTTGTGTACAGATCAAACAAACAGGATATATTGTGTTAATTAGTGAGCTTGAGAGGTGCTGGTACCTTCATACACCGGGGAGGCTAGCTGTTTCCCCCTGTTTCCAGTCTTTATGCTAAGCTAAGCTAACTGGCTGCTGGCTGTAGCTTTACATTGACTGTACTGACATTAGAGTGGTATCGATCCTTTCATCTAAATCTCTGCAAAAAAAAAAGCAAATAAGCATATTTCCCCAAAATGACCAACTATTGTTTTAAGTTGTTGCACACGAGCACTTTTACTGTATATATTAATAAGCATATAGAAGATCAACACTCTCAGCCTCCCTATTCTGGGAGCAGACACCACTTAATTGGTACCTCAAGAGTGATAACGTTTCATTAATCCTATGAGGCTGTCACCTCACATGTCTGCGCTGTATATATGGGTGTTTTTATAGAGAAAGAGATAGAGGGAGATATATCAGAGGTTCAGCGCACATCACAAGTTACCCCTCCTATTTTGATGCAAACAAGGTTCACTAATCCATGGGGGAATTACTGTAAATGAGCTATTTCCCTCAAGAACATTTTCCAGAATCATATTTACATTTCCATATCAATTAAATGCTGCTTATATATGGGAAAGTGCAAATTATTGTACATATAAATGATTAAAACAGCAAGCACCCCGCTCACTTAATCTACTTACTTTATATCAAAAGACATTTCTTTGCACATTTGAAGGAGCAGGTCCTTGCGCCCATGCACTTTTGATCATTAATTCAAAGCGGGGAGGCAGATTAAGCATTTCAAAGTATGAAACAAGGCAGAGGACAGAGAGGAACGAGATAAAAGCGCCAAGAGAAAGAGAGATCAGGAAAAGGGATGAGCTGAGAGAGTGAAAGTGATGCAGACAGGGAAATTGAAAGATTGCTGCTTCTGTTTCTCCAGTCTGTTAGTTCTGTGTCTTTGTAGGCTCTCCCCTGGGAAACAGAGGATATAACCCTCTAAAGTCTCCCTGTTTCATGTAGGGTCAAGATCTTTTTGATCAGGGGTGACTGGGGATAAAAGCGCAAGAGAGGGGCTGGGGAGGGGTAGAAAAGTAGGCAAGAGTAAAACTGAGGAGAGAAGAATAGAGGGTGAGTGACAGAAGATAGGGTTTGGGGGAAAGAAGAGGAGGGGGAGGGGGGGGGGGGCAGTGAGTTTGATGGGAAGAGGAGCTGGACAGACAAGGATTTCACGCTGTCTGCTTTGCGCCTGAGCTGGAGGGGGAACTTCAGAGGAGCATTTATAGGAAGGATGTTTCTCAATCATCATCCTCAAGAGTGAGTGTGCCAAAGTTTGTGTGGCAGAGTTTCACAACTCGAAAAAAAGACTGAGGGGGTTTCATATAGCAAGAAAAACAAGTGTCAGCAGTTGTTGTGTGTGTGTGTGTGTGTGCAGCTGTCGAGGAGACACACACACACACACACACACACACACACACGACATGGCAGACACAGAGTGATGCTTCCATATTGACTCTCTCAGAGGGACGGCTCTACATCATAAGCTTGATATTGATTACAGAGACTATGAGATGCATCGATGACATCAGATACTGCAGCCATATGTCCGTGTGAAAACACTGTGACCATCACACACACACACACACACACACACACACACACTTTTACACACACCAATAACTGATTATCTCTCCCTGTTGTAGAAGATGCCCTCCTTATTACAGCCTTTTTAAATGCAACATGATTATTACACACAGCTGCTTATGCATTTACACTAGTGTGTTTACACACACACACACAAACACACACACACACAAACACACACACCAATAACAGATTATCTCTCCCTGTTGTAGAAGACGCCCTCCTTATTACAGCCTTTTTTTATGCAACATGATTATTACACACAGCTGCTTGTGCATTTACATTAGTGTGTTTATACACACACACACACACACACACACACACGCTCTTATTATGTTTGCATAATTATTGCAAAAGCAGAACACTTTTGAGGATCTTTATCAAATCAGTGTCATACAACCCTCTGCTCAGCTCTGTGCATGTTTTGAGTGTGCTGCACCTTTAAACGGCAGGCGTGGCTCTCCTACTACGACCCGCCTTTTATGCATAACAGCCAACTCTCCTTCCCCCGGATCATATAGTGCAGTAGTCTGCAAAGAAAGTGACTACAGCCAAAGCCTATCCAGCCCTCTGAGCGGCGGGACTGCGACCAAACGGACTCATTTACCTCAACGACTGTTTACAAGCTGGAAAAGAAAAAACGGACCCGCAACAGAGCTTATGTTTGAAGCAGATTACTCTGTCAGGAATCATTTATAGACACTAATTCTCACACGGCGGATCTATGAAGTCGCAGGCAGGTTTTTCATCCTCAGCACCAGGTAAACTCCTTTTTTTTTTTTTTTTTTTGTGTAAAATTTCACAGGAACTTCTCTCATGAGCACGCTGATATGGAAGAGCAGTAGTAGAGGCTTCAGATAAGAAATGAACAGCTTGAAGTTTTGGGGATTTTTTTTTGCAGCGCGCCTGCTGCTCAATTAACTGATCGGCGCTTTTTAGTCGCAGCTGAATTCTTTGAGCTTGATAACGAGTTGAACCGAGGAGGAGTCAAATAAACTACTTTACATACGACTCCTCCGTCTGAGCAGGTTCATTGGCAGGCAGGACGGGTACCTGTCTATCTAATTAATCTATTTCAATCTAATTTAATCACTCTATTTTCTGCTGAGCAGTCAGCTGAACCTCCGGACCCCCTCCTCCTCTTTCCCCCTGTCACAGTATACTACTAAAACAGTGTTATGTAATGATACTCTGTTGCGAAACTTGAACTTCTCAGCAGCAAAACAGTAGTTTAACTTTAACTTTGTGCGATTTAAGCGTAAGGCACTTTGTATGTAGGCTAATGAAGAGTCTTTATAATGTATTATTGGCTGTTTCAGTGTATCTGTGGTACTCATTGAGCTTATAAGGACTCTGTTGTGGTCTTAATTGGCACACCATGTTCCGATGCAGGTACTTAGTTTGTCTGTTACACCTTTAGTGGATGTTTTTTTCTATAAGGTGGAGGAGTATTTTGCTTTTACAAACACTATAATTATCCAGTATAGTACATCCAAAATAGCTGCATTATGCATGGCCACAAAATCAACCCAGAGGGCAACATGTCTACACACTTGGGTGTGATTATTTTGATGAGGCTCAGTTCTGATACAACTGTGGTTCTCCATCAGGGATCAGGGATTGATTCACCCCGCTGCCTGCAGCCCCCATGCCGGGCATTAGCTCCACCGCGCCTCGTTATGAAAACTGGGACATGGACCACCTCGACCACTACCAACATTATTTCTACGACGACTACGACCCGGACGAGGATTTCTTCAAGTCCACAGCGCCCAGCGAGGACATATGGAAGAAATTCGAGCTGGTGCCGACCCCGCCCATGTCTCCTATCCGGGCGGTGGAAGGGTCGGGCAGGGTCGGCCTGCTGTGCCCGTCTCTCGGGGACAAGCTGGAGTGGGTGTCCCAGTTCTTGGGGCAGGAGGATGAACAGCAGCAGCAGCAGCAACAGCAGCAGCAACAACAGCAGCAGGACCTGCCCTACAAACTGACCACGGCTAATGACTCCTTCGGAAACCTGAGCTCCATCATCATCCAGGACTGCATGTGGAGCTGCTTCTCCGCGGGGCAGCAGCTGGAGAGGGTAGTAGGGGAGCGCTGCGCCTCCTGTCCCGGGACGGGGACCGCTGCTAAAGTCGCAGCCGGGTCCACTGTTGCATCCCCGGGAAGGGCGCAGTGTGCTCCCGCCGACGCGCCTGCCCTCAGCGGTCTGGCGGCGGACTGTGTGGACCCGGCTGCGGTGCTCACTTTCCCGCTAACCGGTGGCTGCAAGAAACAAGTGTCCTCTGGTTCAGAGTCCCACAGCGACTCATCAGGTCAGTACAGATTGAATATGCAACATATAATTGGGCCATATAGAGGAACATGCTGATATATTTGGCTATTCTTTGACATGTATTGAGTTTGTAGTATTTAAGTGAGCTTAATAGAAGATATTAGAGCGATAGGTGTGTGTGTGATACTCAGTGTGTGTGTGTGTGGGGGGAGTGATCTTAGTCACACTTCATAGTAGTTTCTTCTTGGATTTCAAGAAGGAATATTAAGGATATATAGTTTTTCTGTAGCCTATTTCCTACATCCGGTCCTCATACTGTACATTATATTGTTAGTTATTTGTGTAAGCGTGCCTTGGGGTTTATTAGACCTGAAATGCCAATTATTATATTTAAGTTTGATTAGCCATTATCTGGAAATGAGGATCGGGGTGGCACATGATGACTGCATTGCGTTACCTTGGTGCATGCAACACATGCTTCAAGCCCAGAGAGCGACACGCCCATTGAAACATCTGCTGCTTGGCCAGGCTCCAGCAGACCAGCTGCTACCTCTCTCCCTGTTCCTCCAGTCTGACTTATGATAACAATATCCTCTCTGCAGTCCCTGGCTTGACATGAATTCAATAAGAGTACTCATTATTATTGTTGTTATTATTGGGAACTTTATGTAACAAGGAGGGAGGGAGGGAAGGAAAATCAGTCCTCTTTTTAGTTATTATGTCTAGCCTAAATTTTCCTGACTCCAGACCTACTTTTTTTTTTTCCGTTTCCACTCCGTGAACCCATATGATTGAGTTTGGTATGTAGGCTGCCATGTGATGTTGAGCTTGGACCATGCATAATGGTGTGTGGAATGTCACAAAGGGAACTTGTTGCTGCATTCCTCCACTCAACAGGCTGCAGTGCCAATTGTGTCAGTGGGTGGATTTGGTCCGAGCCAGCCCGGGCTGTGAATAGAGCAGGATTAGTCTTTTAGCAGGTCGGCTAGGCCTGCAGAATTCTTTGACGTGAGTTTGAGGCAGCATTTCACACCGTTTCAGGGGGATAATATGTGCTCAGAGATCATAGGAAATAAAGGTAGGCTTAAGTTCCAGTGAAGAGCATTATAGGGTTACTTGAGGGGAATCTTTGTTAACTTTTGTCATATACTACCTATGCTGTTGGAAATAATAGTCAGGCACCCCTCCCTCCCCGTCTTTACTGTTATTCACATAGAGATTACTACTTTCTGAGCAAATACACTGAGGTGCAATTACTTTAAAAGTGTGCTTTAATTTACAAGAGCATTACCCCCCCCTCCCCCCTCCCCCCAAGAGTCTAGTCAGTTGGCAGGAACCAAGTCGATAAGACCTTTTCTTAGGTGTTAAAATCCTGTTCCCACTCTGGTAAATAGAGCAGCAAATTATTTTAAATGTGTGTGGAGTTGAATATTAGTTGGCTCGTTTTGACAGGTTGAAGAGTTGGTAATTTGCACCTGAGTGCTTCTTAACTTAACCTGTCATTCCCTCTCATCCTCAGTCTGTCCGCATGAATGAAGAGAGGGAATTTCCACTTAGGGAACTGACCTAATGCGGTGATGATTCACAGCATCACAGTGAGAGTGTGTAATTTGTGTGTGTGTGTGTGTGTAAGATCATTTAGGTTACTAGGTTTTACAAGGTTGTGTGAAGTTCATTTTTACAGAAGCGTTTAATTGGCTTGAGGAGGCAGCAGGCAGGGCAGAGTACTCACTCCACATGTGAGCCATCTTCCTCACCTCAGCTGGCCCTGGCAGTCATAACCAGTTTTTGTAGAATCTAACACATCATTTAATATCTTCCCTTTTGCCCTTTTCAGATGACAAAGATGACAAAGATGATGATGAAGAGGAGATTGATGTGGTGACGGTGGAGCACAAGCAGCAACGCAAACCTCGTCGACTGGGCAACACCCGCAAACCTGTGACCATAACTGTGCGAGCCGACCCCCTCGACCCCGGCATGAAGCGTTTCCACATCTCCATCCACCAACAGCAGCACAACTACGCTGCACCTTCCCCGGACACTCTCCCCCGGCCAGCTGAGCCGCCCCGGAAGAGGGTTCGGCAGGAGGCCTCCGCTCAGGCCGCCCATCTGCACCAGAACTCTCATTACCACCAGCCCCGGCATGGCCACGCCCCCCTGAACTTGGACAGTAGAAAGTCTCATGTGACCGTGGCTGGAGTCAGGTCGGAGTCACCTAACCTCAGCGCCTCCTCTCCTACCTCCTCCACGTCGCCTTCATCTCCTCCCTCCTCCTCCTCCTCCTCTTCCTCGTCCTCCCATTCCCAAAGCTCTCCCTCAAAGCCCCACTCCTTCTCCCACCTCTCTAGCCCCCAGTCCTCCGACTGCGAGGACACAGACAAACGCAAGGCGCACAACTTCCTCGAACGCAAGCGACGGAACGACCTGCGCTCGCGTTTCCTGTCGCTGCGGTATGAGATCCCGGGCTTGGCGGACTGCCCCAAGACGCCAAAGGTGGCGATCCTGACGCGAGCCACTGAGTACCTGCAGCAGCTGCACGCCGGCGAGCGGCAGAAGGCTCAAGAGAGAAAGCAGCTGAAAGCCAGGCAGCTGCAGCTGCTGCAGCGGCTGGCACAGCTGAAACGATCCTGAGTGACCAGATCGGCTGTCACCACACACGTACACTCAACACTTTCAGATCTGAATGGGACTACATGAAGGAGAAAAGACACTGATGTTCACTTTGAGTCGATCACGTTGGAATAGTGCGGGTGGATTTATTCTTTCTGTTTTCTGTTTTTGTGGTTTGCACATTAGCTTCTGAGTGATTGACAAGGCCGTAAGCCGGTCAGGACAGCAAGCTAGGGACTGATGTTTGTGTGGCATCTTACGGGCATATTAATATGTCCATGGTTACTCAATATAGGTTTTGTCCAACTGTTATATTTCCCCTTGCTAAAAAATGTTCAAAGCTGTTGCTTGCTACTGGAAGGCCTGCTGTGAATGAGCAGCTTCTAATTGATAAAGTGCTACAACGGTGCTATTTAACTGCTGCATGGTCTAGTCAGACGTCTCCGTGGTTGTGATAGGGCATGGTGTGATGTCTCCTTCTATCAGTCTGAAGGGCCCCCTGAAGTTTCTCTGTAGGTTCCACTTCAAATTCCAACTTCTTCATGCTCCCCTCCTCCTTAGTGTTTGGCATACAACTTGTATGTTTTGTCAAGTCGAGCCTTTTTTCTGCACAGTGCTCTTTTCCATTTTCCTTTCTTCATAGCATTTAATCTCCCCTATTAATTCTTGTTCCTCTTTTCACACTTTTCCCTTGTCAACAGGTGTAGTTTAAAGATTTATGCTTGCTGATAGTGAAAATGCAGGAGGCTGTTGTTGGGCAGCACTGAGCCTGGAGTAGCTCAGGTTCAGTCCTCACTTTTAGGTTCCTATGATAACTTCAGTGTTTTCTTCTTGCATGAAGGACGTGTAGACAGCAGCACCATGCCCACAGTAACAGCCTGTTTTGTAGCATTATTTGGGAAAAAAAAAGGTATGTTGCCATGCAGGCAGTTGTTAGAGATTTATCCTGTTTATTTTCAAGCAACATATGCAAAAACACTACGAAAATCTTCACCAAGATTAAACTATATCTTTATTATTGTTGTGCCATGGAGACCAGCCAAAAGGTGAATGTCGGCTTCAATTTCTCAACCAAAAGAAACACTTAGAGAATGGCTTCAATTTAATCTGTATGTGTGAGCAACAATGCCAACTTTTGGAAATGAAGCCCACTGAGTTCCAATTGCATATTTCTTTCATCTTGCTGTCTGGTTATATTTGTAAATTTTTTTTTTTTTTTTTTTCATTTGGTGTAATGCCTATAGAAGCCTTTCAATGTACGTAGGCTATCCTGTTGGATGTTATGTATATAATACCCTCTCTGTACAGTCCCTTCCAAACCAAAACCAGAGCTGTCTACTATACTCATCCTAGTTTCTCTTCGACCCTGTGTCCTAAACCGGGGGCCAAGCTTGCTGGCTTTTCAAAGATAACTCAAAGCTTATATTTTTGTTAATAAAATGATTATGAAAAAAAGAGTCAAAATAAAACACTTACTGAACATTGATCACACTAGCCACTTTGTCACACTTTTTGCGATGCCTACTTGTTTTCTTTACTGTTCATTACTTTTTTCTGTCTCTGGGGTTTCTTTTATTTGTACAAGTCAGAGTTGACAAAAGTTTTATACTATATTTTCCTACCAAGTTATGTTTCAGTGTGAGCTAATGACTGTTTTTGTTATTGTAGCTGGCAGGGCTTTATTGGTGGTTATGTGCTGAACATTAGCATGTACAGTCCTGCCTTCGCTCTCTCTGGAGCGAAAAGCACCTGAATGCTTCTGTATGCAATCCAATCACTGTAGCTGTAGCACTCTCTTAAATCTGGTGTGGGTGGGGAGGGGGGGACTTAAGAGGATCTACCGATTAAACTTCTAGCTGGGTGTAGCCTTAGTGACCTTAATGTTACTGCTTTCTCACTGCTTTTTTTTTTGCAAGCCTGGTGCTCCCTATTGTCCATAAGCCATGCAACAGAACACTGTAGCCCTGGAACTTGTACTGTAAATGACCTGATCCCGCCGAGTAGCATGCCCTGCTCCTGCCAGCACTCAGGAAACTCCAAGTAGTCTGTAGCTCTTGTTATAGAGCCTTAGGCTGTGCTTGAGGATAACACCCCCTGCTATAATAAGCTGTACATATAACACGACCTCAGAACCCTCAGAGACAGAATGAGAGAGCATTAGATCAGAGGAATCATCATTAATGTTTCCCCTTCCTCCTCCTGAATTGGCTGTAATAATTATTCTGCTAATTAATTCAGCACAAACCACCAGTAGTCCTTATTTTATAGATTTTTTTTTTTTTTTTTTTGGACCCAGTGTGCGAAATACCATGTGACAATCAGGGGGTCCCGGTGCCATGGGCAGTACCTCCAAAACAGAACAGGCATACATCAGCCACTAGATCCAAGTAACTATACAAGAACGAGCGTGGTTGTGTTTTTATTGCTCTATTTATTTATTTGTTCTGTGATAGAAGGACTGTTTAAGGACTCATGTTCACATTTCACATTTTTTATTGGGCATTTTAAATATGCAGAGGCTGTAAATGTTTCGACTGCAATATATTTTTGTGTTATAAAAACGATCAACGATTTTCGATAGTTACATAAAAATAAACAGTACTGTGTAGATAAAATAGAAAATAATTAGGCCCATTGTTGAGATCCCCCAAAAACTTAATTTTGAGATTTTCAGAGGTCACAGATCCCCCAAGACCCCCTGTATTTCGCACACTGGGTGGACCTACAGCAGTGGTTTGCCCCGTTTTTCTTTCTTTGTTTTACTTGCATTGGTTACTGGTCTCTGCTGTTGGCATAGTCATTGTAGCAGTGGACATTGCTTACTTAACTTTGGGAGTTCAACTATGGTGACTTTTGGAGCCTTGTCTCAGCACTTTGTTTTTTTCTGTACCTCATAAGCCTCTATGTATGAAGAGTAAGTCAGAAAATTAATAAATTTCATGGTTTGACATCATTAATGACCTGTTTGTCTTATCTGTTTGTCTTTTTCACATGCGCAGACTATCACAGAATAATAATGATCATTTAGCTATGTTTTTTCTTCACTTGCAGCTGAATATAACTACTCTGACATCTAGTGTCTCATTTCGAGGTGGATATGAGTATTACTGTATCACACATTTGTTTTCCATAAAAAAAGACAAACACCTGTATGAGTGAACACAGATCTCTGTCTCCACCATTTATCCTGAGCAGTCTCCATGGTAACTCATCCTGGCTTCTTTGCATCAACAAGCATCTTTGCTTACTGCTGCTTAGCTCCGACAGTTTCCATAGCAACAATACCAAATACTCTGCCATCCTCTCTGTAAAGGCATTTAATAGACATTAAGTGTTGCCAGAAATGTGATCTGTTCTCAAATGCAGCAACAAGCAGGGATGAGTCATTCTGACATCTTATTGACTGGTTAATTGTATAAAGTGAACTGGGTTGAATGTGATTTAATGATGGTAAAGCAGCAGGCACCAATCAGAGCGTGTAATTTACACCAAGAAGGATGAAATGTTCAAATTATCACACTTATTTAGCCTCCAAACATAAAGAATCCTCCCAGACGATTTCTCATAATCCCCCATCAATCAACGTTACCACAGTAACAGCTGCCTGTTGCCCGGCAACAGAGCCCCGCCTCTTCTGTCTGCGCCCACTGCGCATGCGCGACGTCAGTCAGCTGGGCTGCCGAAGAAGCAGCATCATGGCGGCGGCCACTCGTAGCGTGCGGTGCGCCGTGCGGAGAGCGATGATCCCGTCGTTGGTGGTGATTTTAGGAGCTACCGGCACCGGCAAGTCCAAGCTGGCGATCGAGCTCGGAAAACGGCTGCAGGGAGAAATAATCAGCGCCGACTCCATGCAGGTAGGACACGTGTTAACACGAGGAAAGGGAGTCCTTGTCATGGCAGCCATAATAATGCTCTCCCGGTGACCCTCGAGTAAGGAATTATAAAACATCTGCTCTTCATTTAAACTAATAAAAGATCCGGATATTTGCTGCCAGCTAAGTTCCCACTGTAGAGTTTGTAGAAAGCTAAATGTTGCTGCGCCAGATAGCAGCAACATCGGGAAGTCAGAAATGTGAAAACTGAAGTAAACTGTCATCATAATCAGACAGTCCTTCTAATATCAACAGCTTACAGTCTCAGAAACTCGTAGTTTGCACTATAAACCACGTTAAATGTGTGTGGAGAGGAGAGGATGCAGTGTTTTAACGTGTGTCTGATGTGCATCAGTCTGAAGGGCCTGTCGTGTGTCTGAAGCATAGACTGTATATGCATCTAAAATAAAATAATAAATATCTTTATATACAGTCAATGGTCTGCAGGGACACTGCAGCTGAGGAGGACACCACACAAACATCCATGCAGCAGGGCTGGTTGTTCCTTACAAGTCAGTTTAAATACAGTGAAGTCATTTAAAGGAAAGATAGAGTCATCTTCGAAGTCTTTCTGAACACACACACACACACACACACACCACACACACACACACACACACACACACAGTGTGTTGCTCCCATCTCTTGGTCATGGTGAAGAATTTTGCTCCCATTTTAATTCCCTGAAAACAACAGGTAGGGCTCATTATTCAGTGTTTTTTGCATTCAGTCAGGTATCAAAATGATTGATAAGTATGTTTTATGTTTTATTAAAAAATAATGATGGAGTGACATGAAACATTTAAAGGATATTAGTATTAGTTTGACGTCACCATATTATCAGTACAGCAGTGCAGTGAACTTAAATTTCATCATTTAACCGTTAACGTGACACTTTTCTTATGGGAACCACATTGTAATATAGATATTGATATGGTATTGAAAAAAAAATCTGGAAATCCTGTATGAAAAGTATCAGAACAGCAAAATGAAGTATAAGCCATGATGCATAATATAGATCACGAAGTAATTGATAAAAACTAGAAAACTATATACATTATGAGCATCTACTACATACAATATGAAGCATGGGGAATAAAAAGTATATATACTGTACATAATACATAAGTAGTAACTACAATGTGTATTGAGTGACAAATGATCACAAATAAAGTGAGAAGATCAGGAAGTTGCAATAAATAAATAAACACAGAACTTGCAGTGAGAGGAATGGCATCAGTTGTAAAAGGTGTTTTGTATCAGTAATCAGCCACATTAACAGCATGAAATACAGTTATTTAAGAGATATTTAACATAACTCCATATTAATTAAGTCAGTATACTGGACACTTGTAGACATTTTGATTTAAATAGCATTTTGCCTGCAGGATAAATGTGACAGTGATTATGAAATATATCAATTAGACCCTAAATATATCTTTTTTATCTCTTTTTAGATGAAGTTGAAACGTTAAAATGTGTGACAGTCATTTGTGTACATACTGTACAGCTGCATGGGCCATGTGTACAGAAACATTGCAATGTTATAATTAGAATAATATATTTATTTTATTGTTAATCCAGTTACAGTAAAACTGGGAATATTTTTTTTATGTAAAATGGTATTTAACAGGAAATAGTGAAAGTTTTATATGATAAAAGATAAGTGTTGTATGATGATGATCTCTATGTTTAAATGACAGATTAATACTTGGTTACTTTAATTGGTCTGTGTGTGTGTGTGTGTGTGTGTGTGTGTGTGTGTGTGTGTGTGTGTGTGTGTGTGTGTGTGTGTGTGTGTGTGTGTGTCAACACAGCGACATTTAAAAACTCTCACGCTGGTGTCACTTCGCCCTGCTCTCTCTCAGCCCCGCCCTCCCTTTTGGTTCTCAGGCTCCGTTGCCGCAGCAACCAGAGGGCGCGCACACAAAAGAAAAAACGTTGGGTACCGGTTTGAGTCTGGGTCACATCAGAGCACAGCGTGGAAACACACACACACACATACACACACACACACACAGAAAAAGTGCGGCAATGTCCAGCAGCGTTTCCTCTGACAGCTGAATTCAATACCTAATCATGTCATGTTCACCGAGACTCTTTCGTCACCTTTCCTTTGCTTCAGCACCACCTTTCCTCCCTCTCCTTCCTGCCTTTTGGTGTGCATTGTCCTTAAGAGTGTGTGTCCCTGCGGGGAGCGACTCTTCCAGCAGTCACCTGGTACTGGGTAAACTGGGTTACGCTAATAACATTTCAGCCCAGAATATCTCAACGACCAGCAGCTCTGGTGGAGAGGAACAGTGGCCTAGTTACAGCACAGCAGACCCAGCCTATCTCCACAATCCCTGGCCTTGTTGCTACCCTCCTGTTGGTGCGTGTGACAGCGAGAGAAAGCGAAAAAGACGTGCAGACATGGAGTGAGTGAGAAAGAGACTGCTTATGTGAGAATGAGGCTGTGTATAGGCTAGAGCTGGGCTGTGTTGTCTTTGGGATAGGAAACAGTCTGGTCTTGTTTGGGAGAAAGCAGCATTGTGCTGAGCTGGTGCATATTCAGCGCCGTGCTACGCCGGCCCAGCAGCTGATAGTGAATGGGCACGCTGTGGCCACTGGGAAGTGTCTATTGTCCCGGGGAGAATCGGTTCCCACACTCCCTAACACTCCTATTGTGTTATCATCACCCCCTCCTGCCCCTGGCCCATACCCCTAACCCACAGTTCATTGGACATGCAGGGCGATATTATTCACTCATTAAATGAACATGCTATCTATGGCACACACACACACACAAGTGCTTGGCTGTACTGTCAGTGAATGAGTGCACTGCCAAATAGTCTAAAGCAGTGCTTCCCAAAGTGGGGTCCAGGGAGCAGCGGGGGTCCTTCAGAGGCTTCCAGAAAAAAAATGTCATTTCATTCCCTAGAAGTTAGCAGTATGGGAAAATGTGTGAGTGCATGACTGTAATTTTAGGTTTCACAGTCTCTCATTATTCCTATCACCTCACCTATATATAGCAAAATTGTCTTGCTGGGTATTTGTAGGTTTGAAAAGACTTAAATTATCCAGTAAAATATTTCTTATTATTTCACACAGAGACTCACAGGCACCATATTCACATTTAGATGGAACTGGAACTGGGTTAGTAGTACAGTGTATTGAACGCTTTACTAAATTTAACTGGACTCAGTGCCCACATTGAATTTTCTGAGGTTTCTTTTTTTGTACTGCACATGTACAGTTTTTAAAAAAAAAATAGATTGGATTTTGCCATTTTTTTTCTGTTTATTTAACTGTGTACAGTAAATTAGTCTTGAGTTAATATACAGTTAGCATTAAAGAGGCATTGAGAGGCTTCGATTTCCCTGTTTGCCCTACGGGGATATACGGGTGGTGTGTTATTTAGGCTTTGCTTTGGTGGGTGAATGGGGATGAAGATAATTTGAACACCTCCTGAAAATGTGGTCTCAAATCTTAAGGGTGTCCCTTGGAAATTGCTTGCAAACAAACAAAAAATGCATTTTGAGAATGCTTGAGGACTAACTAACATGTTAAATACACTTACTTCCTCATTAAATATTTGCAAAGCAAACTTTAGTGAGAAGTGAAGTGGCAAAATAAAAAAAAATACAGGAAATCTCTCTTTAAATAATCAAAACAGTTCAAAATATGGCAGAAAATTGACAGAAATTGAGGAAAAATAGTGTTCAAGGCCTTTAAAGTGAGATCAGACGAAACTTTTACAGCCGTAGTGGACAACTTGATAAATCTACAGTCTGTATATGTTTGTATAAAAGCATTAAATCAAGGTCATGAGTTACTGTCGTACTGATTATTTGAAATGCACAAGATGTAGGATTAATTGGATGAATCAGGCTTTTGATGAGCTGTAATGGAGAGACACTTGTTAATCAGGTTTCACCTCAGGGGAGAGGAGGATTTATCAAGGCATTGCTTATAAGAAACAGTTGACATGGATAGTGACAGTAAAGGGATAAAGTGAGTACACTTCAGAGGTGATTAATGTGTGGAGTGCTCAGACTGAAACATCAGAGCAGCATACTCAGAGCTGTGATCATCCTTCATACACTGCCTTGTCTGTGCTCTGCTGCACAGTGAAATGCTCTCTTGAGTTCCCTGTCTTACTCTTCATTTTAAGAATATCGGCAGCTACTGGGCAATGCCACCGTCAATGTGCAGACTGTGGACTGTCTGTATTTTCTACCTTCGACTATACTGGTGGTTTCACATGCTTTAATTATGGATGTTAAACAGCAGGGAGTTTCCAGTACGATCTGTATAATTTCTTACAGTGATGATTCAATTTGTATTGTCTTTCTGTAATATTGTGATTAAATCTTGATTTTTTTTTTTTCAATATTCATTTGTGTCATTTATGTGCAAGCACCTCTTAAGTTTCAGATATTTACGTTTCCAAGAGGCACCTGAACGCATCATCACAGAGCCAAAAAAAAAAAAAAAAAAGCCTCAAAGCTGAATCATTTTGGAACTTTTACTGAACTTTTACTGAACAGCCACATTCGAAGGTGTGGTGAAAAGTTGGCCGCCAGACACAATAATCATTCAAATGGGGCTAATGGTGCACACTTAGGGACGGTCTTTCCTCAAAGGTATTCATAGTGTTGCACTGGGTTGTGATGGAAGTAGTTGTATGAACAATGAAAAAAGAAAGTGTGTGAGAGAGAGAAGTTTAACCATACTTACTTTCATTCAATCATTGTTGATTTTCTGAAAGTTACAGAAATTGTTGGACACAGCTTCCCCCAATTCCGATGTTGAAAAGGTGTGAGGGAGGGAGTTTCAGACACAGTTTAACCATCAGTCAAGCAAAACATACTGACTCCTTTACTCATTGTAATGAATCACCTGTCTCACAAGTTTCATCTTTTTGTAAGTTTATTTTAATTGAATAGTCAAATGAATGGAAAATGACGACTATCTTGAATGTAGGAATTATTTTCATTATCGATTAATCTACCGATTATTTTCTCGATTAATGGAGTATTCATCTTGTCTGTAAAATGTCCGAAAATAGTGAAAAATATCTGTTATAGTTTCTATAGTCCCAGGTGATGTCTTCAGATGTCTTGTTTTGTTTGAGTAATAGTCCAAAACCCAAAGATATTCAGTTAATCATCATGAACGACAAAGAAAAGCATTAAGTCTTCACATTTGAGAAGCTGGAACTAGCTAAGTTTTGTGCTTAAAAAAATGACACAATAGTTGGCGATTAATCTTCTGTTGATCGACTGATCATTGCAGCTCTAGATTTAAATCTAGAGACACGCTCGATCAACACGCTTTCCAACAAAAAAAAAAAAAGTTGGTTCGCATTTCATGCCTATTGTCGTGCTTTTTTGTGCATGGGCAGATTTATCACGCACACTCAGAACCACCTGTTAAACGCGTTAACACATTGAAAAAAAAAAACACATTGTTCCCATAAAATAAATTATTTCACCACACTATGTAAAAAGGGGCGTGTCTGGGGTTGTGTGTGGGCGGGGCTGTGGGGGCATCATACTGAAGGGCCTTTGGTGGTCCTAGGGGGCAATTTAACAGGTCACGCACAAGCATGCACCATTACTTGAGTTTTTGTGTGAGCCTGTGGGACTATTGGAAGCATCGGTGGCTGCTGACCCTTTTCTTTATGCGCGTTTGAAAAGAAGCGCTGCCGTATTCTCTTAAAGACAACATGAGCGCTGAAAGTTACGACAAAGAAGGACAATTTGTCAGGCTTACTCATTTTCTGTTGACTGTGAGAAATGGGCCCAAAACAGCAGGAAAGCTGTCATGCGCCATCTTCGCTGTTATAGTCTCATAAAAGTTGAACGGTGGAAAGGCTGATATGCTTTTGAAGTCGTAAATTTGGAATGTGTGATTGTCATGTAGCCGAACAGCTTATTCTTTCAAAGGTTATGCTTATTATTGACCAGAGGTTGTTACACACATACACCAACTGCTTATCTACGTACTAAACACATCCTACACTCAAACTGTGCAGCTATGTGTTATATATCCCTCTAATTTGCTGACATTCATTCCTCCTCCTTCTCTCTTTCTCCCCCTCCCACTGTCTCTCTCTCCCTCTCTCTCTCTTTCTCCCCCTCCCACTGTCTCTCTATCAGTCTGGTGTGGCTATGACCTGTCTGGGCTTTGACGTATCTGTTTGTATTGTAACTCAGGCGATGCTGCTTCCCACATCCGATTTATGATGCATCTTTTTAAGTTATCTAAGCCTGTGTAGGAGCGAGCCAAAAAAACAGAGCTGATTAACTCTTATTTTTGTTGCCGCTCGTGTATGTGTGTGGAAATTGCGGGTGTGGTGGTGTGGTCACCGCTACAGTAAAGCAGCGAGGGAGAGTAGGATGGCAGGATGGAGGAGGAGGAGGAGGAGGGTGGGTTGGGGGTGGGGACAACGCCATGAATGATTTATTAGTCTGGCATTACTGGGCCATTCCCCACAGAGAGAGAGAGAAGAGGAAGATGGAGGGATACACTGTTGAAGGAATGGTGCCTTGAGGGGGGAGGATAGAAGGGGTAAAAAGAGAAATGGGCAGATACTGTAGGTATTCTGTTTTAAGTGTAACGGAGGAAAGGATTCAGAGAGAACAATGAATATATAGAGCCCTCTTACAGTTTGGTTGTTGAACGTGAGGCCATGTGGAGGGGTCACAATAAGGACAGTTTGTACCGTCTGCCTCAAATGTCATCTGGACCAGGGTTGAATTATTACAAATGACTTTGCTGTTGTTTTTAATTAAAGCTTTCAATATAATTTTGGCATTTTATTGCAATCATTTTTTTCTCTCTAAATGGAACAATTTCCATGCAAAACATGTCAAGGACAAGTATTTTCCCTGGGCTTTTCTCTTTTTGGCTTTTGAGAGAAAAAGCCAATGAAATTGTAATTTAAATCATCATGGGCTCATTGCTCAGTCAAACTAACAATGACACAAAAATTGTAGCTAGACCTTTAGAGAAAAACTGAATTACAAATGCAGTCATTTATTATTTAAGAATGATAGAGATGCACCAATCCTACTTTTTCTACCCAATACTGACTCCAATATCCAAACACGGGGTATCAGTCGATATCATGTACCAATCTAATACCAGCTTTTTTTTCCTTAAATTTAAAATTTGCGGAACTGATTAATTTGTTCATGGGTAATATACACCAACATCCTATTCAGGCTTGTGCAAATTTTAATTATAGCCTAACATTTATAAAATTCGGCGTTACTCTGCATCAACCTCATGACAGACACAACTTGTCTTAATGCCCGTCACACCAATATTTAAAACGGCAAAATTTCAGCACAAAATCATCTCACTCCAGTGGTATCTGCACAATTACTGGATTTGTTCACAGAGGTGAAGTAAACCTGCACAAGGAGGGAACAGCGAGCTGGAGAGTCCAACATCCAGTGTTCTTTCACCGTCCTCTGTCGGGGTGCTAACAGCTCCACAAATAAGGATAGTTTGCAGACAATTATGAGACAGGAGGTACAAATACATCTTTTAAATAAACTGTGAACTTATCGTCTTGTTACCGATCAAGCTAAAGAGCTTGCTAACCTGACAGTTTGCGTGTTAGCAAGTGTGTTAGCTTGAAGAATTTTTTTCCCCCTCTTCAATAAGTCTATATTGAATGAAATTATCCACAATCCTGAGAACAAAAAGCCAGGGGGGAGTAAACAGCACAGTGCAGAGAAAATAGAAAGAAACTTGGGGACTTATTGTGACTGACTTGCACTAGCATGTTCATCTGACTAGCTTGTTAGCGATTAGCTCTCCAGCTACAGTAGTTTACTAACTAGCCCTGTGAGAAGTCCCATATTTTGTACTCTGGGGTGATTCATGAGTCAGTGCTGGACTGCTATCCTCCTTGTATCCACACAACAGGTGGAAAGTGCTTCAAAGAAAGTGATTCTGCGTCTCTTCACCAAACCATTTCACGTCTACCTGCCTCTATCTTTTTCCTCATGAAGCAAAACCAGCCTGCTAAACAACGTAGCTCCTCCATAATGTTTTTTAAACTCCAGTTGCTAATACTTTCTTGCTAATTAGATGCAACGTCAGTCCTCGTGCTCTGAGTTGTTCTCAGTCACCAAGCTATTAATTATGTAATAAAATGTATGTTGTCCGTGCAGTGTTTCAAAACGACCTCACAACTCCATAGAGTAAATCTACGTTAGCTAACTCCAAAAGTAATTAGCAAAACGTCCAGTTTCCCAGTAAAGGTCTACCACAAATGCATTTATTGTGATGCAGGAAGAGGCATATCGACAGGATCTTTACGCATCATTTGCTCACCGCATTAAACGAACGGTGTGGAATAAAAAATTGCCAAACCATTACATTGGTTGCTGAAAGGTCTGCTTTATCTTCTTTCATCCAATTTTGGCTTTCTCTGAATCTTGTTTTATTTCTCAATGAGTGTTTGTCCTTGCTGTCTCTCTCTTTTTTTTTTTCTCACCCCTCTCTGTCTCTCACCTTCTGTCTTTTTGCCATGCTCCCCCCTTATTTATGTGGCAGAGGAACAGCTGTCTCGTGCAGGGCGTAAGGTTGGCCAGGCAGGCTGGCTGCAGGCTCTGCAGAGCTCAAACACTGAGCTCATTGTCACGCACGCACACACACACACACACATTCCTCTCTTACTGGCACACAAGCCACACGTTCACATCCATTCACATCCATTTAAAAGCGAGACAGGGAGGAGTAGGCAGCTGAACCCACATTGGCTGGGTTTCCATTGAAGTATATCAGCATGAATTATGAGGTTTGGAATTAGAAAAAGCTGAATGTGATGAATCTCTACAATATTTTCTCCATTACTTCCCAAAAACCACTCTTTACACTTCCTTAAGTAGTTTTTTTTTTAAAGGAATTACATAACAGTGATGGAAACATTTGTGGAAAAGATAACACTCATCATCATTATCATCATTATCATTATATTATTTAATATCCCTGCCGGTGGCTGTAAAGTATATCTCCACCTCCTAGAAATTTGTTGCATGCTGGCATTTCCATGTATATGCTGTAAATTAATCAAAAACTGCTGAGTGCATTTTCTTGTTTGGTCTTCAGATGGCGAAAAATATGACCAACATTACCCGAAAATCTTAATTTCTTTCTCATTTTCTCTCTCATTTGCTGCTCCCCCTCAAAGCATCTTTTCTTCCAATCAAGCGGCTCTTTTCATTTTTCTGATTTCCACTCTGATCTTCCTCTTGCCTGCTTTTACTCAAAGGCAAAATTTAAATCAGCACAATCTGTTTTTCAACACTCTCACACGATAACACGAGCGTACATTCAGGAGTGGTTGCATAACAGGTCGCTGTGTTGTCTCAGTGGCAGGTAAGATGGACAAAATGAGAGGGATCGTGAGCAGGAGGACAGATGGAAGAGAGGAAACTACTGTGGGAGTGAAAGAAAGGAGAGTAGGTAAAGTTGAGAATGAAGGTGGAGAGAAAACAAGGATTAACATAAAAATGCTAAATTAAAGATAATAGAGTAGCTTTAGGTGCCAAATGACAGAAATACACAAAGATGATAGATTAATAAACTTCTCAATATTGAGATTGAAAGCTTATTCTTGACCTTGGAAATGGAAGTTGACATAAAAATCTCACCACAAGGTCCATTTAGTAGCTTTTGACTCAACCTGTCATCTGCTGTTTAAAATCAGCCTTAAAATGGCAGGGCTATTGCTGACGTAGAGTCAACCGTTTGGGACTTCTCTACATCATGAAATTTATATAAATGGTAGAATGTTAATGCCCACCTCCCCCAGCCCCTGCCTTGTGGCTGCCAGCAGCTCCCACAGACAACCATAGACTGAGAGATTCCCTCCAGCAGGTCAGTGCTGCTATTAGCTGCTGTTAGCTAAAACTGTCTTCATGTGAAAATAAACAAGTTAAACACAGACAGGTTTATTTTAAAATGACATATATATAATTATTTTTATTATTATTATCATTTTTCTCTGGCCAGGGGATGTCACTGAGCAACTCTGCCTCGCACATCCACGCCCCTCTCCCTTCTCAGCCCCTTGCTCACTTTTTTTTTTGTGCATTTTTCAAAATTATGCAGTGGGTGGAGTTAGGCTCAGACCTCGGGGTGAAGTTACACTTTAAAGTGCTCGTGTGTGTTTAAAGGAAACCTTTGTGTTCATCTGGGAGGAGTGTGGCTCAAAATGAGAGACACATGACCCTTACTCACTTTATTGTGTCGCTCGCTGTCATACGCACACACACACACACACACACACACACACACAAACGCCAACTTATCGCTCTGAGCATCTCTATCTGTCTCTGTCTTTCTCTCACCATTATTTCACCATCCTTCTGCTACCTATCATCCTGTCTTCTCTCTGTACAATCTGTGTATGTGTGTGTGTGTGTGTGTGTCAAAAGGAAAGATGGAGAGCAGTGAAGCCAAAGGAGGGGTGGTGGTGGATAATATGTGCAAATTTGTCAGGAGCATCCTGTTCTTTGTAACAAGAACACAGCGCTCTTCTGTCTCCTCTTATGTCTGTTAATCTTTGCTCTCTTCTCCTCTCCAACAATCTTGTTCTTTGTAAAAATCCCTTCAAACCATCATACTTTTTCATTTGCTCTCCATCTCCTCTATCCATCCCTTGCTTGGCTGCCAGTGGTGTCGTGCAGAGAAGCCGTGAATAATTTATCAGGTTGGTTGTTCTGCCCTGCCCTGCTCCCCAATTTTGGCTTGCCACCATGCTGAAGAACATTTGGTAAAGTACACGCAACCCACACACGCACTGTCACCAAGGATATGATCAATAACCTGCACAAATGTATTGATTACCCAATGCATGTATGTTGGGTTAAACAGTCTGTAATGTTGTTGCCTTGAAATATAACACTTTGACTACTGAGAGATGCTTGATAACATAGTGAGGATATATTCAAGAGGATGTGGGCACGCCTTGCACCATAAAATGCTTCCTACACTGAAGGTGAGACAGAATAAAACTGTATCGTCTGGTTCTGACTGGACATGAATACATTTAAAAAAAGACATCTCACACAAACTGTTATTTTGCCCCTAACTGTGAAATACAAAAAATGGACTGTTCACTAAGCCCCACCTCTGTTAGTTAGTGTTGGTACGCTTTCTGTTCTCGTATGCAACATAATGAAATTTAGAATAACATTGGCATATTTATCACTCGAAATGCTTACTCATTTTTGGCTGGACCGGCCCTATAACCGAGGTTGTCCGTGAGTGAGTTGCCTGAGTGAGTGATGAAGTTACACCATTGGTCGGCTGGCTGAATGTTGGAGTTTCCCCATTGGCTGTCGCTCTTTCAAAATGAATTGGCGCGAGATGGAAATGGAGGACAGCAGCGCGACGCAGAGTGACTGTTTTTTTCTGCTCCGAGCTCTGATGCTCCGGTGTTAAATACAGTGAAGTCCGCGGTGCGTTTGGATTTGATAACTGAACTAACACCAGGACGCAAGCTTTTTATTTCTCTGACGTTTTCACATCACAAACGATGAACAACAGCATTAAAACACGAGTCTTGCAGGTAAAACATGCGACTCCGTTGTAGCTGTTTTATCAGTTTAGTGTGGAGCGGTTGCTCTGCAGGTGCGCTTGATTTGACTGGAATTGCTGTAACTGGGCAGAGATAAGCCTCCTGAATTTACACCCAAGATGCTGTCAAAACTTTAATTTACAATTTCTACTGCAGCCTCCATGCAGAAAGGAGGAAAAAGGCGCATAGAGGCATGAGGAAGAGCACAGTTAAAATACCCCAAATAACCATCACTCTGACAAAACAGTACAGAGTGAAAAACGAGAGACATCCACAGAGTGAAACAGATTAAAGAGCAGGGGGAGTTAACAGATAATTAGAATAGTTAGAATTAAAATAAGTTCTCTTTCAAATCAAACATCCCAAGATATGTGAGGAAATTATTGTTCTTGCAACATTTTTTTTTTTTTTTTTACTTAAATGTAGCTTAACTACGTCATGTGATGCTACTTCAGTACACTTTACCAGCAAGTATTACTGGGACCACTGCAGGAAATTGCAGGTGAACATTTAATATCCAGGAATTCACATTAGACACTACCACTGTCTATCCCTGTAACAAATTGGCCACAATTTCACACACTGACCACACACGGTCCAGCCATATTTTGACCTAGTCTTGTTGAAACAATGGCTCCTTGATTTCAGACAGAGGCACGCAAAATTGGGGCTTCTCATTTCTAGCTGGCACCCATTGATTTTGCTGAAATGACAACTGGTGGCTATCAGGTGTAGCTAGGCAGCTAATTGAGCAAACTTTATTTCCATTAGTTGGTTGAAAACACCATCTTTGGCTGACTTTTTAATGTTTCCAGCTGACTCTTTAAAACAAGAACCCTGTAAAAGGAGTCTTAAGTATGTCTACATACTGTGCTAAAAGACTTGACATGTCCCAAAAAGTCAGCATCCTCCCCAGTTGATGATCCATATAGAAAACATGGAAATAACAAAACTGACTTTTTTTTATTAGAATTAGAATCTGTAGACATAGTTAGTCCTAGTATTATAAGTATGATGAGGACAATTTTAAGACTGTTATTTCAGTTTTACATAAAAGTTTGGCAGATTTTTTTTAATTAAGTTCATATTTTCCAACAGTATGTTTTTTGATTTGTAATGTTAGTTATTAAAAAAAAACTTTCAGGGTGAGGATTAACCAATGTGTTTGCCAAATGTAATGCAACCTTGGCTAATGTTGGCTAGAGCTGCTGAAGCATAAATTTGCCAAATTCATTAAAGAGCAGGATAGCTACTAACATTACACTAAACCCTGATAGCATCCTGTACTGACTTCCACACAGTGGGAAAATACTACACACACACACAATCTGTTTTTCAACACTCTCACACGATAACACGAGCGTACATTCAGGAGTGGTTGCATAACAGGTCGCTGTGTTGTCTCAGTGGCAGGTAAGATGGAGGGATCGTGAGCAGGAGGACAGATGGAAGAGAGGAAACTACTGTGGGAGTGAAAGAAAGGAGAGTAGGTAAAGTTGAGAATGAAGGTGGAGAGAAAACAAGGATTAACATAAATGTTTAAAAATGGCAGAAATACACAAAGATGATAGATGAATAAACTTCTCAATATTGAGATTGAAAGCTTATTCTTGACCTTGGAAATGGAAGTTGACATAAAAATCTCACCACAAGGTCCATTTAGTAGCTTTTCTGGAGCTTTCAATCATAGGAGGATGCCAATTTGTTCATGAAATCTTAACTTTGAAGTCCTTTAAAGTGCTTTGAAAAAATGCAATTTGAAAATCTTCAATTGCACGACAAGCGGCAAACTCCATCTGCAGAAAAAAGATAGTGTGATGCAATCGAGAGCTCCAGAGCGGCTACTAAATGGACCTTGGGGTGAGATTGTTTTGTCTACTTTTTAAATAGGGTTTGTGTGTGTTTAAAGAGAGCCTTTGTGTTCATCTGGGCGGAGTGTTGCTCAAAATGAGAGACACATGACCCTTACTCACTTAATTGTGTCGCTCGCTCTCATATGCACACACACACACACACAAACGCCAACTTATCGCTCTGAGCATCTCTATCTGTCTCTGTCTTTCTCTCACCATCATTTCACCATCCTTCTGCTACCTATCATCCTGTCTTCTCTCTGTACAATCTGTGTGTGTGTCAAATGCAAAGATAGAGAGCAGTGAAGCCAAAGGAGGGGTGGTGGTGGATAATATGTGCAAATTTATCAGGAGCATCCTGTTCTTTGTAACAAGTACGCAGCGCTCTTCTGTCTCCTCTTATGTCTGTTAATCTTTGCTCTCTTCTCCTCTCCAACAATCTTGTTCTTTCTTAAAAATCTCTTCAAACCTTCATACTTTTTCATTTGCTTTCCATCTCCTTCATCCATCCGTCCATCCCTTGCTTGGCTGCCAGTGGTGTCGTGCAGAGAAGCAGTGAATAATTTATCAGGTTGGGTTGTTCTGCCCTGCCCTGCTCCCCAATTTTGGCTTGCCACCATGCTGAAGAACATTTGGTAAAGTACACGCAACCCACACACGCACTGTCACCAAGGATATGATCAATCCAAGGAGGGTTAAATCAAGGGCAGCTGGACTTGGTTGTAGATACTTTTAGATGTTTCACCTCTCATCCAAGGGGCTTCTTCAGTTCTAACTGACTGGTGGGGAGAGGTGAAACATCTCAAAGTGTCTACAACCAACTCCAGTTGCCCTCAATTCAACCCTCCTTTGATAACCATGACCTGGATGACTGAGAATCTTCACAAAAATCTTAAAGATATGATCAATAACCTGCACAATTGTATTGATTACCCAATGCATGTATGTTGGGTTAAAAAGTCTGAAATGCTGTTGCCTTGAATATAACACTTAGACTACTGACAGATGCATGATAACAAAGTAAGGATGTATTCAAGAGGATGTGGGCACGCCTCACACCACAAAATGCTTCCTCAAGTTGAGACAGAATAAAACTGTATCATCTGGTTCTGGCTGACATGTTCTGCCTCGTTCTGACTGGACATGAATACATTTAAAAAAAGACAGCTCACACAAACTGTTATTTTGCCACTAACTGGCCTAAATGAATAGAGAAAAACAAAACTGTTAATAAAAAATAGCATTTAAAAAAAACAAACCCTGAAACCAAAATACTAAAACTGAAGGATGGGCGTGCTTGTGTAAATGGAGCTTTTAAAAAAAATTAAACTCAACCTGTAACCACAAAAACTAATGTAGCGTTAATACCGATGTGATCTTTGGCTTTCGACATAACCCTTGGTTACTGCAGTTAGCAAGCTAGTTAGCCAGACATGCTAATCATTGCAACTTATGTGCAGATAAACACACCATTTAATCCATTCCTTACACTTGTGCTTTTGTGTTTTTGATTTTGGCAAGGTTAAATAAAAATACACCACCCTCCAAACATGCTCACCCTCCAAACAGGCTGAACAGGGTGGGAGCCTGCAGAAGCCTGAAAATAAAATTTTGGGCATATGTGTCCAGTGAGCTTTGGACATCTTGGCACATGTTATCCAGTTTTTCTTAATACACCCGTACTACTGCATATAAATGCAGAGTATCACTCCTACTACAGGCTTATCCTCACTGCTTCGGCTTGTGGAGAAATCCAAAGCTTGACTGCCATGCCTAGTTACAGTTGCTGAGCTATGATTGGACAGTCACTTTTTGTCACACTCACAGTATCTCTAGGTTGCAGGTAGGTGTGCTTTCAAGTTGTAAGCCTCTAATTTTGCCATCTTTAAAAACATTTTTGTGTGTGTTTTTGACCCTCTCCGCCCCCATCTTTCCTCCTCCACCACTGTCCCAACTATCCATGCCTCACAAAGATTCTAGTCAGTAAGATCCCTGCCTGAAAAGTAAAATATCTTAGCTTTCCACAATGCATCGTTTGTCTTGAAACTTTCATCATTTCCAAAGAGGGGAAAAAATCAGCTCACGAGTCAAGTCAAGAGTGACTTCATTCATCCATTCTTTCATGCTGTAAAAATAATACTTGTGTGTTCATTCGCGAGCAAACTTCAGTCTCAATACCCGGCTGACTTCTCATGATTAAAGGCTGTATTTTCCTACTGAATTATTGAACAATAGAGTGCTTCACCAAGCTGTTTTTTTTTTTTTTTTTTACCCAAATCAAGGCTGAACCCAACCAGAAGTTTCAGCCTACTGGTCAAAGTGTTTTGGCGGTTCTTGACTCAAAAAGGTTTCATAAAGTTTTCCTGGCAACTTCAGGCTGATTCACTTTCTGAGCGACACACATATACTTGATGGTAGACTACACATAGATGCTGTGCAGACTACAGGGTCAGAGCGGTGTATTTACATGATAAACGAGGGGAGATATTGATAGTTTGCTCGGTGTCGCAAACTGCAAAAGAAATGATACAAGGTTCAGGTCAAAGTTTCATTTCTGTTTCTTTGCTTCTAAAATATATTGGTCTAGCATTGCACCATGTACAGTATATACCACAGTTGTTAAAACCTATAGGTGGACTGACATTGCCATACATTACCTCTTGCTTTTGTTATGTTGTAGTACAGTAAATGCACCAATTCCACGTTTCTGAACCTCTCTTTAACCTTTTGACCAGGGATCTTCGACTGGTTAGGGCAACGTGGTGCTGTTGTTCACTTTAACCCCCCCCTCCCCAGGTTTAAGGTTTAACATATACAATACAACAGGAATGGTACATGGAAAGTCATTGCTTACCTTGATCACAGGTTCAA